>OY757935.1:74637324-74704824 GCA_963585895.1 Sepioteuthis lessoniana
ACTCCAGTTGATGTCAACAAACAAAATTAACCACACTTGCTTATTGGTTAATCACATATTGATTACTTTACACAGATGTTTTGTTAAGTCAGTTTTATTCTAGATATTTATAACTATGTGATAGCCTCAATTAAGCTTTGTCCAATATTTTCTAACAGTAAATCAAACTGAAAATATAGCTATGTAAACAAAAAAAGAAAGAAAGAAATAATCCTAGATACTTTCAAATACAAAAGCACCAATTAAAACATATGATCATAAAAAATATATCGTGTCTTTTTTTTTTTTTTATGTCATAAATACATATAACTCAAAAGACTGTCTTTTTATCCCTCCCCTTCAAAACAAAACAAAAAAACATGGGGATGTATACTTGTCTTTATCAAGCAAAAATTTGAGATATAAACTTAAATGTATACAGTAAAGACGAGTAGCTTCTCTAATGTTTAATAACTTAATATAAACAGATTATCTTTAAGTAATTTTTGTAGTAGTTGAAGACAACTAGAAGGCTCCCTTTTCAATAGCTACTACACCAAGGTGTAGGGGAGGGCGCTACTCCTTTCCCTGGATTGGTCCACTTTACCCTTGATATATACCTTATAATGCTGAGTGTTAAGCAAAGCGGTATCAAGTACCATCTTTAAAGTCTCTAGTATGACACGACCTGGGATTGGACCCCAGTCTCCCCGACCATTAGCGAACACACTATCCACTAGGCCAATGAGCCGGTTAGAAATAGATTTAATTCCTTTCTTATAACTGAGAGCTCAAAATTACATGTGCTGATACATTTACCAACAAGAAACCAACAGCGCCACTGACTTCAATTATTTTATATAATTAATCTTCGATGACAAAATGTTAATAGTTATTATTATCAAAAATTCTATTATTTCCAAAATTTATGAAGTCCAAACTATTCAATGAAACAAATATTCAATCTAAAGAAATATTGGGCATAGATATAGAAAACCAAAAAAAAAATTTTTAATTTTCATTTAACTTGCTGAAAGGCCATCTTTAGCAGCAATTACCAGTGGGTAGAATGTTCACCAATGGTCCGGAGACCTGGGTTCAATCTCAGGTCGCGTCATACCAAAGACTTTAAAAATGGTACTTGATTCCTCCTTGCTTAACACTCAGCATTAAAAGGTATGTATCAAGGGTAGTGGAGCAATCCAAAGAAAGGAGTAGTGCCCTCCCCTACACCTCGGTGTATTAGCTATTGAAAAGGGAGCCTCATGGTCGCCCTCGATTATGGTTGCCAACTTTACTAAATCCAATTCTGAGGTGTCTGGAGTAAGATAAGAAACTGCATCCAGTGGTGAGGCTATGGTTCTGGAGCTTTTGGAAATGTGCAGTCACTCTTTTTTTGCTAATATTACCAGGTTTGCTTAGACCTGAACTAGTAGTACCTGCAAGGATCACATCTATATGTTAACTAGATCTGCTTGAAATAATGTCTAAACTGATTCTGAAAATACATATTTGTTCAATCTATAATTGGAAAGCATAACTGTTGAACAGACTTTAGCATAAAATAGCCCAGCAAGGGATGACATGCCATAAAGTCAACCAACTAATATTGAGTTGTATCTAATATGATTTATATTATGGTTTATTACAAATAAAGGGAAGTACACCATAATTAGTTAATAGTTAACTCCCTTGAATCATAATGACCTTGGTGAGCATGAACAATGACACCACAAGTTGGAAACTGAATTAGAAATTGCTTTATTATCTAAGAACATTTTCGCATTGTGCTAACAAAGACCTTACCATAATATGCCATTTTTTTCTCTTAATATGCATACAAAAATATACCAAACATAATATCTATATTTTTTTTTATATAACACTTTTCTAAGTTACCAGAATATTCCATTACTAAGATAAGTAAATTGAATAATGAAAAAAACATCTATTCTTATGGTAACACAAGGCAAATATGTAAATATATATTTTATATAGTTTTTCTTAATCCCTTCCAATCCTGAGTCTTATAGGCTGTCAAATAAATTACAACATTTTACAGGCAAGAGTGATATAGAAATGGAGCTTTCCTGGCTGGTATTCAAATCATCCAGATAAATTGTACAGTGTTTCAGAAAAATTGGTTGGTTGGGTTTTATGGCATATCAACCTTTGTAGGTTATTTAATGTCAAATCCATTTTTATACAAATAGTTCTATTTAAAACAATTCAGTTTAGCATGAGTACACAGTTTGTCAAAAACATTTCTATTTCAAGCAATTCAGTTTAGTCGAACAATTCTAATTCAAACAATTCAGTTTAGTATAAGAATAGATTTTCTCCACACACAGTTAAATATCAAAACAGTTCTATATTAAACAATTCAGTTTAGCATAAGTACAGTTTCAATGTTAAAAACAGTTCTATTTCAAGCAGCTCAGTTTAGCAAAAGTACATAGTTTGTCAAAAACACTTCTATTTCTAGCCATTCAGTTTATTCAAACAGTTCTAATACAGCCAATTCAGTTTTGTATAAGTTTGGGTTTTGTTTACTCATTTATATGTCAAAATAGTTCTATATTAAACAATTAAGTTTAGCATAAGTACACAGTTTAATTGTCAAAACATTTGTATTTCAATCTATTCATTTTAGTCAAACAGTTCTAATTCAAACAATTCAGTTCTATTCAACCAATATATAAGGCCCTATCAGGTGCTACTATTCCGAGCCAGAGTGGACCTGGAAGCAATGGCAATGAAGGGGTGCGCTACATTCTCCAAAGCCCCAGTATCACTGGAGCCTCACCATCAGATTGTTTAGTGTCATATCCAGGACACTTGTTGGGAGTGGGCGTCTTACCCCACTGCAGAGGTACACTTGGTGTATTCTACAGCCCCCCCCCAGCCAACTAGGCAATACACAGTGTTAAAGTCAAAACAGTTTTATTTCAGATAATTCAGTTTAGCATAAGTACACAGTTTAGAGGTCAAAACAGTTCTATTACAAGCAATTCAATTCAGTACGCAGTTTAAATGTCAAAACAGTTCTTTTTTAAACAATCCAATTTAGCATAAGTACGCCATTTAAATGCCAAACCAGTAAACTCAAACAATGGTTTAGTTCTATTTAACCCATAGATAGGACCCTTATAAAGTACTACCACTCCGAGCCAGAGTGGTCTGGGAAGCGATGCAATGAAGGGACACTCCACATTTCCCAAAGGTCCAGCATTACTGGAGCCTCACCATTAAATTGTTTAGTGTCATATCCAGGACACTCGTTGGGGTGGGGGGGTCCTACTCCTCTGCAAAGAAGCAGTCAGTGGCTTCTACAGCCCCAGCTGACTGGACAATCAGAAAAATTGATATAAATCTTGTAACTTGGTAACGTTGGCTGGGGCTGTAGAATACACCGACTGCACCTCTGGATATGACACTAAATAATCTGATGGTGAGGTTCCAGTAATGCTGGAGCTTTGGGGAATGCAGAGCGTCCCTTCATTGCCATTGCTCCCAGGCCCACTCTGGCCTGGAGTGGTAGCACCTGATAAGGGCCCTCACTATGGGTTAAATAGAACTAACGGCATACTTATGCTAAACTGAATTGTTTGATTAAACTGAATAGCTTGAAATAGAAATGTTTTGACATTGAAACTGTATTTATACTAAACTGAATTGTTTAACATTTAACTGTGTGTAAACAAAATCTGTACTTATACTTAGCTGAATTAAAACTGTTTGAATAAATTGAATAGCTTGAAATAGAAATGTTTAAACTGTACTTAGATTTAAACTGCGTGTTTATTCTAAACTGAATTATTTGAAATAGAACTGTTTATGACATTGAAACTGTACTTACACTAAACTGAATTGTTATATATAACTGCTTGAATAAACTGAATAGTTTGAGATAGAAATGTTTTTGACAAACTGTGTACCCATGCTAAACTGAATTGTTTGAAATAGAACTGATTATTTACATAAAAATGGATTTGGCGTTAAATAACCTACAAAGGTTGATATGCCATAAAACCCAACAACAAACCAAATAACTGACAATGATTGATGTGCCATAAAACCAAACCAAACCAAATCCAATTTTTTAACAGCATATGAAGAAACAACTCGAAATTCTTCATTTAATGTTCCATGCTTCCCCACCCCCAGGTACAGAAATGCCATTCCTGGAAATGAAAGGTGTTTAAACATAGAATTTTGAGTTTTTTCTCCACAGGCTGTTATAATTTGAGATCATTTGAACGAGAATTGGTCAAGGTATTAGATTACAAAACGATATCAATTTTTCTGAAACACCCTATACATCTCAAATGATATCAATTTTTCTGAAACACCCTATACATCTCAAGTGATATCAATTTTTCTGAAACACCCTATACATCTCAAGTGATATCAATTTTTCTGAAACACCCTATACATCTCAAGGGATATCAATTTTTCTGAAACACCCTATACATCTCAAGTGATATCAATTTTTTTTTTAAAAACACCCTGTACTTCTAAACAGTGGCACAAATACCAGTTCTACAAGTTACCCCCCCCCAAAAAAAAAACCCTCAAAGAAATTGAATTATATGTGTGAATTTGTATGTTCAACCTCAGCCAGAGAATGAGCTCATCATTTATTTTGAGAAAGTATTGAGCATTAACTAGAAAATTACGAACAAATACGTGTATCACATAAAAGGCAAAATTATTTAACGTTTGCCATCATTTTTAACGGTAAGGTTAAAATAATTTTAATTGAGTTAAAAAGTTGGGAATTTTTTAAAAAGATTTACTTTTAGTATTAAAAAAAGATTGGAAAATGTGTGTTAAAATAGTTCCTGTGTAAAATAGCCCAGCAACCAAACAAAAAAAAAAAAAAAAAATAGGTTAAAAATCTTTTTAAAAAGGAAATAGGGAAATAGTTTAGTTGCTTTAAGAAGGAGAAAAAGGAGGAGAAAAAAAAGAATCATTTCAGCCAAATGTTATGGCTCCCATTAGTCTCTTAATACCCCATAGATCACAGCACAGACCTGGGGGTAAGGTTGTAGGGAAGGTCTCTTCATGACACATATTGTCCATTTTCAAGGTGCTATAAGACCTAGAATCAGTTTCACTGTATGAGTCACTCATACAAGGATGAAGATAACATTAGATTGCCTTGGAGATTCCTGCTTGTGGTTTAAAATTTTTCTTTCTCTTAGACCAGTTGATTGACCAATACTAGAGCTCAGTCTGTCTTGTTATTCTAACTAGGGAAAGGCAGAAGTGATACAAGATTTTACTAAGGGGATTAGTAAAAAGGGAAACACCGTTATCTTCAGGATTTGAACTTGATTTTTTTTTCTTTGATTATAATAATAAGGGCCAGCCTCAAACCAAAAGGGACCAACTGGGTTGAGCAGTTGGGTCAACTCTAGGCTTGTCATGGACACATACAACACACACAGATATATATATATATATATATATATATATATATATATATATATATATATATATATTTTTTTTTTTTTTTTTTTCCTAAGGAAGCTTCACATCTCTTAAGATCAGCCTAAATAACCATCCTCTGCTTGAAAAAAAAGTGTTTTTTTTTTTTTTCATTCAAGTATTTCAGCAAAATTATAAGTATTTTAGTTGGTTGGTTGGGTTTTATGGCATATCAACCTTTGTAGGTTATTTAACACCAAATCCATTTTTATGTAAATAATGAGGTCTATTTAAAACAATTCAGTTTAGCATGAGTACACAGTTTGTCAAAAACATTTCTATTTCAAACTATTCAGTTTATTCAGTTATATATAACAATTCAGTTTAGTCAAAATGTCAAAAACAGTTCAATTTCAAACAACTCAGTTTAGTATAAGCAGGCAGTTTAAATCTAAGTACAGTTTAATCATGAAAAACATTTCTATTTCTAGCTATTCAGTTTAGTCAAGCAGTTCTAATTCAGCTAATTCAGTTTAGTACAAGTACAGATTTTGTTTACACACAGTCAAGTATCAAAACAGTTCTATG
This sequence comes from Sepioteuthis lessoniana, assembly GCA_963585895.1. Lineage (NCBI taxonomy): Eukaryota > Metazoa > Mollusca > Cephalopoda > Myopsida > Loliginidae > Sepioteuthis > Sepioteuthis lessoniana. The sequence goes on from OY757935.1 coordinate 74,643,325, forward strand.
TTAAACAATTCAATTTAGTATAAATACAGTTTCAATGTCAAAAACAATTCTATTTCAAATAATTCAGTTTAGCATAAGCAAGCAGTTTAAATGTAAGTACACAATTTAATTGTCAGAAACATTTCTATTTCAAGCTATTCAGTTTAATCAAACAATTCAGTTTAGCATAAGTATGCCATTAGTCCTATTTAACTCCTAGATAGGGCCCTATCAGGTGCTACCAAGCTGGGCCAGAGTGGACCGGGGAGCAATGGCAATGAAGGGGTGCTCTGTATTCCCCAAAGCCCCAGCATTACTGGGACCTCACCATCAGATCGTTTAGTGTCATATCCAGGACACTCGTTGGGAGGGGAGAGGTCTTACCCCTCTGCAGAGGAGCAGTTGGTATATTCTATAACCCCAGCCGACTGAGCAACATAAGTATTTTAAGTCAATCAAGAAATTGTATAGCAATGAAGACAAGCAACAAAGTGCTTGATACATTCATATAACAATGATAGAATAAGATATGAATGCACATGTTTAAATGTTACATTATGTTATCACCTCAGATAAATAGGACCATTCCATTTTGCTTACGAGGAAAGAAAGTGGGGGGGGACACACAGTCATGCTCAGGAAACATTAGAAGAGAAAAGAATGTAAATATAGAAAGAAGAAAAAGAGAGAAAGAGAGAGAGATTAGTAGGTTGGTTAAGTTTTATGGCATATCAACTGTTGTAGGTTATTTAATGCCAAATCCTGTTTATATATATATATAAAACTTGATTTGTAAACAGTTTATAGCTAACATTTTTGAATAAGACAGAACTCATTTAAACAGTTAAATTGTTTTAAGTATTGCTATGTAACACTAACAATTTAACAGTCATTTGTTTGCACCCAGTTAAATAGATATACATATATCATTTCAAAATGAATAATTTGTTGGTAATCTTACTTTTAAATGAATTAGAGCTAATTTGTTTGCACACAATTAAATGGTTTCAAGTATTGAAATAATAATTCTATTCAACACTATTCATTCATTTGCACACAGTAAAATTATTCCCAAGTATTGCTATGTAATATCAATAATTCAGTTTTTGTACACAGTAATATTCCTATCAAATACAAATCATTCTATTTAGTATTACTCATTTGTTTGCACACACCTAAATGGCTTCAAGTTCTGCTAACATCAATAGTTTTCTTTGCATACAGTTAAATGGTTTCAAGTATTGCTATGTAACACTAACAATTCAATTTAACATCAGTCATTTGTTTACACATAGTTAAATGGTCCAACAGTTCTACTTGACCCAGAGATGGGATGCTATCACATACTACCACTCTGGGTCAGAGAGGACCTGGGAGTAATGGTAATGAAAGGGCACTCCACATTTCCCAAAGCTCCAAGATTGGAGCCTCGCTATCAGTTGGTTTTGTGTTATATCCAGGATAGTCTTTGAGAACAGTCTTACCTCTCTGCAGAGGTACAATCAGCATATTTTACTGCCCCAGCTGACTGCACCTAAGAGAGAGAGAGAGTGAATGGGGGAGAGAGAGAAAAAGAGTGAATGGGGGCGAGAGAGAAAAAGAGTGAATGGGGGCGAGAGAGAAAAAGAGTGAATGGGGGCGAGAGAGAAAAAGAGTGAATGGGGGCGAGAGAGAAAAAGAGTGAATGGGGGCGAGAGAGAAAAAGAGTGAATGGGGGAGAGAGAGAAAAAGAGTGAATGGGGGAGAGAGAGAAAAAGAGTGAATGGGGGAGAGAGAGAAAAAGAGTGAATGGGGGAGAGAGAGAAAAAGAGTGAATGGGGGAGAGAGAGAAAAAGAGTGAATGGGGGAGAGAGAGAAAAAGAGTGAATGGGGGAGAGAGAGAAAAAGAGTGAATGGGGGAGAGAGAGAAAAAGAGTGAATGGGGGAGAGAGAGAAAAAGAGTGAATGGGGGAGAGAGAGAAAAAGAGTGAATGGGGGAGAGAGAGAAAAAGAGTGAATGGGGGAGAGAGAGAAAAAGAGTGAATGGGGGAGAGAGAGAAAAAGAGTGAATGGGGGAGAGAGAGAAAAAGAGTGAATGGGGGAGAGAGAGAAAAAGAGTGAATGGGGGGGAAGAGTGAATGGGGGGGAGAGAAAAAGAGTGAATGGGGGGGAGAGAGTGAGGGGGGAGGAATAAATGACAACATCAGATGATTATCTGCATTTATGAAATGGAAAAAAAAGGAAAAATCAGAAGAGAAAAAGAAAACATTAGAGAAGGAAAAAGAACAGAGAAATTAAGAGAGAAATAAAGAAAATTTATTTTCTAAGTTTATTTTCAAACAAAAAATTACACAAAATCTGAAAAATTAACAAGTTATTCAATTTTGATAAATTTTTGGTCTTTATCTATTAATATAGAGAAATATAAACTGAACATCAAATCAAAAATAATTTAAATACCCATATCCATTTACCATATTTGACAGCATATAAGGTGCAATTTTTTTTTTCTTTTTTTACTTAATATATCTTTTAAAATTTGCAATAGTCAGCCAAAATTAGCTACCAGGCAACTTCTATTAGCTTAGACTTTAGAGTAACTTTCATATACCTATTATCATTATTTAAAAGGATATTATGCAAATTAAAAGTGTTATCATTGATAATATTTATTGTATGAATTTCATCATGTTTGATATTAGTCTTTTTTCTTGATTTGCCCTGCTAAAATTGGGATGTGTCTTATATGTCATCAAATATGGTATGTTTATTTGTTTGGTTTGGTTTCTTTGTTTAATGGCATATCAACCTTTGTAGATTATCTAATGCCAAAGCTATTCTCCTAGAAGAACAGTAGTGGTACTATTTAACCCATAGCTGGGAGGATAAGGGGATTCATACCTTTTCCAAGGGTATTTGCCCAAAAGGGAATGTAATAGCTTGACTGGAGTACGAACCTGCTTACTACGATTCCACAGTCCATCGCTTTAACCATTACTCCACGAGGAACCCCCCTGTTTATTTGTAGGGAAACAAGTAATGAGTAATAATAAATAAGAATAATCTATAAAATAATTGACACAAAACAAGTCTACATAATTTGAACAGTCCTTTAAAAAAAAAAAAAAAAAAAAAAAAATTTAATAAAGTTTTCTTTATAAAGAGGTTGAATTTCCATGTCTACTGCTAGGGATAAGGATTATAGCAAAAATCCATTATCCATATATCTATTAAAATATATCACAGCCTCTGAAGTAAAAGTTTGTGTATGAAAGAAAGAAAAAGCGTTGCAATGTAAAGATGTCTGATCTTGTTCGTTGGGACATTTAATAATTTGACAATCAAGTGCTAACAGATCAAGAAAGTGTGGACAGGTGATGGATGGTAAAGCAAAGCCATCAAATTTAGTCAGGTAAATAGTCTGACTATTTGACAATCAGAGACATCGAGATTTCTCAACCAGCTCCCGCCTCACCTGCCACCTCCAACAAAATTAGTCTCGGTCAATGAAAGAACTGATTGATGCTGTCAGAGTAAACATTTGTGTGCAGGGCCACGAATTCAGAACATTTGGAACAGACATGTAAGATGTATGGACATGTTTTGATGGCTGCTGTTAATACACAAAACGAAAATGACATTAAAAGGTTGAAACCATTACTCTCAAGGCACTGCCGTGAAAGCAAATGGGAAATTTACTTTAATTTTTTCCTTTAAGGTTTGGGAGGAGGGATTCTTCTTGAATCTACAGAGATAGTTATCTCAAGTCAGAACTTTATTAATGATTTATATATAAAAAAAATTTGAGAGAGAGAGAGAAAAAGAAGAAGTCAATATTTTTTCTTGTTCAGCTGTATTTTGTTTCAGAGTGAAATCTCAATCTTCTTTGGGGATTTTTTTTTTTTTTTTTATATATGATTAGATTATTAGGAAAACCTGAGTAAAACCACAGCTTCTCCACACTCACTTATATATCTGTTTATGATAACATTGTGACACATTTATTTCATTAATGGTACATGTCTGGATCAGCACCATATTACCATGATTAGACATTTTCATGTAACAGACTTAATTTTTACATTTTTGAAGTTATTGAAAGTGAATGAGAAAGTTTTCTCTTTCTCAAAATGGTGTATCTTAGCTTGATATGAAAAAAACAAAAAAAAAATAGAGGAAAGTCTGGACCAGCATCATATTAATATGATAATATTAGACATTTTAAGATAAAGATTTTATTTTTAAAGTTGACGGAAGTAGATCAAAAAAGCAGTTTTTTCCTGGCTCAAAATAATGTACCTGAATTAAAACAAAAGCAAAAAACCCCCAAAAAACAACAAAGCACTGAGCTAATTTCAACTCTCACTAGTCTTGTAACCTGGTTTGTTTGTTTGTTTGTTTTATGGCATATCAACCTTTGTAGGTTATTTAATGCTAAATCCATTTTTATACAAATAACAGTTCTATTTCAAACAATTCAGTTTAGCATCAGTACACAATTATCAAAAAAATTTCAAACAATTCAGTTTAGTATAAGTATAGTTTTTGTTTAAACAGTTAAATGTCAAAACATTTCTATTTCAAGCAATTCAATTTAGCATACAAAAACAGTTCCATTTCAAACAATTCAGTTTAGCATAAGTACACAGTCTAAATATCGAAACAGTTCTATTTCAAGCAACACAGTTTAGTTCTATTTAACCTATAGATAGGACCCTATCAGGTGCTACCACTCCGGGCCAGAGAGTGATGGCAATGAAGGGATACTCTGCATTCCCTAAAGCTCCAGCATCACTGGGACCTCACCATCAGATTGTTTAGTATCATATCCAGGACACTCATTGTGTGTGTGTGTGTGGGGGGGCTTACTCCTCTGCAGAAAAGAAGTTGGTGTATTCTACAGCCTCGGCCGACTGGGCAATGCAACCCGTTTCAGTCATGAAGTCACTACTCATCAAATGTCATCGACAGTAAATATGACATCAACATATAAACTTTTCAGCCCACCTTTATACATCACCAATTAATAATTTAATTAAAGTTCCAGATTCTGAAAGTGCCAAGGCTTTCCAAGAATTGGTTATTCAAAGCACTTTCTCCATTGCATGTCACCATTACTAGAAATACCAGAACATAAGAATGGTTTGAAAGACAACATCAGGAAATAAAAGTTCTATAATTACTATACAAACTTAGAATAGTATAAAAATCTCACCCTGAATAATGTTTACAGAGTAAAAAATATTGTACCTAACATAATTGGTAATCATGATGAAATGAGGTCTGTGAAAATCTTAATTCCATGTCTTGAGTGGATTAAGAGAGGCAATGGGAATTCTGAATAAGATGTTAAGTGCTTCAATCAGTCAAAGTGATTATTTCTAAAGCTTTAAAAGGGCAGAAGAGGAAGATATTTCAGAAATACTACCAGAGAAAATCAATATTTGATTTAGAAACTGCAAAAGACAATTATGGTGATATATGAGAGGCTTTATTTCACATTAGTATTTGAACATAATGTAAACTAATGTTTGGTTAGAATTTTGGAAATGAGAAATTATCATTACAAGCAGAATTGACCGATATTAAATAAGGGTTTTTAGTTAGGTCATTATTTAAAATAAAAGATAGTCACTTAAATTCACATTTAAGATAATTCTTATTTGAAGGCCATTTTATGTGTTTTCATTTTTGCTTGCACAAAGTTTCAGCCATAGAATTAATGGTTCGGGTTAATTTGGAAATGAAAAAATAACCAATTCTCCTATTATGCCAAATACTTATTTTTAGTTTTTCAAGAATATACTATTTGAACTATAGATGGAACCCTAACATATTATGCTACGCAAGATCAAAGTCAACCTGGGAGTAATGGTAATGAAGAGATATTTCACTCTTTACAGCTTCAGAACTGGAGCCTCATCACCAGACACAGATTAGTATCCAACCTATTTTTGCAGGGCATGCAGTTGACGTATTTTAGGCCCAACTGATAGAGCACTGCGTGTTGACAAAAGAGGGAGAGAGAAGAAGAATACATAGAAGCACAAAGAGACCTTTGGAACAAAGAAATAGATAATCTGAAAGTAGATTATGACACGACAAATGATAGAATGGAAATTTTTCTTTTTTAACTTTGATTTTAAATAGGAAAAGCTTTCAAGTCCATTTTTAAGCTCATAACCTGTGCACTATGAAGAAAGATGCAGAAATTAGAGCCTAAACGAAGGTCATCTGTCAGATGACATTCAGATTAACCCAATTTTTATAAAATGGATTAGGATAAACAACAACACTTTACACAATGGTTTTCAAATGTTTTCATAGGTGGGGGGGGAGTAAAGTTGGTCAAAACAATAATTTCTAATTGAAGATATAGTTAAGACAAAAAAATGTCCAGAAAAAAAAAAAAAAAAAAAAAAAAAAAAGGAACAATTTTTTTTATAGCTTCTAGTTTCAAAGAATAAAACAGTGACAGTGTTATGAAAATTATTTCACAAAATTTACCTTTCCTTCAAATATAGTTTCTCTTAACTGGATAAAACACATGTGTATGTGTGTGTCTTATTGAAACAACATTTTTTTTTCTGGCATCTTTCAAAACTATATGTGTCTGGATCTCAGCATAGACCTAGGCAAGAGAAAAACGAACAGTTGTCCAATGCTGCGGGTTTCCCTTCATGTCATTAATGATGGCCAAGGGTAGCACAAGATGAAAAACAACTTGGCATTAATATCAATACAGGAGTTAACAAAATGAAGTTGAATACGACATTTGTCTTAATGAACCCCGGTTCCTGGTTTTGGCAGGTCACCCTACAATGCTGGTAAAGAATTTGATTTCAGAGTTTGCCCTGACAAAGATTAGGTTTGGTTATTTGGTTTAACAGCATATCAACTCTTGTAGGTTATTCAATACCAAATTCTATATATGAATTGATCACTCCGATAGCCAACGAGTGGATATGTAAATAAATATATACATTAAAAATTCTTTCACTTATGCTGAAAGAGATGATAGCTTGGGGGCAAGATATCCGACTGATGTAAAGTCAGCTGGGTTTCGATCCCAGTTTGAAGCATCTCCCATATTCAACCACACTGAAGAGTTGTGATCCAATGAAACTGTCTGTGGAGATATATATATATATATATATATATATATATATATATATATATATATATATATATATAGAGAGAGAGAGAGAGAGAGAGAGAGAGAGAGCGAGAGAGATTTATCAGTAAATAATTTCTAACATTTTTAAATAAGCTAGAGCTCATTTGTTTGCACATAGTTAAATGATTTTAGGTATTGTGAATTAACATTAGTAATTCTATTTATCAAGTATTCCTATCTAATATAAATAATTTGTACACAGATGAATAGTTTAAAATAATAATCCTTTGTAAATGATTGAATAGTTCTATTTGATCCACTGATCAGATCCTAACAGGTACTACCACCTTGTGTGGATCTGTGAGTACTCCACATTCCCCAAATTCTTAGACTAGAGAAGCACAATCAGATGCAGTTTGATGTCTTGTACTCCTATTTACCCAACGCCTCTGCTCGGGCAGGATATGACACAAGGTCAATTTTTAAGTGGAGTTTAACAGGTTTGAATTCAGAGTTTTCCTTCTCCTAGACTAGTTGCCTCACCAAGGTTGAAGAAACCAGTCTGTCCTACTATTTACCCATAGCTGGAGGGAGAATAATTGGATTCATACCTTTCCCAAGAGTATTAGTGCTATATGAAATGCAATCAGTCTCGTCCAGGATTTGAACTCATGTCGCCGTGTCCATTTCCTACGACGATAACCATTACACCACGGGGACCCCCAAATGTCTTAATGCCTTGTACTGGACAGAAAAAGATTAGAGATCTCAGTCTACCCTTATATTTACCATTAGCTGGAGGGTGGGGAAGAGAGACTGATTTACACCTTTCCTAAGAGCATCAGCATACAGTGAAATGTTAACAGCCTCAACCAAAATTTGAACTTGGATAGATAAGTCCATGAAAATAATAACAGCCATTATGCTACCAGTGCCTTCATATGTAACATATTGACCCGATGTAAATAACAGGTGCATCCGGTCGAGGAATATCAGGAGATAACATTGACCGTGGATGGGTTGAATTGAGTGCGATTTGTGATGCCCACAAGAAGAAGGTGGGCGTCGAGCAATTATATAACCCAGGTGAAGACAGGAAGTTAGTCAGTTGGAGATAAGCTGCAGTAGAGATAACCAGCACCCAGCAGAGGGGGCCCTCAGGACCCCCGATTGAGCAGTTGTAGAGAAGATGCTGGAATGAGGAACATGTCCCAGAGCTGCTGGGCCCCCAGGCCCCCGGTTGAGCAGCCCAGGAGAACGGGAAAGAAATGCTGTTATGGCCATAAGAGTGGGAGGTCAATAATAAAGTGAGAGGTATATTTTTTCTAAAGAACTGTGTCTTTTGTCTTTATTGTGTTGTCGTTATGATTCTGCATGCATAGGTATATGTGTATGTATAGTGTTCATGGCTATACAACACATATTGATATAATGCTTATGTGACCATTTTTAATAGAGTTTTATTGATATTTTTTTTTTAAATGACTTGATGATATACAAGTAAAGAGGAAAGTAAAAAATAAAAATAAAGCTTAATACAAATTATTAAATGATAATTATATTGTTCAGCAATGATTTATAGTCAAACAGTTTCAGTAAATAAGAATTCTGTTAATTTTCTATAAGGAATGTTTTAATTACAGTGAAAAACTTTCTATTCAGAACTTTATTTTTATAACAAAAATCTTTTTACTTTCAAGTAAAACAAACAAACAAACAAACAAAAATCAATTTTAATGTATTCAGACGATTAATTGACACCTAAATTTCATATAAAAAGAAAAAAAAGAATTGATAGGAACCTATTTACTTTTGCACACACTCATAACCAAATGAAATACAATCATTTCAATTAATAAACTAAATTTGAAACCTCCGAAATGTTACAATTAAAAAAGAAAGCATCAAACGTATCTATCAGATACTGCAAACTGCTATTAAATTTCATATTTTACCCCCCCACACACACACACACTTTTGCATGCAAATAGCTAACTTCAAACTTATAAACTAAAGGTCTGATTAAAACCTATCTACACTGAAATTATATACCAAGACAAAAAAATAATGAATGAATGAAACATTGTCTTCATTGTCCCCTTTCAGCATTCAACACTTATTCCAGTGAGTTTTTCATCGACTGAAGAACCTCAGAAACACACGTCTTTTGATATAATACTTTTCACTATTATATTTCTTTTAATGTTCTCTACATCCTCAAATGTTATCCCCTTTAAATGAGTTTTAAGTTCAGGAAATATAAAAAAAAATTTCACATGGAGCTAAGTCTATTCAGTATAGAGTGTTGCACTAACACAATCCTACTTTTTTAAAAACTGGTGGTCAAAAAATACTGAAAATTACCACTAACACATGTAGACATCATACTTATACTTCTCAGGTGTGCATACATATCCAGTTAGATTTTTAAATTAAAAAAAAAAAAATTAATTTTGAAATTTCAATACTTCTTATGTGTGTGTGTGTGTGTGTGTATATATATATATATATATATATATATACACACACACACACAATCAAGAAGCATTGAAGTTTAAGAATTAAATTTTTTCAAATTTAATTGAATATGTATGCACACCTGAGAAGTATAAGTATGATGATGATGATTGTGTGTGTGTGTGTGTGTATATATATATATATATATATATATATATACACACACACACACACACACACACACAAACCTTATATATGCATGAACACTTATATATATATAAAGTTAAATTATGTTTGTATGTAACTGCAACCCTACAGAAATGACATATACAAGGATGGGCTGAAAAGTTCATAGGATGACATCATAACAGCTGTTAATGACTTTTTTTTTTTTTTACCAATGGGATTCAAGCACTGCACTGTAACACCAATGAAAAAAGTTTGTGGACCACAAAAAAGACTATGTTGAAAAATAAATCTCATTTGATCACATTCAATGAGAGTATCTTAGTCAAACTATAAACTTTTCATCCAATTTTCATAGCAATAAACTTGAAATGATTTTAGAGAATAAGGCAATTTCTCGTTTATTTTGCAACCGAATAATTTTGAGCTAATTTGTTCTAAAAACTTTTTCTAATCATCCAAATTCTTCATGCTAATTAGAATCTTTCACTCCTTCCAAAATAGAAGCATCAGAATCATCATGGACCACTCTTACAACAAGAACCAGACAGATTTATACATGTAGTATATTTGTGCAAAACCCTTTTTTCCATGACCAGAAGATACCATAACAATATCACTTCAAGTAATACTGTTATGATAACATACAGCTGTTCTACCTGTTCTCAAAATTAACAATGTTATTGGTACCATAATAATAAAATTTAAAAATAATTTTGTTTTGAATACGAGAGAAATAGATATAAAGATTCATGTATATATTAAATAATATCAACATGCAAATGTGTTATTTAGTTTATTTTCTAATAACGTAAAAAAAAAATATCATCTTATCAAAATTCAAATATGTGCACAATTTTTTATGGTTTAAAAGTAAATACGAACCAACACTTTCGAAATTTAAAAAAGCAAAAATAAACAAAAAACAAGACACACACACACACTTATAAATGAAATCTAACACATACGCAATATTTTACACTCTAGGTGAAGTGGCAGTCACATAACTCTGAAATGGTTGTTTATCAAACATTAAACCTGACATTAGTTTAAACTCTTTACACATGATGTCCACATGGATTTAAAAATTGAAAATATTTCTTGATAACACCACAATGACAAAATCTCAATTTAGAAAAAACAAAACAAAAAAAACCCCCTTAACAAACAATTCTTGTATGTTATATTTAATGAAAATGTTTTGCTGCTGAAATGACAATTTCTACAACAGTCCAGATGTTTTAACAGCAAGTTCAAACATCTTAACTTTTTCCTTATCAAAATTTTGATATTAAAAATATTAACCCTTTCAATTCTGATGGGTTATATGTATTCCATTAAAATAACTTAATATCTAATTGGATTTAGATACTATTTCTATCTTGCCACTATATATATATATATATATATATATATATATATATATATATATATATATATATATAGTGCAATTAGAAGGAAACTCAAACCTGGTTAAATTGTCATTATAAATTTATTTCAGTGAAGAATATCATTATACTCTCCATCTCATCAGATCACTGCACATGTTTAAATTGAGATTGAAAAACAGTAAATATGGATTACTGTCTATATGTGTATGAAAGAAAAAAAAAAAAAAAAAAGATAGAAATAAATAAAGAAAAACCTATATAAATATTTAATTCTCAAGTGAAAGTAAAGGGGGTCAAAACAATAAAGTGTTAGAAAAATTAAGAAACCAGAAAAAGGGTGTTCCTATGAATTAACCCATCCTAATTTGAACATATGCTAGATTTTTCATTGCAGGTGGAATTTTTGGAATAATGTAAGCATGTAAACTAATTGTTTATCTTCATATAATTTTTGTTTACTTCACATACATATGTTAATTCCCTCAGCTAATGTGGTCCGAGACTTCCTCCTTAATAAAAAAAATAAATAAAAATAAAATGAAATAAATAAATAAATAAAATAAAAAAACATTTTGGCAGCTACCAGGCACCTTTAATTAACCCTAAAAATGGTTAAGGGAAATTAACTACACATCTATGTGAGGCATCTAAATTTCTGATATGAAGCTTGATGATTTTTATCATTAGGGGTTTTCAGACTATTGTCTTCATCTTTATTTCCACAAATTTCCAGCAGAACACATAGCGTAATAGTTATAGGTGTTGGTTTCCTAAGCTTGCAGGTTCAATCCTGACTGCAGGTGAGTAACAATACTGGAATACTTAACACTTGTACCCGATTATGGCTAACGGAATCAGAACAGGCAACCCCTGTGGATTCAATAAAGGACATAGTTCAAAGTTCCATGAAGGTTTCTGAGTTCTACAAACACCTCAAGAAGGCCAGAGGACATATTGGCCGAAACATTGTGGAAATAATAATAAAGATGAAGACAATAGTCCAAAAACCCTTAATGATAAAAACTCTGTATGTGAGTTTTGTTATATAAACCTGGATAGAAAATATATAACAATAGCCATACATTGAGCACTTCCATAGATTATATGAAATTCCTTATATATTCTATATGCAAATAATCCACACCCACTGTCTTCAGACATTGATGGGATAGTACTTATATAAATAAAACCACTGTCAAGGGCGATCTGAAGGCTCCCTTTTCAATAGCAACTCCTTTCTCTGGATTGCTCCACTTATCCTTGATCCATACCTTTTAATGCTGAGCGTTAAGAAAAGAGGCATCAAGTACCATTTCTTGAGTCTTAGGTATATGAGTCAGCCTTAGATTGAACCCTGGTCTTTGGGGCCAAATGGCCAGTATATATAAAAAATAATTAAATCCAGCAAAAATAGCACATTAGATTAACATTTCTATTAGAGTAATAGTTAAAATGTTCCTTGAGAATAATTTATAAGCAAATGATAATTTTGTGGGATCTGTTGATTGATTTATTTGAAAAGACATATCAAGCCACCTAGGGTTATTTTATGCTGAGAGGTTAGGGAATCACATTCATTATTACACTTTTTGTGTAGTTGTCAAAGAGTTTTTTTTGGGGGGGGGGGTTGCACACAGTCCTATAGAATACAAATCATTTTTTAAACATAGATGGCACCCTAACAGTTACTACAAATTCAGGTCGGAGTGGAACTGGGAGTAATGGTAATGAAGGGGGTACTCTACACTGCCCAGATCTCCAGAATTGGAGTCTCACCTTCAAATGTTATATCCAGGAAACCCCTCTGGAGAGAGGTTTAACCCTCAGTAATGGGTACAGTCGGCATATTCTGTGCTCTTCCGACATGGCATGTGAGAGATCTATGTTCATGCTGAAAATCTTTCTTTTTTTTAAACAACCACATTCTTGAAATAATGGAAATGAGCAAAATTCTAATTAAAAACTTTTTGCACTTTCTAAACAGAAACAGCAATACTATCAGCATTCCTGTTACGGGTGGGAATCCAACGGATTCATGGATCATCTAATTGAATATAATTTCTACATTAATAAATTTTTATGGTTACCAAAGTAAGGCAGAAGAAAGGAACATAATATTCTAGTTAGAATTTTTCTCCTTGTAAGACTAACTAAATTAAAATTGAGTGTTGCAAGCTGAAACAGGATGTGAATAAACTTTACCATTGAGCAGATAATCAATCAGAAAGAAGGCGTTCAATCTTAAACATCTATTTGAATTAAATCAAAGGAACAAGATGAGCATAAGATTATTACTTGTCCCAACAACTGACATCAAACATGCAGAGTGTCAGCTAATCTTCTGAGAAGAAAGCCAAATAGAGATATAGTTTGGTTTTGTAGCATATCAAACATTAAAGGTTATTTAATGCCAAATCCTCTTTATACATATATATTCAATATATAGAATTTTATGGATGTGCCCGTAGTGTAATGGTTATCGTCGCAGGAAATGGACACAAGTTCAAATCCTGGACGAGACTGATTGCATTTCACATAGCACTAATACCCTTGGGAAAGGTATGAATCCAATTATTCTCCCTTCAGTTATGGGTAAATAGTAGGGGAGACTGAGTTCTTCAGCCTTGGTGAGGCAACTAGTCTAGGAGAAGGAAAACTCTGAATTCAAACCTGTTAAACTCCGCTTAAAAATTGACCTTGTGTCATATCCAGCCTAAGTGGAGAGGTTGGTAAATATAAATATATATGATTTGTAAACATTTTGTAGACAACACTATTCATTCATTTGCACACAGTTAAATGGTTTCAAGTATTGCTATGAAATACCAATAATTTTCAAATAAGAACTAATTTGATTGCACACTAGGATTGCTATTGTTTCTACATGGTTAAATGGTTTCAGTTATTGCTATTTAACACTAATAATTCTATTCAATTTTGATCTTTTTTCCTAGACTGACAAGCGATAAGTTTTGCTATTTAACACTAATTCTTCTATTCAACATTTTTCATTTGTACAAAGTTAAATGGTTCCAAATATTGCAATGTATCACTAACAATTCAATTAGTCATTTGTTTACACACAGTTAAATGGTCAAACAGTTCTATTTCTAACAATTCAGTTTAATGCAAATCATTTGTTTGAACAATTTAGATGTTGAACATGTTACAAGACGAGATCTTGCCTTGATTTGAAAAAACAAAAAGAAAGGAAAGAAGAAAAGAAAAAAAAAACGGAAGTTAACACTTCGAGTTCTCAACCCAAAATGAAAAGTTAGTCGCTCACATATGGGCTCCGCGCAGAACTTCCGTTTGCGATAAATTAACAAAAAAAAATACATTAATAAATATCCAATTGGAACGCTTCCCGCGGGGCACAAAAATTGCCGTTTGTGAGCCTACAAAAAATATATAAATAGACGGACCAAATAATCATCAGCGGACTTGTTCTTTCACACGACCCGTGTTAAAGATTCTTCGCCACCGTCCGGCGCCTGTCATCTGATACATCAAACGATCGCCGCCGCTACCAACGCTGTCCTAATTCCGAGAAAACCATCCCTTCACCACGAGACAAGTACAGTACATGAACTTTGTAACTACTACCACTGAATTCATTCTTTAACTGTGAACATATTTCTCCATTCTACTCTCTGTACTTAATCTATTTATAAAAAATTTTCTATAACATCATTACTGTGTTATTGTGAGTATCTATACGTTCTTTGTTTTGCAACCATACGCATTTCTCGCCCACAACTCAGAATATAACACTGGTGTCAGAAGTGGGATGCAAAACAAGTATGGAATACTCCGGCCTTTCTCGATCAGAAATCTTGGAACTTATAAAACAGCAAAAAGCAGCGATTCTCCAAACGAAAATTGACATGGAGCCGGCAGATAACCCGCAAGCACAATTAATCATTAGTGAACTGAAAACAGACCTCCACGAACTTTTAACTGCTCTGCAAACTACCGCGCACGATCGATTGCACACATTGCAACAACACACTACAAACTATGAGCTTCTATTGCGACAGCAGTCACTTCGGGACGCCACAAAATCCATCCGGACCTTCGAACCGGGCAGCGATGTAAACCGCTTCATTACCGACCTTAATAAGGCTTACACCATACATGTTAAGCCAGAATTAAGGGAATATCCTGCAATGGAGAAGGAGTTTGTCAAGCTGGCAAAGCAACTACTGAACGAAGGCATCTTCCAGCAGATGGAGGACTCAAGACAGCCCACGTCCACGTTCGAGGAACTAAAGGCTTACCTTATATCCACCCACGGGAGCCAAATGACAAACTTTCAGTACCTAAGCCGAGCATGGGACCTTCAGCGACATGAGGGAGAGAAACTCACTGATTTTGCAGGCTGACTTGAAAACACAATCCGAGAGGCCACAGTCCACATCACGGCAAAATTCAAGTCGGACAGACAAAATGCTGAGATGACGGCCGAAACTGCGTTTTCCCTAATGGGGGCCATGCTCATGAGTGAAAAGATCAAGGCATGGACACCTAACATCTATCCACACCTCGTCAAAACTATGGACAGACACTACTCAGCGGGTGGTATAGCCAGCGATGCGCAATGCTATCTTGATTGTGGTATCAAAACAGACATCACCACCGCCGCTGAAACCACTGCGCTAATGGCGAGCCAACCTACACACTCTGACAAATCTCGTAGCCTTGAAAGTGACAAGATACTAGCTGACGTACAGCTACAGTTGCTGGATCTGAACAAGCAACTGCGGCAAACCCACAGGCGGAACTCATCCATTGTTGACGGGAAAAATCGAACCGCCCCCGCCTCCAACATGAAGCACAACCGGTCACAAAGAAGCGCTGGCCAACCCAGCCAACAAGCAATATGCAAAAACCTTTTACGAGGCCGCGCATGCTTTAAGGGCAACAGGTGCCAATATTTTCACCCCCCTCATGCTCAAGCACACATAGCGACCACTGACACCGGTTTACCTGGAACAGATATCGATCAGCACAACCATGAACACGCGACGCGCTTTAACGAACTGGATTTTCGGTTGGGACCGAACGAGATGTGATGACTCGTTCCCATGTCCATGTATCCACTCAGCATCATCACACATTTAACGTTCAAATCCGACCTGATCTCCGATTGCCCCTTGTTCAGATCAACCTCCGCAACAACAGCATCACATTCTCCGGTGTAGGCATGTTGGATTCCGGATGCACGACTTGCATCATTCCCATTTCTCGCTTACCTGAAGATGCAAGAAGACATGTCCAAATCCAACATCCGAGTCAAAGGAATCAGAGGGAACATCTCTATTCTGGGCAAGCTCACCTGCGACATTACCTTGGGTGACGATACTTCCCCCACTTTCTGCAACGTCGACACACTGATCACGACATCAGACATTCCCATCTTGATCGGCCAGAACATACTCGGCCACCACACACTGTTATCCTATACTATCGATAACCAGAAGGCGACTGTAGAACTTGCGCGCACACTCCCATCTGGCAAGCTAAAACATACTGTCCCGCTCTCTACAACCGTCCATCCAAGGATAAAACCGACCCACAACCTTTCACACGGCGCCCTAACCGTTTCTAACGAGGAACTACGAGCCACAGCCAGATCATCGCCTAACGGGTTGACTCCATTGGCTTAAGCAAACTCCATTGGCTTAAGCAAACCGTAGGCCTATCGCTTCCAGACCATCATAGCCGTAGTGAATTAGAAGCTACCGCCGATTTACTCATCAGATATGCGGACATTCTCGGCACCGACGACAATAGAAGGGGCACTTTCATCAAGCCCATACGCATACCAACCAACGGCCAGTCCAGGAGCCAAAAACAGCACCCTATAGCCCAAGCACTGGAGGGTGACGTTGACGCGGAAATTGCCTGCATGGCAAGTGAGGGTGTTATCGAACCTTGCAACGACCCTAAAGGATTTAACAGTCCCGTTTTTGCCGTCCGCAAGAAAAACAGAAAGATTCGAGTGGTCGCAAATTTCAAAAGAACCCTCAACAAGGTGTTAGTCGATCTCGACCCATACCCAATACCTACCATTGACTCGATATTCAACAAGATTGGCGAAGGTAACAAGTACTTCTCAACACTCGACCTCCGCAATGGCTATTGGCAAATCGTTATTGATGAACGTGACCGCCATAAAACGGCCTTTACTTGGAAAGGACGCTGTTTCCAATACACCCGTCTGGCCTTCGGTCTAACATCCGCTGGACAAATCTTCTCTCGATGCATAGCTGAGGCTCTCGACACAGTGGCCTCACGCGCGAACATATCGTCATATATCGACGATAATCTTGTCCACGCCAAAACCTTCGAGGAATATGTGACAGCGCTGGAGCAATTATTTATTGCTCTACGCAAGTTCGGATTAAAACTAAACCCAGAAAAATGCATTTTTCTTGCGTCCGAAGCTAAATTTCTCGGTCGCATCGTGAATAGCGACGGGTTCAAGGCCGACCACGAATATGTCCGCGCCATTATCGACATGAAACCCCCGACAACGAGAAAAGAACTACAAAGTCTCATCGGACGTCTCGTATGGATTCGGCAATTCATCGAGACACGCCTAAACGAGAGCATCAGAACCGACATGTTCTCCAATCTAATGGGCCCCATAAACGAACTAAACAAGCCCGGACGGACATTCATCTGGACCAAAGGGGCCAACAAGGCTTTCAATAAAATTAAGAAGTGCCTCGCAAGAGGCCTCGTAAGAAGCGCATTGGGTTCACCGCGGACACGTCATTCGACTCATACCATGACCAAATGACCTGCAACACATGCATCGACCACCCCCACCTCCAGCTCTATCCCCACCTCACCAAATTCCCAATCACCAGTCGACACGACCACTCCTACCTCCTTGTCCACCCCGGCAACCTACCCATCACCCGTTGTCACAACTCCCTACACTTTCGTCAGGGGAGCATCTTGTCGCAAATGACTGCAGTTCCGGAGACAATACCCAAAACCCAACGAAACGAACAACACGAGGGCAACTCCCAGCACGCTTTAAAGACTTCGTTATGTGACAAAAAACAAAATAAATAATACACACACCATCAAACAAAACAAAAACACGCACGCAAGCAAGCACTAACAACATAGCAACCTCAAATCATGGTAAGATCTAGGGGAGCTGTTACAAGACGAGATCTTGCCTTGATTTGAAAAAACAAAAAGAAAGGAAAGAAGAAAAGAAAAAAAAAACGGAAGTTAACACTTCGAGTTCTCAACCCAAAATGAAAAGTTAGTCGCTCACGCATGGGCTCCGCGCAGAACTTCCGTTTGCGATAAATTAACAAAAAAAAAAAATACATTAATAAATATCCAATCGGAACGCTTCCCACGGGGCACAAAAATTGCCGTTTGTGAGCCTACAAAAAATATATAAATAGACGGACCAAATAATCATCAGCGGACTTGTTCTTTCACACGACCCGTGTTAAACGATCGCCGCCGCTAC
Organism: Sepioteuthis lessoniana; assembly: GCA_963585895.1. Lineage (NCBI taxonomy): Eukaryota > Metazoa > Mollusca > Cephalopoda > Myopsida > Loliginidae > Sepioteuthis > Sepioteuthis lessoniana. The sequence goes on from OY757935.1 coordinate 74,661,938, forward strand.
CAACACTGTCCTAATTCCGAGAAAACCATCCCTTCACCACGAGACAAGTACAGTACATGAACTTTGTAACTACTACCACTGAATTCATTCTTTAACTGTGAACATATTTCTCCATTCTACTCTCTGTACTTAATCTATTTATAAAAAATTTTCTATAACATCATTACTGTGTTATTGTGAGTATCTATACGTTCTTTGTTTTGCAACCATACGCATTTCTCGCCCACAACTCAGAATATAACAAACAGTTCTATTTGAACCAGAGATAGGACCCTATCAGGTGCTATCACTTCAGGTCAGAGTGAAACTGAAACTAATGGTAATGAGGGATACTCCATATTACCCAAATCTCCAAATCTGGAGCCTCACCATCAAATGGTTTAATGTCATATCAGGACACTCAGTGGAGGGGTTTAAATATATATATATATATATATTTTAAAAACACATGAACTGTTTTATTTGTGTTCATATAGAGGCCAGTGTCTCCTTTTGCTTGTTCCAGACTATGCAGCAAGGGTTTCAGCTTAGGCAGGTGTATTTGCAAGAAGCACTGGATCATCTGCATAGTCTTCAACTGTCAAAATTTCTGTGAAGCAAAAACTTATCAGCTTTGTGAAGATACTGGATGTAGTTTGGAGGATCTGCCGATACAAAACAGACATTTACAAAACAATCTAGAGAACACATTTTTTCCTTAAAGAGAGAGAGAGAGAGAGAGAGAGAGACACACACACGTAGCTATTATGTTTAAGTCTTATAGCACAAGAAATGATATAGACGGTTCTATGTATGTGCACCTGAGACACAGGACTCATTTTTGATAGTGGGATACTTTTGAGAATTATCCACATTTAAGATTTTCTTTTTATTGGTCAGTAGAAAAGAGAATGTGAAAACAGATTTGTATATGATTACATTATCAGCATATGAGATGTATTTCTAAATTAAGAATTTAATCCACTCAGTTATGGTTAATATTTGAATTATTTACAAGTAATTAATATCAAGGACACTACCAGACATTAGCATAATGGTTAGTGTTTGTCAATGGCCCAGGAGACCCGATTTCAATCCCAGGTTGAGTCATACCAAAGACTCAAAAAATGGTACTTCATGCTACCTTGCTAAACACCCAGCATTAAAAGGTAAAGATCAAGGACAAAGTAGAGCAATCCAGGGAAAGGAGTAGCGTCCTCCTTCACACCTTGGTGTAGTAGCTATCAAAAAGGGAGCCTTCAGGTTACCCTCGACTACAGCCGCCAACATTGTCAGATTCACCACAATCTATCATTTCATATCTCTCTCTCTCTCTCTCTCATATATATATATATATATGTGTGTGTATAAATAAATTGTTGGTACATACAAATTTAAAGATGCAAATACTAAGAGACATATGCAAAATTGGGAGATTACAATGTATAGAATTTATTGAAATTGCAAGGGCCCTTTCATCTGACGTGGGTGTGTGTGTGTATATATGTATATATATACATATATATATATATGTGTGTGTGTGTGTGCGTTTATATATATATATAGATATATTTATATTTGTGTGTGTCTGTGAGTGTATGTATGTATATATGTGTGTGCATATATATATATATATATATATATATATTTGTATAAGGCTTAATGAAATAATCAAAATGTCATCATGGCTTCAAATTAAAAAAGATATACAATAATCACAGTTGACCATCAAATCGGAAATCATTTTAAAACCTTTTCATGTATAGTCAGTCTTAAAGTACAAATGTAACATTTTCTTATATCAACCCAATGATTAAAGGACTGGATTACCATAAGAAAGGTCTGTTTTCAGTATTATGTCTGTGATAGTATCAATTTAAAAAAATAAATTCATTGAATTTGTATTCAATCAATTGACTATAAAATAATAATGCTATATTAGAATAGGATCTACTTTCCCCAACAGTCAACAAATTTTAATATTTCTGCTAAAAGAAAGAAAATTATTCTTTTCAATCAACCATTGTCTGGATTGTAAAATCTAAAAAGCTCAGTGCAAAACTCATGCAGCAATACCTTAAATTGCATCACATCTGTATTCGTGTAGTTTTGATGGTAATGATTGCACTAATTAATTTAATTAATTACACAGAAAATAAACGTTTTTTTCAAAATTGTAAGCAATGTTTGTTTTTTGCTTTTTTAATGTTTGTTGTGAATTACAAATGGTTTTTACTTGCACGTATTAAAATTCTAAAGAGTAAGATTGCAATATTAACATTTCTAAACAAAACGAATCTCGTGTATCATTTTAGGAATTATAAACATTTATAATATCAATAGAATGAGACATAAACATGCATTTGAATGTTACACCCTGTCATCCCCTCAGATAAATAATGGACCATTCTGTTTTGATTGTGAGAAAAGAAAGAAAACAATGCACATTAGACAAAGAAAGAAAGAAATTATAATAAGAAATAAAGGAATGAGAAAGATCAGAAGAGAAAGTGATAATGTTTTACATCATCATCAGCTTCAATGATTTGGAAGGAAAGAAAGAGAAAAAAAAAAGGAATGTAAAATAGAGTGGGGAAAAAAAGGAAGAAGAGTTCAGATTGGTTGTTTTTAATGGCATAGCAACCTTCATGAGTTATTTAATGCCAAAGCAATTCTTGTAGAACATAAGTGGCAGGATAAAGGGATTCATATCGTTCCCAAGGGTATTGGTCTGAAGATGAATGTAATAGAGTGAATTGAGTTTGAACTCACTCACTACAATGTCCAGTATGTTAACCACTACACCATGAGGACTGTGCACCCCAACCCCAGGAGAGAGTGAAGAAAGAGAGCAAAGAATGAGAGAGAGAGAGAAGAATGAGAGAGTGAGAGAGTGAGAGAGAAGAATGAGAGAGTGAGAGAGAAGAATGAGAGAGTGAGAGAGAAGAATGAGAGAGTGAGAGAGAAGAATGAGAGAGTGAGAGAGAGAGAGAAGAATGAGAGAGTGAGAGAGAGAGAAGAATGAGAGAGTGAGAGAGAGAGAAGAATGAGAGAGTGAGAGAGAGAAGAATGAGAGAGTGAGAGAGAGAAGAATGAGAGAGTGAGAGAGAGAAGAATGAGAGAGTGAGAGAGAGAAGAATGAGAGAGTGAGAGAGAGAAGAATGAGAGAGTGAGAGTGAAAGAGAGAGCTAAAATAGAGAAATGAAAAAGCTTGTTATGAAAATTTATTTTTAAATAAAAAGATTAACATAAAAAACAACATATTTCCTAAAAAATCTTCAGAAAGTCAACCAATTTATTGCATTTTAATAAAAGTTTGTGTATTTATTCATTAACAGATGAAAATAAACAGAATATTAAACCTGAAATAATCTGATTACAATGACACCCCTTATTTTTCCTTCACTTTTTCATTTTTTTTGCACTTTTCACAAATTAATTCTGATCAATTTTTTCATCCTTCCTTCATTAATTTTTTCTGTCTTTCTTTTTCCATTCATACATCCTTCTCTTCATTTTTTCTTTCAACTGAATCTCAAATTAAAAAAGAACACACATGAGATTTAAGGCTCCAAAAACTACTACCTGGGTACCTTCAATGGTGGAGCTCATCTTGTCTTCTAGAAGTTGTGAGTTCAGTCTCTGTGTCAAATAGTCTTGACATATATAAACTAGCTCAATAGCTATGGGTAAATAGTAGGACAGACTGGGTTCTTCAGCTTTGGTGAGGCAACTAGTTGAGGAAAAGGAAAACTCTAAATTCAAACCTGTTAAACTCTGCTTAAAAATTGACCTTGTGTCATATCCTGCCCGAGTGGAGGGGTTGGTAAATATGTATATAAACTAGCTCAATAGAGAGACTGATAAATAAAAAGAAATGATGGTGACAAATTTTGAAATGTCCTGTCAGTCGGTATTAGAATACACTGAGGGTATCCCCTATTGAAAAATAGGGGTGTTCCAACCATGACACTAAACTACAATTGACTGTGAGGCTCCAGTTCTAGAAATCTGAACAGTGCAGAGTACCCCTTCATTGCAATTACTCCCAGGTTCACTCTGATCTGGAGAGGTAGTACCTGTTATAGGGTTCTATCTGCAGGTCAAAGAGATCTGAAAATTATTTATATTAGATAGGAATACTTGGTATCTAACTGTATGCAATAATCTCTTAAGAAACAAATTACACAAAAAATGTAAATATAACTGTATAATGAATGCAATTCCCTACCCTCTAGGCATAAAATAACCCTAGGCAGGTTAACCTGCAGTTAAAATCAATCAATAAGTTTTGAAATTCTCAAGAATTTATATTGTGCAGAACAGGTAAATGGAATGAAAACACGTAGATAAAAATAAAGAGTTTTGTATCATATTGCCGACAGACACCTGAAGAAGGTTGGCAAGTAGAAATATGAAAAAGGGAAGATGAAAACAAAAATGCAGAATTAAGTAAAACAAAAGTTTTAATCATTTTGCCTCATTTGTCTTATTTTTCTCGACAAAGTTTAACATTTTCATTTGTCTGAATCTCTGGAAATAGGAATTATTTTTCTTATTGTATTAATATAATCATCATATTTATGACACCAGCCCATTGGCCTAGTGGTTGAGTGTTGACCAATGGGCCAGAAGACTGGGGTTCAATCCCAGGTCGAGTTATACCAAAGACTCAAAAAATGATACTTGATACCTCCTTGCTTAACACTCAGCAATATAAGTTATGTATCAAGGGTCTAGTGGAGCAATTCAGGGGAAGGAGTAACACCCCCCTACACCTTGGTGTAGTAGCTATTGAAAAGGGAGCTTTTGGGTAGCCCTTGACCACAGTTGCCAACTTTATTTACTTTATTTATGCATTATTTTAATATAGTCATTGTATTTATAGATTATAGTCGTTATATTTATATAATTTTTATTTGTTACCATAGTCACAATGTTTCAGCCTTCACACACTCCAGCTTTCTTCCAGTGCCTGTCATTGTCAGTAGCCTCTAAGGATTGACTGACCAATTTTAATGGCATCTCAACCAGTCTAGTAATATTTTATACCTAGTGGTAAATGAATTGTATTCTTCTTTATACATATATATTAAATATATAGGACTTTAATTGCTTTTGTTTTATGACATATCAACCATTGTAGGTTATTTAATGCCAAATCCTCTTTATACATATATATTAAATACACATGATTTGGTTTGGTTGGCTTTTATGGCATATCAACCATTGTAGGTTATTTAATGCCAAATCCTCTTTATACATATATATTGAATATATAGGATTTGGTTTGGTTGGGTTTTATGGCATATCAACCATTGTAGGTTATTTAATGCCAAATCCTCTTTATACATATATATTGAATATATAGGATTTGGTTTGGTTGGCTTTTATGGCATATCAACCATTGTAGGTTATTTAATGCCAAATCCTCTTTATACATATATATTGAATATATAGGATTTGGTTTGGTTGGGTTTTATGGCATATCAACCACTGTAGGTTATTTAATGCCAAATCCTCTGTATACATATATATTAAATATAGAGGATTAGTAAACTGATTTTGTAGATACATTTTTTAATAACTACCCGGAGCTCATTCTTTTGTACACAGTTAAATGGTTTCGAGTATTTCTATCTAACACGAATATTTCTATTCATTATTAATCATTTGTTTGCACACAGTTAAATGATTTCAAGTATTGCAATATAACAGTAACAATGATAAAAATAAGTGGAAAGATGGATAAATCAAACACTTACAAAGGGTTTAGTAGTTGTGATATATCACAACTACTAAACCCTTTTGTAAGTGTCTGATTTATTCATCTTTCAACTTATTTTTATCATCTTGTCAGATTCACCCAAAATCTACCATTGTAATAATGTAACATCAACGTAGCACACAGTGAAGTGGCTGGTTGGTTGAGTTTTAACAACCTATCAACCTTTATAGATTATTTAATGCCAAATCCTGTTTATATGAATATAAGTATATGTGATTTGTAAGTAAGTAGATTGGTTTGGTTTCCATTTTGTTGATAACATTTTTAAAGGAGTCTGAGCTCATTTTTTCACAGTTAAATGGTTCCAAATATTGCAATGTATCACTAACAATTCAATTAGACAGTCATTTGTTTACACACAGTTAAATGATCAAACAGTTCTATTTCTAACAATTCAGTTTAATGCAAATCATTAGTTTGAACACAGTTTAAATGTCAAACAGTTCCATTTGACCTATAGATAGGACCCTATCCAGGGCTACCACTCCAGGTAAACCTGGGAGTGATGGCAATGAAGGGGTTCTCTACATTCCCCAAGTCTCCAAGGCTGGAACCTTGTTATCAGATGATTTAATGCCATATCAAGGACACTCATTGGGGAGGGGTGTCTTACCCCTCTGCAGAGATTTAGTCGGCATATTCTATAGCCACAGCCGACTGGGCTGATGATGTTAGTAAATACACATCGGATAAATAGAAGTGTAAAAGTATGAAAATATGTACAAACAATTCGTAGCAATTACAAATTATTAGACATTTTATTTAGTATTAGCTGGATGCATAGAATCTCCGAGATTTAATTAGTATACAAGTATGAGACAATGTTTTAGGTGCAAGTGTGTGTTTAGAGAAAAAGAAAATTGATACAAACACTAAATCAATATTACTTTTTTATCATTTCACCTCTAGGAAATTATCAGGGATGTGTTTATTATAAGAGTGATTCCAAGCAACACACTTATGATGGCTTTTAATGTGTCTATTTTTCACCGTATCTCATTCAATAATAAAAACCCTGGTTATTGTTTGGAAACAGTTACAAATTTTAAAATAATTGATTTCTTTTTTATACTAAAAGATAGTAAGTAAAAAACAAAAAAACAATCACTATATTTAAGTTAATATTTCTTTATATGCATGCACACACACACACACACACATATATATATATATATATATATATATATATATATATATATGTGTGGGTGAAAAGTAAATAAAGGATTGTAATCTGACAAAATGTAGAAAAATTGATAACAGCGATCCAAGTAGAAAGAGAGATATACTGAGAAGTTGACACTATAGCATTTCAGTTCTACTGAACTATCATCAGGTCCATGAGGGGTGATATTAGCGATTTTAAATCAACGATGGATGTTTAAAATGCAAAATACAAAAACATAGGGGAAAATTTGTATAATAAGAAAAAGTTGGCTGTTTAATTGGTGAATCAATGTTAAATGGCCAACTTTTTCTTATACATCCCACCCTTTGTAAAGCTTTAAAAGTGGATCTTTTTCCTTTTTTAAAAAATATTTGGCACTCTATTACTGACAGTACTGAAAAGCCAACAGAAACACATATGTCCATATAAGAAATATTATCCTAAAGAAGGATTGCTGTGTAGAATAAGTTGTAGCTTGCATATTTTGTCTGGTAGGAGGAAGACCATATTGGCGGGGGTGGGAGAGGCTGAATTTAGCTAATAAAATGTTAATCCTTTAATGAGAAGATAGAAGAAAAAAAATAAGTAATCTTGCCATTAAAAAAAATATAGCTTCTATAAACTGTGCAGTAAATTAAAGGATACATAACAGAAAAGTCACAATAAAACAAAATAGAATGAATGCTCTTTTAAATGGCAAACTTGGTTCATACGTAAGAGTTCTATAATACCGAACTGATCAGTCATTGGTGGTGACAGAAAATTTAAGAAGTGATTAATTGTGGAAAGACAGTTTGGATAAAGAACTAATAATAAACAAGTTAGTGAGAAGTTTGCTTTTTCATTTGAAATGTTCAACAAAAGCTAGCAATATAAACTGTGGATTCTAAGGGAGTGTGGCGGGGGGGGGGGGCAGATAGAATAGACAAATGAAATCAGCTTAATGATAAAGTAGAAATGCAGGATGAACAATAGAGGATTGATTAAAAAAGAAAATAACAGTATTTTTGTTTCTAAATGTAGGGCAACAATTCATTAAAAAAAAAAAAATAAATAAAACAAATATATCTAGGGCAAGTCAATGAAAAACAAGCAACAAAAAGAAAGGTTTTTTAAATGCTGAAATTCATTAATTTTTTTTTTTTTTTTTTTTAGTAGTAATCTATACTTATAAATATGAAAGGTTTGTGTGTGTGTGTGCATATGCAATCTTGATAGGCATGAAAATCACTCAACCACACCCTGTTGGCAGAGTTTAAAATACAGATTGTATACCCAGCAAAGAACTAAAAAGAAAAAGGTCCGGGATATGAAACTAAACTGTTTCTGGTGATGAGGATCATGTTCAGGAGTTTGGGGAATGTGGAGTACCCCTTCATTACCATTACTCTCAGGTCCACTCAGATCTGTTAACTTCTTATCTAGGAGGCAAATAAATCTGTTAAAAAATTATTTGTATTTGATGGGACAGTATGCAAAGAAAAAAAAAAAAAGAAAAGAAAACAACTACCTAAAATATCTAAATATAAATGTACAATAAATGCAATTCCCTAAGCTTAAAATAATCCCAAATTGATTGACATGCCATTAAAATCAATTGAACCACTCAACTAATTTTCACTAAATTTGGAACACTGATGAAATCAAGTCCTGTACATTTTTCAAGGGTCCCCAAAAGCCTCTCAACCAGTTGGATGTATGGATAGTGTTAATGCAGCTGCTTGTAAATATTGATTTAATCTGCCTTTTTCCCCCCAGTAAAAACTGAAATCCCCATGTCTATGTGATTGCATGAAAGACCGGAGTTATTTCTCTCCATTTTTTGAATCCAGGTCTTCATACAGATTAGACCTGCTTTTGCAGCTTTATTCAAAGAACAATTCTATTCTTACCCTATTGCAAATCCCCGTCCTTTACTTCACCTTGAAACATTTGCCTATGAACATCCAAGATAAGTTCTTACCATTTTTTATCTCTTTTTTTTTTTTTTTTTTTTTTTTTTTTACACACTGCTTATTCGTGGAACAATGTGTACAATTCATTTGTTAAAACAAATTTGTTATTGTAATACTTCTTACAGGTTACATGTATAGTAAATGTCTTGTATGAATTCATCTCATCTTTCTTTTTATTTAATGTTAGTGTTTCAACAGATACACTAATGCTAATATTGGAACTTGATGAGTAGGAACAACTAAAATTCCTACCTAGCAACCAGTAATTGGTATCAATATGACACTTGTAAAGTATATCCGATATAAGTGTAATGCTAAACTTGTGGAAATACGCACACAGCAAGGTTGGTTGGTCGTTGATCTGTCTGTCTAGTGAGGACCCCATTATTTTTTCATACTCCCAGCCGAGTGGGCATTTCACAAGTTGAACAAAAACTAACAATAAAAAACAATAAACAAAGGGAGGAAAGAAGAAAAGACAAAATAAAGATTTAAGGACAGCAAAATGCAAGAAGGTGAGATTTGGTACTGTAAGTATGTTTAGGTATCACAAGTGCATTGTGAAATTCCCAACAGCTCTCAAAAATGCTGACTCATCGCTGGTCATTGTCTTCACTGCTCCATGTCCAGTTTCTAACTGCTTGAGACTCTTCTCTTTTGGGTCTCTCTCCAACAATGAGACTCTTAGACTGCTGGTCTCTTCAGCTCTGTTTTAGACTCGACTACCCGGCCGTGCATCCTGGGCTTGACTGCCAGGTTTAGTGTCCTAGCCTCCACTGACCAATGTCCTCAGTCCTTGCCTCCTCCTATTTCTGGTCTTGCGGGTTCACACAGGCCCAGCTCTTTGTCTATTCTGGTGTAAAGACCACAGAGTCAAGACTTTCCAGACAATCTGACGCTGCCTAAAGATACAGAAGATAAAATCCCTTCATTGGCTATCCATCAAAAAACAGAGACCCACATTCATATATATATATATCTCAGTGGTGACTCTAGCCTATTTTTGCTACTCGTGCCCCCCCCGTCAACTTCAGTTCCCAACCCGTGGTCCGTGGACCCAAAGTAAGTCATCATAGTTGCTATTGCGTGATTCTCCATTGTGTAGCACAGATTGACAAATGTACCTTGCATGGTGTTTTTTTTTTTTGTAAACAATCAAGATACTATATAATTTGTAGTTTTGTTAATACAGTAGATAAGATGTTTTTCCTTTCAAAAGTATAGAAGAAAAGAGATGTTCATTACTATGACGAGAAAAATATGTTTATTAGAATAAAGAAATTGATGACAAAGATTATTTGTTGAAAATGTATTCAAATAAACAAATTTTAGTTACAGAATGTAATATATGCAACATTCATTTAAGAAATAGAGATCTCTTAGTGAAAAAACGAATTAAAACACACCGTTTAACCAACATTTACCATAGCGATGATGATGATGTCAGTGACGGCTATAATCTATTATCCCCCCCTCTCTCTTTCTCTCTCTGTCCCTCTCCCTCTTCCCAAGACAGCTGTCAGCAGTCACATTGTGCTAATTTTTTTGAGCACGGTATTTTGAGTTGCTCTTGCTATTGGCTACAGCCAAGAGCGGATTTCTCTAACATTACTGTTATTATAAGGGTCTTGTGCTGGGCACGGATTACGCGTGTTCGACATTATAGCCGTTTTTATGGGATGTTCAATGGATCTGACAGTGGCCGGACAAAGACCATCCGTTCAAAACAGCATCGTTGTATTATTCCCAGATATATTCATGAACTTTTGGCGACTTAGTTATCGAAACTTGAATAGATATGTAATTTAATTGAGATCAGACTAAGTATGTTTGCTTGAAATTAATGGATGATTTTTAATCCATTTTGAATAACATTGACCCAGTTATTGGTTGTGCCGGGCACGAGTAGCACTAGTCCCATCTCCGCCCCTGATTACATATATATATATATATATATATATATTATATATATATATATATATATATATATATATATATAAAGTAAGTAAAGTTGGCGACCGTAGTCGAGGGTGACCAGAAGGCTCCCTTTTCAATAGTTACTACACTGAGATGTAGAGAAGGATGCTACCCCTTTCTCTGGATTGCTCCACTTTACCCTTGATACGTACCTCATAATGCTGAAGGTTAAGCAAGGAGGTATCAAGTACCTTTTTTAAAGTCTTTGGTATGACGCGACCTGGGATTGAACCCCGGTCTCCTAGACCATTAGCGAACACTCTATCCACTAGGCCAATGAGCCGGTTAGAAATAGATTTAATTCCTTTCTTATAACTGAGAGCTCAAAATTACATACGCTGACACATTTACCAACAAGAAACCAACAGCGCCACTGACTTCAATTATTTTATATGCTTAATCTTCAATGACAAGATGTTAATAGTTAGTACCTTTTTTAAAGTCTTTGGTATGATGCGACTTGGGATTGAACCCTGGTCTCCCGGACCAATGGCAAACACGCTATCCACTAGGCCTATATATATATATATATATATATATATATATATATATATATGAAGAGTAAATAAAGGATTGTAATCTGACAATATGTAAAAAAACTGATAACAATGATCCAAGTAGAAGGAATGATTTATTAACGGGTCAACACTGTAGCGTTTCGGTTCTACTGAACCATCATCAGGACCATGAAGGGTGATATTAGTAATTTTAAGTTAACGATGGATGTTTAGAAATGTGAATTTAAACATCAAACGCTGATTCGCCAGTTAAACAGCCAACTTTTTCTTACTATACATATTTTCCCCTAGGTTTTTGTATTTCACATTTCTAAACATCCATCGTTAACTTAAAATTATTAATATCACCCCTCATGGTCCTGATGATGGTTCAGTAGAACTGAAACGCTATAGTTGTCAACCCATTAATAAATCATTCCTTCCACTTGGATCGTTGTTATCAATTTTTATATATATATATATATATATATATATATATATATATACACACACACACACGTATATACATTATTGTACTACAAACTAAACCCTTACTTTGTGTCTATCAGGTTAGCTAAATTGTATCTGTATCTTTTCATTTTACTGTATAGTGAATAGACACCTAGTTGAACATTTCCTAGTCAGAAACCAAAGTTGTAACCTTTAGTTTCCTAATTTTATCAGCTTTGCTCATTTCTTTACTGGCACTCAGTAAGTGTATGAAGTTGACAAAACTTTTGTTTATCTATTTTTATGCTTTAATCAGTAAATTGTATCATTCTCAACTGACAATATTTTCTTCTTTTTTGTGCACTGCCAAAATGAAAAATCAATTGGAACTGGGACAAATGCAATTCTATGTTCATTTCTGTTTCACACTCCATTGATTAACAAGTCTTTAACAACAACAGCAGCTCAAAATAGAGGCAAGTATTGCATTTAAATATAAACTGTATGGAACAAAAAGGAAGAAATCTAGTTGTAAAAGATGGACAATAAATAGGGACAAAATGAATGAATGATAATTTTTTTTTTTTTTGTAATTGAGAAGAATGAATAAATAAAACAATAAGCATCCACAGTTACAGATTTAATTATACATGCACATAGACCAATCAACATATCTTTCTCACACTTTATATATTATACACATACGAGTTTCTTTTAACCTCATTGAAAGTAACTTACCCGACAACTTTGCAATATTGAGTCATGTTGTTTTTCATATCTTAAAACATTTCCTTAATATTTACACTTTCATCATATTTTAAACTTTTTTGTATTGAGCATTGTAATAATTTTGCTGGTTTTATAACCCTTTTAGATTTTATTTAACCATTACTTCACCAATTTTGTGTGTGAGAGTATATATATATATATATATATATATATATATATATATATATATAAAATGCAGACAAGGAGGAGTCCTCATGACATCATGACTAAAGTACTGAACCGCAGTGAGTTCATATTCCAGTCATATTATTATGTTCACTTTCAGACTAATACCCTTGGGAAAGGTATGGACTCCCTCATCACTCCAGCTATGGGTTAAGTTGTATCACTGCTGTTCTCCTACAAAAATGGCTTTAGCATTAAATAACCCACAAAAGTTGATATGCTATTAAATAAAGAAACCAAACTGTAATGCAGACATATGTCACAAAATTTTCATGCTATCCCTAACCCAAATAAAAAGAAATAGTAACTCAGAGATTTTACTTGAGCAATAGACTTAAAATGGTTTTAGAGAATAAAGCAATTTCCAGTCAAAGTTACAACTGAGTTATACTTTTCTTTACGTTTGTGTTCACTTCGATTTCTGGTAATAGTCATAAATTCTTGATATAACTATGAAATGCTAATTAGAATTTTTTTTTGTTACATCTTAAATAAAAGCATCAATATCATTATGGACTGATATTTCAAGGGAACCAAATAGGTTCACAGATTATCTAGATGTCTTAGTAGTGTGTATGTGTGTATACAGACATAAACAGGGGTCATTCAAGTAAATAAGATGAATATTGCCTCCTAAGAAGTTGGTAATAAAAAGCAGTGTTTACAGTTGCACCTTTTTTTCAAGGAAATCAATAATGATGGATCCTTTCACGTCTCAGAAGACTGTCAGCATGACCTTCTTTACAGACCACTGTGCTCAGAATATTTTTCTTTTTACTTGAGAGTCAGTGTATTTCCACTACATGGAATGTCTTTTCAACAATGGCTCAATGTGGAAAAACCATAATTAGCCTATTCGTAAACATTTTTTTTTTTTTTTTTTTTTTTTTTTTACTAAAACATACTTTTCAGCACACATTCTTCAGTAAATTTCACATGGTTTGCACTTCATAGCCACCAAAAATTTCATGACAGACCTCTGTTCAAGCCTGCAGCACTTTGACTGCCATTTTGAATAGCCTCAAAATGAATATTTTTGTGAGGTTAAAAAAATTTTTTGCTATAAACCAATTACAAACAATGTAGAGTTAATATTTATAGAAAAAATACTGAAAAAAAATTACTTTGCTTTTTTTTAAAAAATGTAATTTCCTTTATTAATGATATGTGTGTGTGTGTGTGTGTGCGCATATATATATATATATATATATATATATGGATGCACAATGTAATTTTAATGATAGCTATATATCACACCAAAAATGCAAAGTTTCTTTTATCCTCTTACACATACAAACACATTCTTATAGACACTGTATAAGCTATAACAAAAATGGTAAAGAGCCATCTCCATCTAAAGTGGCAAGCCTCTAAAATTAGTAGACGACTTTACATACCTTGGTAACAATATCTCATCTACTGAAAGTGATGTTAACATACGCCTAGCTAAGGTGTGAACTGCTATCAATAGGCTATCAATTGTATGGAAGTTTGATCTATCCAATAAAATAAAAAAGGATTTTTTTCCAAGCTGTGTCAATACTACTAAATGGATGCTAACAAAACACACGGAGAAAAAGCTAGATAGGAACTACGCAAGAATGTTAAGTGCTGTTTTGAACAAATCCTGAAAGCAACACCCCACAAAACAGCAGCTGTAGGGCCACTTACTTTCCATCTAAGTAAGACAAACAAGACGCGTGGGACAAACTCATAAATGACGTTCTTCTACGGACCCCTACACATAGACATGCCAGTGTTGGTCAGCCAGCAAGAACTTATTTACATAAGGGACGGATTGAGAAAAGGAGTCAGGAAAACCCATGCTGACAGCTTGACTTGAAGATGACAAAAATAATAATATTCAGCTATCAATTTGATCATGATCATCATCTAAGCAGAACATTTGCAAATGAATTACTAAGATGATTTGTTTAGAGAAATGAAAAATTAACAAGCCACACTTTCAAGATAAGAAGTATTGTACAGCACTGCACAAGAGATTCTTCTAACAGTATTCCGCAGGTTTTGAATTCAGAGTTTTTCCTTCTCTTAGATCGGTTGCCTTAGCAAAAAAAAAAAAAAAAATTACTGCCCTATTACTTACTCAGAATAGTTAAACGGTAATAGAGATGGTGTAATGGTTATCGTCGTAGAAAGTGGACACGGCGAAAAAAGTTCAAATCCTGGACGAGACTGATTGCATTTCACATAACACTAATACCCTTGGGAAAGGTATGAATCCAATTATTCTCCCTCCAGCTATGGGTAAATAGTAGGGCAGACTAGGTTCTTCAGCCTTAGTGAGGCAACTAGTCTAGGAGAAGGAAAACTGAATTCAAACCTGTTAAACTCCGCTTAAAAATTGACCTAGTGTCATATCCTGCCCGAGCGGAGGGGTTGGGTAAATATGATAGAGATGGATTCACTTCCCTCCAAAGTAAAACACAAACAGCCTCATCCAGGGTTTGAACTCGACTTGTCAAGTCAATTTCTTATGATAACTGTCACGACATATTTGCCTCCATATGTGCGCTATACAAATCACTAATATATACGATTTTCATCTTAATACAAAACAAATCTATTACCTTTTTGTAAATACAATACAAAATTTTCTTTTGAATCTTCTTTATGAAGATACTTTATATACTATATATTTTATTATTATTATTATTATTAAAATACTATAATATTGCAGATAAGCAAAAGAGTAGACCATTTCAAAGAATTTACTTTTAGGAGTAGATTCTTTGCAATACAGATGGATTTATTGGACAAAAGACTTGCTACAATTATTTGTGAACAATGGAGCCAAAGTAAGCCATTATTTTCTCAACAGTAAATGTTGCATTTCCTCAGTAGGCTGGTGGGCAGTGGGTGAAGACTAAATCAAAATGTCTACAAGTTGAGAAAGCTAGGAGAAACAATTAGGACCTAGATAAAGAAATGCAAGCAATTGGAATATTTTGATGAATCAAGAAAAGACTTCTGTTAATAATGCTTGGCTGTTTCCAATGTTTGTCAGATATTGAACTGGAATTGATCACAGAAATGATTCCAATTTGATTTGAAAGCCACAAAGAAAAAAGGGGGAAAAAAAGAGACCAAGCATTAGAAAATGGGATAGACTGTTTCCAGCTGAATGGGTGTGGGAATTTACCGTGAGGATATATTTGCTCTACACATCTTTAAAATGAAGGGAATTTTATTAATTGATTTTAATGGTATATCAACTTGTCAAGCATTATTCTATGCCTAGAGATAAAGGAATCAGATTTACTTTTTTTGCACACAGTCCTAACAAATAAGAATTATTTTTTTAAACAGATCTATTTGACTCATAAATGGGACCCTAACCGATATTACTGTTCAGGATAAAAGTGGAACTGGGAGTAATAGCAATAAAAGAAATCTTCACCATCATATGTAGTTTAGTGCAATATCCAGGACACTTTTTTGGGGGGTGGTCTTACTTCTCAGCAGGGAATACAGTCAGTTTATTCTAAATCACTCCAAAAGAAAGTCTAAAATGTTTGACAAAATTCATGACATCAAACAATTAAGTACAGGTTTATTATAGTTTTATTTCATCATAAACATCTCTCTCTCATATATATATATATATATATATATATATATATATATATATATATTCATATATATGTATATTTTGTCATCCACAGACAGACCTGTTTTGTTCAATCAGAACTCTTCAGTGTGGCTAGACATGTTAGATTCCCGAAGCTGGGATTGAAATCCAGTTGACTCAAACACCAATCCAAGATTCTACCACTCAGCCATGAGGAAACTAATGCAAGCAAAGGAAATTTAAACACTCATGTATCACAATTGTTTTTGTTTACATATATCTGCATATATATATATATATATATATATATATATATATATGTGTGTGTATGTCTACTTATAAGCCCATTACCAGTAAATAGCTATAAGATTCTCTTTCTCTTCTAGTGAGAATGGATTGTAACAAAGAAATGTTATAAAATTGCATTAAAAGAACAGAAATTTGTACACAAGAGTTAAGGAAATATGGAAATTCAAATTGAATTTAGATTAATGAGTTAGTAATATTATGCACGGAATGAAGACTTAGGTGACTTATTGCTACCACCATATATATCTCCTTGACTGATTCTATCAATTCTGCCTCTGCACCATTCCCAACATCAATCAGAACAACTTTATCACAAACAATGAAGACATCAAATCTGCCTAAATCATGAGTATCGAAGCAGCAGTTTTGAGAAGGTCATGTTGCCATAAGACTACTGCCTTCTAAAAATGACACTTTTTGGAGAGATCTCCAATGGCCCTCATGTCAGATTTAAAAGCACTCTTAAAAAAGTTCTCACCTCCAGTGAAATCAACCTTTGACAATGGATAGCCCAAGTGGCCAACAGAAACATTAGCAGAAAACCATCCCCAAAGTCACCTGACTCTTTGAGAAAAGCTGTCAACTCAAAATAGTGAAAAAGAGGCAGTACCAAAAATGGAACCAACAACTTCTCAGACCTTCTTCTGCAACTGCTGTAGCAGGTCCTACCAATCTCACATAGGCCTCATCAGTCATGAGCTCACCAGCCCCAATCAAAGAATGCCTTAGCCATACATAACTAGTTGATACTGAAATTTGCACGTTTTTAAAAGTAGAGCTGCAATTAACTATTAAATAAAGTATACATTTCTGTCTAAATTTCAGCGAAAGACTCTCTATACTACTTATATAAGTATGTATTAGTTTGCATGTGTAAGAGTGTAGATGAATGAAAGTAACTTTGAATTTGGGGGGCAATATAGAGGTATTATTTAAGTTATATTGTTTGTGCATCCATATATATATATATATATATATATATATATATATATATATATATATATATACACACACATACATACATACACACACACTACTAATACTGCTATTAACCTTTTGGGTTCTTTTGTAATAAGTAAAGATGACGACCAGAAGGTTCCCTTTTCAATAACTACTCCACCAAGGTGTAAGGGAGAGGGCTACTCCTTTCCCTGGATTGCTTCACTTTACCCTTGATACGTACCTTATATTGCTGAGTGTTAAGCAAGGAGGCATCAGTTACCATTTTTAAAGTCTTTGGTATGACTCGACCAGGGATTGATCCCAGGTCTCTTGGACCATTGGCAAACACTCTACCCACTAGACCAATGAGAGCAGTCCATAATATTGATGCTTTTATTTAAGATATGAAAAAGAATTCTATTGTATTGTTATATATTTTATATTCATTATATTTTGGTCACAATACCCTCACAAGTCTTCTTCAGAGGTCTTTTGTCATAGTTGGTAACCTTCAGAGAATTTCAAACCAAACCCTTTATTCACTCCACAGGAATAGACAGTTCTCATTCTAATTTCAATGTCTTGAAACATCTTGTATCAATCAATTCACTTTTTCAGTTGTCTTACTGGTAAATTAAATAATGGATTCCAGTCTAGAATTCCGAGAAGGTTATCAACAATGAAAAATGACACCTGAAGAAGGGTATAGTGGCAAAAACAGTGTACATAAAAAAACGAAACAAGATGAGGACAAACAGACATGTAAAGAGTATTGTTTCATTTTTTTTTTTTTTACCTTGGGTGTTTAATTTTGAAATCAAAAATAAACAAAGTATTACAGATTTTATGTTTAGCTTATAAAATATTTCAAAAATGTTGGATGATATTATATGGCTACATACACACACAAATTAGTTGATACGCTAAGAAATCTTTTATAAAAAATTTTCTGTGATAAGAGAACTTTTATTCCTTGTTGAACATCATATAAACTAAATATTATTATGTAATATTTATTACCAAACTCTACAGAATTGAAATCCCTAACCAAAAATAGGAATATATATATATATATATTTATGCAATTATGGTGCTCTATTTTCCTAGTTATATGTCAAACTAGGATCAGTGAAACACTTGGAAAAAAACTAGATGGGAACTACACAAGGATGCAATGTGTTGTTTTGAACAAATCCCGGAAGCAGCACCCCATAAAACAGCAGATGCATGACCACTTTACTCCCTTCTCACAAACCATCCAAATAAAACAAGACATGTGGAGAATTGCTGTGGAAGTAAAAACAAACTCATAAGCAATGTTCTAAGTACTACGACACAGACGCCAGTCTTGATCAACTAGCAAAAACTTACATTCTTTGTGTGGAGACTGGATGCTATCTAGAAGACTTTCTAAGAGTGGTGGCTCATAGGGACAGATGGTAAGAGAGGCCCAAGAGAATCTGTGCTATCAGCAGGATTTAATAATGATGACACACCTGTGAGGAGGTAGTTTAATACAGGATAACTAATCAATTTCTACAAAAGTAGTGACAGAAATAAATCAATACAAATCTTTACCAAATTATCTCTCTTGGATCTTTAAGACTGATAGGATCTAAATGCCATAATTCCAACCCTCCTACCTTATTTTCTTGAAGGATCTCTCAAATACAATCATAGGAGAAAGAAAAGCAAATAATAAAGTGAAGAGACTACTCACCAAGGTTCTTAGTCATGTAGAGGCCTTTTAATTGGGACAATGATTTCTCATCTTTTAAGATTTCCGGTTCAAAAGCATTATTAATAATTCCTGTTGAATTCTTCTGTTTGTTTTCCAATGATTGCAACCTCTGAGACTCTCGGAGGGAATTTCTCAAAAAGTCATGTTCCCGTTGAATACGAGTCTCATCCTCTCTACGCTTCTTAAGGTACTCCTCATGTTTGCGTACACGTTCCAATTCTTCTTGGGTGGGTGGGCGTTGCTTTGTCATTATTATCGGTGAATTCTTTATATTCTTGTAGGTAGAATTATCCGACAGATTCTCTCTAGACTCTCCGAGATTTTTGTAGTCTGCCAAGTTCTCTCGAGAACTTTGGTTCAACCTTTGAGGAGAACTAACTGGCTTTCGAGGAGGCGTATGGCTTGGTGGTGGGGGTGGATAACGAGGAGCTGATTTGGCTCGTCCAACAAAATTTTCGGGACAGTCAACGGCCATCTCTCGGTGGGGACCTACGTCCATTGCCTCAAAAGAACTATGGAATGCTTCATTGCTGTAATATGTATCCCATGACTGATTCAAAGAATTCTCACTGGTTGTTACATTGGCATATAAGAGCTTTGTCTGTTCTGCAATATTTTCAATTAATGGCATTTCCTTACTGCCATTTCCATTAGTGGAATTGCCTGACTGGTTTTTCTTGGTGGCATCAGAAAATCCATTCATGTCTCTATTCTCTGTGAGGGTCATTCCCGAACCGTGAGACTTGTCTGTTGGCCGGCCTCGTCGCTGCTTCTCGGCCGTAGGTGGGTTTGATATGTTCTGTTGGCGAGCAGAAATGTTGCTTCTTGGAGACAGGGATTGGTTATTCTGTTCACGGGAGACAGGTGACGAGAATTTGGTCATATCCACAGGTTTGATACTACTTCGAGCGCACAATTTTTCCAGTTTTTCTTGACATGTATTTTCCACAGCAATACTGTATGCATCTTGAACTAAGTTAATTTCAGGAACTACAAGAAAAGAAAAAGAAACTGTTAAATACCCACTTTTTAGAATACAACTTTTTTAAAATTAATACAAGAAAAACTTTAGTTAATAATAAAACTTAAAAATAATACAAAGGGATTGAAAGAAAGACGAAATCTTTTTAATTGACGACTGTTCCACTACTTACCAACTGGGTTTTTTTTTATATTGTTTTGATTAACCAATTTTAACAGATTGTCGACCAGTGTTAATATCTATATTTTTTGTCTACTCGTTTCTTAAGTGTTTTTGTGTTTTTTAGCACATGAATGATTTTCAAAATAATCTATTTTACCCATAGATGGGGCTAACAAAATAAGCAAAATGATATATTTATCCATATTATTGATTATAATTTCTATTATAGTCAATGTTTCACCCTTTGTACCCACTAACCTTCTTCAGGTGTCTGTTTTAGTCCTGGGATAGATTAATTGATTTTAACATATCAAGTCAAGGGTTATTTCATGCCTGGAGGTTAGGGAATTGTGTTCATTGTACATTTACATCTTTTTGTGCTATTTCTTAAAGGTTTTTTTTTTTTGCACACTGTTCTATTGAATACAAATAATTTCCAAATAGATCTATTTGACCGATAGATGGGACTCTGAACCGGAATAGAAGTACCTGTTAGAGTGGACTTGGGAGTAATAGCAATGAAGGCAAGCTCCACATTCCACAGATCTCTGAAACTGGAGCCTCACTATCAAATGCATTTTCATCTCATACCCAGAACACCCATTTTTGGACTGGTCTTAATCCTCAGCAGGGGATACAGTCAGTATATTCTAACCCCTGCTAACAAGGCAGAAATTTAGTTTTGGTTTTTTGAATTGTTTGCAGGAAAGGCTTTTATGTCCATATTAAATATTAATATGACAATGTTATGCTCTATTGATAAAATAAATAGATTGATTTTTTATGGGTTGAATCAATAAATAAACATTTAGACATATTCACTTACAGCTGAATAAAAATCTATTTCAGTTCTATATATAAAGGCAAAAATAAAATTTGAACACACTGAGAAAAAAAAAAAAAAAAATGATAGTTTTGACTGGGATACTTATTGATAAAACCTTTTAACAGTAAGTTGGCAACAATAGTCGAGGGCGACCAGAAGGTTCCCTTTTCAATAGCTACTATACTGAGGTGTAGGAGAGGGTGCTACGCCTTTCCCTGGATTGCCCCACTTTACCCTTGATACGTACCTTATAATACTGAGTGTTAAGCAAGGAGGTACCAAGTACCGTTTTTAAAGTCTTTGGTATGATGCGACCTGGGATTGAACCGAGGTCTCCCGGACCATTTTAACAGTAATAGAGCACTATATCTCGTTAAAGGAAACATTATGAAAATTTTAGGTGAAAACAGGGCACAGATCATCATTGTTTGATTGTTGCAAGGACTGGCATGTAATTGATGTAGTACATCAACTTACATTTCCAACTAAAATAATGTTTAAAATAATTCCCACTATCTAGATATTGTCATTTGGTCAGGAAGGTTGTTGTTGTGGAATTAACAGTCTCTTTTGAGGAAAATATCGACTGGGTGCATCAGCATCAATTGGAAATAGACAAAAATCAGTGAGAACAATGTGTTAGAAATGAATTTGTTTAACAAATATATTTTCTATCAAGGTCAAATGCCAAGGTTTCATTACCAACACAACATTTGCACACTTTACTAATCTTGGACTTTAATCAACAGACAAGTGGATATATATATATATATATATATATATATATATAAAAAGAAATGATCCAAAATAAGGCTCTAACTGCATCAGCATAGATATGGCATTCTCACAGAGTGACAACAAACAAACAAAGCCCGCTGATATTATGAGGTACAACTGGGGGGCTCTAGGTTAATGGTAATGATGTTTCAGTCCTGAAAACATGCCTGAACCCAGAGTCATCATCTGATGAAGGATTTGTTGGAAACAAGACAACTGTTTATATAACAGTCATTCTATAAATTTATCTATTTATATATGTTATCATTTACAGTAAAAGTAAAGTTGGCGACCAGAAGGCTCCTTTTTCAATAGCTACTACACAGAGGTGTAGGGGAGGGCGCTACTCCTTTCCCTGGATTGCTCTACTTTACCCTTGATACGTACCTTATATTGCTAAGTGTTAAGCAAGGAGGTATCAAGTACCATTTTTAATGTCTTTGGTATGACCCGACCTGGGAATGAACCCCAGTCTCCCAGGACGCTGGCGAACACTCTACCACTAAGCCAATTGGCCGATACAGTAATCCAGTTATATTATCTGTATTTTTAATTTTAAGTAAACAGAAACATACTCTGAGTGGCACAAATTAATTTCCTACTGTTACTGTATCTGTTCGGATATAATAAATAAAAAGATTTCAGATATCATCTGTAAAACCAGTCAACAAAACCTTACCAATCCAATAATCATGAAAAAACTTCCATTTTCTAAAATGCCACATTTTAAAAATTATTTTGAAACATCCATTCCTTTCTGTGTCTATAATTAAAATATTTTACTAATGCAAGTTTAAATCAGTTGGTTGGGTTTTATGGCATATCAATCTTTGTAGGTTATTTAATGCCAAATCCATTTTTATACAAATAGTTCCATTTTAAAAAAAATTCAGTTTAGCATGAGTACACAGTTTGATTGTCAAAAATATTTCTATTTCAAGCTATTCAGTTTAGTCAAACAGTTCTAATTCAAACAATTCAGTTTAGCAAAAGTACAGTTATTTCTATTTCACCCATAGACAGGGCCCTATCAGGTGCTACCACTCCAGGCCAGAGTGGACCTGGGAGTGATTGCAATGAAGGGGTGCTCCACATTCCCCAAAGCTCCAGCACTGCTGGAACCTCACCATTAGATTGTTTAGTGTCATATCTAGGACACTCATTGGGAGGAGGGTCTTCTCCCTCTACAGAGGTGCAGTCAGTGTATTCTACAGCCCCAGCTGACTGGGCAATCTAAATCAGTAAATACGGGGCTCAGATTATATAAATAAATAAAATACCTACAGAGCCAGAAATATTTTAATTTCACTCGACTTAGTGCATAGAGTACTTTTACATTTCAGCTTAGGTAATTCTGTCAGTGTTTTTTTCTTTTAACTAGGCATTGCTGTGCTGGTTGATGATTTTCAAGTAGTGCAAATGAATAGTCTTTTATTTTATTGAATTTTTTTAATCCCAGATATCACGTCATGTAATCTAAAAAAATTTTTTTTTTTATTTACAAATTGTATCATCTATTCTTTTTTTCACAGTCAGAATTATAGAATAGGAATAAAAATTATATATATATATATATATATATATATATAGTCGACCATAGTCGAGGGTAACCCGAAGGCTCCCTTTTCGATAGCTAATACACCAATGTGTAGGGGAGGGCGCTACTCCTTCCCTGGATTGCTCTACTTTACCCTTGATCCATACCTTATAATGCTGAGTGTTAAGCAAGGAGGCATCAAGTACCATTTTTAATGTCTTTGGTATGACTCGACCTGGGATTGAACCCAGGTCTCCCGGGCCATTGGCGAACACTCTCTCCCATGTTTTGTAGTCATTACCTCTCCAATAAATAAGGTGTGCAGCAAACATTATTAATATGCAGGACATTATCACAATAATTTAATTTCTGTGTTTTCTAATGGCATATAAACCTTTGTGAGTTACTTAATGCTAAAGCCATCCTGGTAGAACAATACTTGTACTATTTAACCCATTGCTGTTGGGGATAAGGGGGTTCATGCCTTTCCCAAGGGAATTAGTCTGAAAGTGAATGTAATAAAGAAACTATAGTTCCATTTGATGACTATATTGTCACAGTCCAATATGTTAATCACTATGCCATAGCGACTGCCTCCCCCCCATATCAGTTCAATATTGAAATAAAATGGAGTAAAAACTTACAACCAAGCTGAGCTTTTATCAACAAGAGTGTATGTGTGTATATATATATATATATATATATATATTTGATAGAGAGAGAAAGAAGAGGGAGAGGTTGAGGAAGTACCTAAAGTGCATAATTTTTCCTACTGGGTTTGCTGATATATTATACAATTTTTTTTTTTTTTAAGTATAAAGAAAGGTTTGAAAAAATTTACAAATATAACTGTATTTCGCTCTGTTAAGATGTTTCCCAAAATATTCAATTTTTAAAAAGGTGGTTATCAAAGGAAATAAGTGTGTAAGCTTTGAAGCATAAAATGTACGTTAAAAAAGGATCAGGACTTTAGCTCTGAGTATCAGGGCTCACTTAAAATCTTATAAACTTGACTTGACTAACTGCCTCTTCTGAACTAACACAATACCAAATAATCTAGAATGGGCACCTCATTATGATTTGTTTGGTTGGGTTTATGGCATATCAACCTTTGTAGGTTATTTAATGCCAAATCCATTTTTATACAAATAATCAGTTCTATTTCAAGCAATTCAGTTTAGCATAAGTACACAGTTTGTCAAAAACATTTCTATTTCAAGCTATTCAGTTTTGTCAAACAGTTCTAATTCAAACAATTTAGCTTACTATAAGTATTGGTTTTGTTTACACACAGTTAAATGTCAAAACAGTTCTATTTCAAGTAATTCAGTTTAGCATAAGTACGCAGTTTAAATGTCAAAAAAAGTTCTTTTAAACAATTCAGTTTAGCATAAACATGCAGTTTATGCATACAAGAACACAGATACACACACACCGAAGATATCAAATATCACGAAACTGGCAATGGCTGGTCGCTCGCCACTGTATCCGCATGGAAAAACTCTGTCAACGCCGCAGTAGGAGGGGTAGGATTACTTATAGGACCTAGAGCATTAAAAACGCTTAATAGCGTTGAGAAAATACAACCTAGAATGATGGCAGCTACATTTAACGGAAACCCCAGAGCAACAATCATCTCATGCTACAGCCCCACCAATGTTAGTGAAGAAACTGAACTAGTCACCTTCTACGATGAGTTATCCTCATTAGTGCGTAGCATCCCGAAACACAACATGTTAGTCATTGGCGGAGACATGAATGCCCAAATCGGGAAAAACGGAAACAACAAATACAGCCTCCACAACACGTCAAATAGGAATGGGCAACATCTAACAAATTTCATGATAGAAAATAGATTAGCATGCCTCAATACAAACTACCAAAAAAGAGAGGGCAAACTATGGACATACACGTACGCAAACAATACTAAAGCTCAGATAGACTACGTCCTTATAAACAAGAAATGGAAAAATAGTGCACTGAATTGCGAGGCATACTCCTCTTTTGAGGGTGTGTCCACCGATCACCGAATAGTCACGGCGAAAATACGGTTAAGCCTACGAAAAAACGCCAAACGAACAGCGACCACCAAACACTATGACTGGGCCCTATTAAACAACAAAGATATAAGAGATAAATACGCATTAGAATTAAGAAACAGATTCGAAACACTACAAGAAAAGACGGAAAAAAGTACACCAAACGACGAATACGAAAATTTCGTCAATGCACACCTCGAGGCAGCAGCAAAATACATTCCAACAAAAATTAAAACTAAATATAGAGTCCCATGGGAAACTTTAGCAGTGAGAGAAAAACGTGCACTAGTGAAAACAGCTTCCAAAAACTATCGAAAAACCCCAACAAACACAAATGCCTTAAAACGAAAAACGGCACAATATCAATTAGCAGGCATATATATAAAGGAACAGACAGAATACATTCAAAATCAGATAGATAAGATAAGAGACTCGGTGGAAGATAGACAATCTAGAATAGCCTGGCAAACAATAAACGAAGTGAGCAGAAGAAAGAACACGGCCAAAGCAAAACTTAAAGCAGCAAACCAACAAGAAAGAATAAAACTGTGGAAACAGCACTTCGAAAACTTACTTGGAAACCCACCAAAAATAACACATGAACCAATCACCAGAATAATTAGCAAACAATTAGACATTAAACTAGGACCGTTCACACAAGAAGAACTCGACTCGGTTCTCAGAAAAATTAAAAATAGGAAAGCTGAAGGGCTGGACGAAATTCCCCCGGAAGTATGGAAGACCAGACAATTTGACGACATACTGCTCCGACACTGCAACGCAGTATACAATCAAAATCCGATAGATAGATGGATGAAGGGATGCATACTCCCCTTCCCTAAAAAGGGGGACCTCGGATTAGCCAAAAACTACTGAGGCATAACACTTACATCCATAGCTGCCAAAATCTACAATGCCCTACTACGAAACCGAATAGAACCCAAAATCGACAACATACTTAGAAAAAACCAAAATGGCTTCCGAAGAAATAGATCCACGACCTCACAAATATTAACCATCCGCAGAATCCTTGAAGGTGTACGGGCAAAGAACCTACAAGCGACATTAATATTTGTCGACTTTACCAAGGCTTTCGACTCCATTCACAGAGGAAAGATGGAACAAATCCTACTAGCGTACGGCATACCTAAAGAAACCGTAGCGGCAATAACGATTCTCTATAGAAACACTAAAGTAAAAGTACGATCACCGGATGGAGACACAGAATACTTTGACATTGTAGCAGGAGTACTACAAGGGGACACGCTGGCCCCGTACCTCTTTATCATTTGTCTAGACTACGTACTTAGAACATCGATTGACAAAATCAAAGAGAATGGCTTCGAACTGACGAAGAAAAGAAGCAGAAGATACCCCGCAACAACAATTACCGATGCCGACTACGCCGATGACATAGCGATACTGGCAAATACACCTGACCAAGCCGAAACACTTCTGCATAGTTTGGAACGAGCAGCAGCAAGCATAGGCCTCTATGTTAATGCACACAAAACGGAATATATGTGCTATAACCAAACGGGGGACATCTCCACTCTAGAAGGAACCCCACTTAAACTAGTAGACAAATTCACGTACCTAGGAAACAGCGTTGAATCAACCGAAAAGGACATTGAAACGAGGTTAACGAAAGCATGGACAGCTATCAATAGGCTATCGATTATATGGAAATCAGACCTAACCGATAAAATGAAACGCAGTTTCTTCCAGGCAGCGGTCACATCAATACTGCTATATGGATGCACTACATGGACGCTAACAAAACGGCTGGAGAAGAAGCTAGATGGCAATTACACAAGAATGCTGCGTGCAATCCTCAACAAGTCCTGGCAGCAACACCCCACAAGACACCAACTGTACGGCCACCTGCCCCCTATCACGAAAACTATTCAAGTTAGACGAACCAGACATGCAGGACACTGCTGGAGAAGCAGAGATGAACTCATAAGTGATGTACTCTTATGGATCCCCACACATGGCCGCGCAAAAGCAGGACGACCAGCTCGAACGTACATTCAGCAGCTATGTGAGGATACAGGATGTTGTCCTGAAGACCTACCTAGGGCGATGAACGATAGGGAGGAGTGGCGAGAGAGGGTCAGGGATATCCGTGCTACCAGCGCGATATGATGATGATGAATTCTATTTGACCCATAAGTAAGACCCTATCAGGTGCTAGTGTCATATGATTTTGTTTGTTTGGGTTTTATGGCATCTCAACCATTGTAGGTTATTTACTGCCAAATCTTTATACTTATATATTAAATATGTATAGGATTTGTAAACACATTTTGTAGATTACATGCTTAAATGAGTGTGAGCTCATTTTTTTTGACACACAGTTAAATGGATTCAAGTATTGCTATATTGAATTCCCAATTTAACATCAGTCATTTGTTTGTTAACAGTTTGTTCTATTTGACCCAGTGATCGGACCCTATCTGATACTACCACTCCAGGTCAGAGTTGACCTGGGAGCAATAGCAATGAAGGGGTACTCCACATTCCTCAAAGCTCAAAGGCTAGAGCTTCATCATCAGATGGTTTGATCTCATATCTGGGACACCCCTTGGGGAGGGAGTATTACCCCTCTTAGCAGAGATGCAGTCGGAGTATTCTGCAGCCCCAGCTGACTGGGCTTTAGAAAGTTTGTCTTGCAAAACAAATACCGAATACTTGGTTTGATTCTCACAAGGTGTCCTATATTTGTGGCTTTGTACCAAGTTAAGTTTTCTTGAAAGCCCTATATGGTACAAATGCAAACTATCGTGTAATATATCAATGCAGCAGATGTTGTTGACCGATATATCCGGCCATATATAAAATCAACAAAATGATTCCAGAAACAAACATTGCGTGGCCAGTGAAGAGCAAGCATCGCTTGGGTGTGGGTTATGAACAATGTGGGACAAGCGTTGCATAGGAGTTATGAGACTATATAAGGTTGAGAATTTTGGGCTGAAGTTAGATCCCACTGGCAGTTCCAACTCCTGACATCTCTAGATGCACAAAGTCTCTCTCTCTGATCACTCTTCAGCTCTATACAAGCGTCACCGTTGCTAAATAAAAATATAAGACAATATTTTATATATATATATATATATATATATAATATATATATATATATATACATACATGTTCCTCGCAGTTGTTAAGACACAGCAGTAGTATACTACAGTTGATTGCAAGGTCAAATCTCACCGAGTGCACCATACTCCTAGCTTAGTTATCATAGTAGGAAAGTGACTTAGTGTGCCAAGTTCAAATCCTTGTTGAGGTTGATTAAATTTCACTTCAAATCAATGCCTTTGGGATAGGCATAAATCCATCTATTCTACCCACCAGGTACGAGTAAGTAGAAAGACAGAATAGTTTCTTTAGCCTTGTTTAGGCAACCAAACTAGGAAAAGAAAATCAGAATTGACTGTGCTTGTGGTGGAGGGGTTGGATAAACACATACACCTGGTCTTGTGCCAAACTAGGTTAAACTTAGTAAATGACTAAATAAGCAAAAACAAAATAGAATAAGAGCCAAATAAAAGACTGGCAGGGGGCAAATGTTGGCCGCAAACCTACATCAAGGAACAATCATCCTTTTATGAAGTATTCAATTTGACCAATTGAAAATATCAAGGAAAATAATTCCTCTTCACAGAATTCTTCTGGCAAAGGTCTATTATAGTCACCCACTATGTCTGACTAAGCCAAATTCAATTATCAACAGGTTTGGCCTTTGTTCAATCATTTCTAAACTGGGGTCTGCAGATTAAGTAGGATATCTTAAAGTATAAAGACATTATAGAAACAATATCTATAACACAGGCAAAAGAGGTATCTTCAAAAAGTATCAAGAGTGAAGCTGTATTTACTAATACAGAAATGAACAGTGAAGGAAACATTAATTTTCTTCAAAATAGTCCCTTTGGCAGACAACACAATCATTCCAGTGAGTTTTCTATTTATTTTCAATCTATATTATTTCAATTTTGGTGCTTCTATAGAAGATGGTTTGGTTTCTTTGTTTAATGGTATATCATGTAGGTTATTTAATGCCGAAGCTATTTTTGTAGAACCCATAGTTGAGGGAATAAAGGGTTCATATGTTCCCAAGAGTATTAGTCCAAAAGTGAATATAATAGTGTAATGAGAGTTCAAACTCGCTCACCAAATCAAACAATTTGAGGGATAAGCCCTAAGGTATATAATAGTGCAGCCAGAGTTCAAACTCACTCACTCACCAAATCAAGCAATTTAAGTTTAGGGATAAGCAGGTTCATGCCTTTCAAACTCACTCACTCACCAACTCAAACAAGTTGAGGGATAAGCGGGTTCATGCCTTTCCCAAGGATATTAGTCCAAAAGTGAATATAATAGTGCAACCAGAGTTCAAACTCACTCACTCACCAAATCAAACAAGTTGAGGTATAGTGGGTTCATGCCTTTCCCAAGGGTATTAGTCCAAAAGTGAATATAATCGAATGACTGGAGTTTGAACTCATTTACTTTGAGGCCAGTCTAGCACTTTAGCCATTATGCCACTAGGGACTCCTCACTTCTGTAGAACAATTCATCTATGAAGGAAAGTAATCAATAAATTCATGTAGTTTAAATATAGAAAGGTGTAGGTTTTAAACAATAAGGTTAATTCAATTTCTTGTCCGCAATGCTGGACATCAAGGCTCTCCAAAGAACACCTACTGCTCTCTCACTGGGTGTCAATTCTATATATTCCACTTTTGGTATATCCAGGTACCTGAAACTTGGTCTGACAATTTTTGCCCTCATACATCCAGGTGCCTGAACCAAACCACATGTCTCAGAAAAAAGTCAAGTTAAATGTGAGCAGATATTTTGTATGTATTAGATGGGAAATGAGGAGGATTGTGGGAGCATGATTGGAGTGACGACAAGTAAAAGAGACAGTTGTCACTTTCCTATGAAGAAAGGTGAATGCAAGCTATTTGCAAGCATAGAAAGATACCGCTAGAAAGTACAATCTTTTTTTCTTATCAGCAGTCTTCAGACCACATAGAGGGAAACTGCTAGAGGGTACAATTTTTCTTGCAAGCTATCTTCAGACCATGATTCATCAAAATGATATTTTGAAGTTCTGAAATCTCTCAACTGGCAAGAATCATGTATGAAAAATTTATGGTTAAATCATCCTTAAAACATTTATTCGAACAGGATCGAGAAAGTAGCAAGGAACCTCCTGATTACTTAGAAGGGTGACCACTTAGGAACAGCAGATAATGTTAATCTGAGCTTTGTCTGTCCGACAAAGCAAAGCTCAGAAAATTCTAAAAGCTATATAGGAAAATAAGCATAATGTGGCATATAAGAGCTTTCTGCTAAAGATATAGTCTTTTGTTGTATAGCCACGATATCAAGAATAATAATATAGCAGATTGTCGTTTCTGATACAAACAGGTTTATTTCTTTTTGCTTTCAGTCTTTGGCAACGCGAGGAGGGAGACAGAAATCTATGTTGACACCCCACATGCACAGCACATCTTGTAGTGTCTAAGATATCACCTCATTTTTTGGCAGTTGAGACCCAAACTGATCTGATCTCATTAGATCCGAAAACCTGAGTAGCTTGCTTCAACAGTAAAACCTCAACTCAAGTCTTTTTCAAAATCCTCAAATTCTCAAGATCATCCCGTCCAGGTATGATGTTAACCACCAACTTAATTCACTCCAGCCTCATTTTCCTGTCT
Organism: Sepioteuthis lessoniana; assembly: GCA_963585895.1. Taxonomy (NCBI): domain Eukaryota; kingdom Metazoa; phylum Mollusca; class Cephalopoda; order Myopsida; family Loliginidae; genus Sepioteuthis; species Sepioteuthis lessoniana. The sequence goes on from OY757935.1 coordinate 74,693,348, forward strand.
GGGAGTTTATGATAACAGATAATGATTGTCATATCCTTTCTGCATGGGTGTGCAAACACCTGTCTGACTATGACACTTAAACCAGAGATACTGAGTAGTATTCAAAGCCTTATCAAACTAAATAAAAAATGATTAATATAATTAATCATTACTTTAATTATAAAAAAATTTTGAGGGAAAATTATGTTTATATGTTAGATTAATATCAAATATTTTTAGACTCCAAAAAATTATATAATGATACAAATAAAGAAAGAAATGCAAAAATAAATGTTTCTATAAAATAATCCACTTCATGACAGGAAGTTGTAACTATAAAATGTAAGAGAAAACAAATCTTGCATCAAGTCTAAAAATGGAATAGAAATTACTGGCACAGAGTTCCTAATTTTAGAGCGAAAAATTAAACTCACCCTGACGTAGTTGTAAATGAACCATATGATTCCTAAAACCTATTCTAAGTAATCGCAATTATTGATCTAAAATCTGGAATTTTACTCAGGCTGAGCCGAGTGAAACTACATTAAAGATAGCTAACAAAACCTCCACCAGCAGACCATGGTAGACACCAAAAAGACACAGTAAACAATGAAAGCTACAGCAGCCAGGAACTACCTAACAAGCAGATACCAAAGTCCACCAAGGTACCAATGTTACCAACAGGTCTACTACAGTTGGATGCCACACATAAGAACACTAACAGACATATTCAGATATAAACAAAAGAATTGTGGAAAAAAAAAAAAAAAATTCCTATTACATTACGTTTTTATTTCCCCAATTATGAGAATAATGTAAGAGTTGATAATTTTTTGTTTTTCTAACTAAATTAAGCTGGAAGTATAAGAGAAAGCTAAAAAGTCTTTGGTCTAACCAGAAGGGAATGGGCTTTTATTTTCATATAAAGGGTAAAGAAATTTGAAAAACTATATTAATAGCAAGAGCATTTCATGGTTCTTGGTTGGGCCAAGAACTTTTAAGTACCCACTTGTATGCATAGACACTTCTTTACAGAAGGCCATCTCCTCAAATATGCTAAAAGTACCAGTGGGAGTGAATGTGATTTCTTATGCAATATGGCTTGTATAAATGAACTTGGCCTAAGTGACAAGCAAGATAAGTGTCTTTATCAATGACATTACCCCCATGCAATCATATATAAGATATATATATTTAATTCATGGAATTTAGACTGCAACCCCTGGGTTTCATGGAGTTTTTTGCAAAATAACAATCACCACACAGTTAACTTAACTGCCTTATGATTATTGTTTTGCGAAAACCTCCATGAAACCCAGGGATTGCAATCTAAATTCCATGAATTAAATATATATATCTAATATATATTTATTTATTATCATACAATAGGCCTCTCCTAGATATCGGGCACTCCCCATATATTGCACTTGGTGTGACACAAACCCACAAAGTGATTTAATGACAACCAACACTGTTATTATATATCTCACACGCATACAGAGTAGTCATTTACAAAATTTACTTTAACACAAGACCAGAAGTATGGGGCTCCCAATTAGAATCAAATTCATTTAAAAAAAAAAAAAAGTCTATAAGCCTAACTTGCTAACCATTACAATATCTGAGGTGCCCAAATACACAGATGAATTTAGTCATTTAAATTAACTTTGAAAATATTTCACACTAAAATTGATTATTTTGTTCCTTAACATAATTGTTAAGCATTAACTAAAGTTCAAATGCATTAATAAATTTTGATATTTATAGTGGATTGAAAACACACATGTCACTTCCTATTAGAGCAACTTAAATTTAGGTTTTATGTATTTTCTAGAAATAAATAAATTCATCACTTTTTTTAAAAAATTTGCCTTGAAGTTGTCTGAATAAGTTCTGACATTTTAGATTGTCAAATCCTAAAAGAACCCTCAACTTAAAAGAAAAAAAAAATACAAACTCTGCAAGAGAGAATTTTAAAAATCAATATTTTTGCCCAAAGCATTGGTAGATGTAATTTTTGAAAAAAAAAAAAAAAAATGTGTCAAAGAAGCTTGTCATTTTAAAAGACCCATTATAAGAAAATGTACTGTGTTATCTTAGACTGCACTGTCAAATATTAGAAATGAAAATTTAATTTTTTTTCTATAAAATCAAGTGGAAAAGGAAAAGAGAGAAAAAGGAAAAGAGAGAAAAAGGAAAAGAGAGAAAAAAGAGAAAAGGGGAAAAAGAGAAAAGGGAAAAAAGAGAAAAGGGAAAAAAGAGAAAAAGGAAAAAAGAGAAGAGAGAAAAAAGAGAAAAAGGAAAAAGAGAAAAAGGAAAAAGAGAAAAAGGAAAAAGAGAAAAAGGAAAAAGAGAAAAAGGAAAAAGAGAAAAAGGAAAAAGAGAAAAAGGAAAAAGAGAAAAAAGGAAAAAGAGAAAAAAGAAAAAGAGAAAAAGGAAAAAGAGAAAAAGGAAAAAGAGAAAAAGGAAAAAGAGAAAAAAGAAAAAGAGAAAAAGAGAAAAGGGAAAAAAGAGAAAAGAGAAAAAGGAAAAAGAGAAAAGAGAAAAAAGAGAAAAAGGAAAAAAGAGAAAAGAGAAAAGGGAAAAAAGAGAAAAGGGAAAAAAGAGAAAAGGGAAAAAAGAGAAAAGGGAAAAAAGAGAAAAGAGAAAAAAGAGAAAAGAGAAAAAAGAGAAAAAGGAAAAGGGAAAAAAGAGAAAAGGAAAAAAAGAGAAAAGGGAAAAAAGAGAAAAGGGAAAAAAGAGAAAAGGGAAAAAAGAGAAAAGGGAAAAAAGAGAAAAGGGAAAAAAGAGAAAAGGAAAAAAAGAGAAAAGGAAAAAAAGAGAAAAGGGAAAAAAGAGAAAAGGGAAAAAAGAGAAAAGGGAAAAAAGAGAAAAGGAAAAAAAGAGAAAAGGAAAAAAAGAGAAAAGGGAAAAAAGAGAAAAGGGAAAAAAGAGAAAAGGGAAAAAAGAGAAAAGAGAAAAAAGAGAAAAAGAGAAAAGGGAAAAAAGAGAAAAGGGAAAAAAGAGAAAAGGGAAAAAAGAGAAAAGAGAAAAAAGAGAAAAAGGAAAAAAGAGAAAAAGGAAAAGGGAAAAAGAGAAAAGGAAAAAAAGAGAAAAGGAAAAAAAGAGAAAAGGGAAAAAAGAGAAAAGGAAAAAAAGAGAAAAGAGAAAAAAGAGAAAAGGGAAAAAAGAGAAAAGGGAAAAAAGAGAAAAGGGAAAAAAGAGAAAAGGGAAAAAAGAGAAAAGGGAAAAAAGAGAAAAGGGAAAAAAGAGAAAAGGAAAAAAAGAGAAAAGGAAAAAAAGAGAAAAGGGAAAAAAGAGAAAAGGGAAAAAAGAGAAAAGAGAAAAAAGAGAAAAAGGAAAAAAGAGAAAAAGGAAAAGGGAAAAAGAGAAAAGGGAAAAAAGAGAAAAGGGAAAAAAGAGAAAAGGGAAAAAAGAGAAAAGGGAAAAAAGAGAAAAGAGAAAAAAGAGAAAAAGGAAAAAAGAGAAAAAGGAAAAGGGAAAAAGAGAAAAGGAAAAAAAGAGAAAAGGAAAAAAAGAGAAAAGGAAAAAAAGAGAAAAGGGAAAAAAGAGAAAAGGGAAAAAAGAGAAAAGGGAAAAAAGAGAAAAGGGAAAAAAGAGAAAAGGGAAAAAAGAGAAAAGGGAAAAAAGAGAAAAGGAAAAAAAGAGAAAAGGGAAAAAAGAGAAAAGGGAAAAAAGAGAAAAGAGAAAAAAGAGAAAAAGGAAAAAAGAGAAAAAGGAAAAGGGAAAAAGAGAAAAGGGAAAAAAGAGAAAAGGGAAAAAAGAGAAAAGGGAAAAAAGAGAAAAGGGAAAAAAGAGAAAAGAGAAAAAAGAGAAAAAGGAAAAAAGAGAAAAAGGAAAAGGGAAAAAGAGAAAAGGAAAAAAAGAGAAAAGGAAAAAAAGAGAAAAGGGAAAAAAGAGAAAAGGGAAAAAAGAGAAAAGAGAAAAAAGAGAAAAGAGAAAAAAGAGAAAAAAGAGAAAAGAGAAAAAAGAGAAAAGGGAAAAAAGAGAAAAAGGAAAAAAGAGAAAAAAGAGAAAAGAGAAAAAAGAGAAAAGAGAAAAAAGAAAAGGGAGAAAAAGAATAAAAAAAAAAAATATTACTTCATTAAAAGCACTAAATGCACTCAGCAAGCTGAGAATAACATTTTTTTAAAAAAATATTCAGGCACAATTCCAGTTGATTGGACCTAAAAATTGATTCATTACAAAAAAGATTTTCACTATACACCATTTAACATCACATGTTAAGTCATTGTGAGTTAATATTTAGATATAAAGTATTTGACACAAAGTATTTTTGAAAAGATTTATTATTATTGTTCATTTGTATTTTTAAATACAGGCTTATGTACAATTAAGAAAATATGTAACAAAACAATGAAATGTTGTTACTCCAAGTGGATTTTCTGAATAAATTAAAATCCAAGAAAATTCTTCATTAATAACATTGATTTAAAATGTATCAAATTTGATTAGATTATATACACACCTGTAAATAAAGGTAAGTTAAATTGTTTTACACCACTTTATAAATTGATTTTTAAAAAGAAAAGAAAAGAAAAAAAATTTGTATAAAATAAAATATCAAACACATCATGACACAATGTGTGATATCCGACTGTTTACTGTGAAAATCTGTCCTTTTAATAGCAATCAATTTTGGGTCGAACCTACTAGAGTTATACCAAAATCAAAATCTACCATCAATGATTAAGGTTTTCAGTTATACATGGGCCAGTCAAAAATTTAGTAATATTTTAGTAGCATGAAGTACAATTCAGCAGCTTTGGATACTTTTGCTGAGATTGAGAAGGTGACAAACCACATTCAACTGGGAGATGCCTAATTTGTTTACTACTTGCTAGATTTGTCTCGCTCAGAGCACAGCATCGGATTCCACTTCTAAGCCTACTTACACTTGCCTAATCATTGAGGTTCTTGCAACTAAAGTGAAAATTCTTCAACCATCTTGTCACTGTATTGTTATCAATTGTGCCTTTACCTTTCTTGGGGGTGTCCTCGTGGTGTAATGGTTAAAGCGATGAACTGCAGAATCGTAGTAAGCGAGTTCGTACTCCAGTCACACTATTACGTTCACTTTCAGGCAAATACCCTTGGGAAAGGTATGAACCCCCTTATCCTCCCAGCTATGGGTGAAATAGCACCACTGTTCATCTAGAAGGATGGCTTTGGCATCAAATAACCTACAAAGGTTGATATTTCATTAAACCAAAGTTTTACCTTTCATATAATGTTTTGGGTTGTTTCCATGGCATTATGGTCCAATTTGAACTCAAAGAATAAGCTCTTGAATTATACTATGTTGCAAGTTTATCTGAGAGGCTTTCAGATCACACATGGAATTGAAGTAATGCACAACATGTCAGCACACCAACCGCCACAATACTACCAACCCCAGTAAGTACCTTCCATGGATTAAACTGCTTTAGTCACATGATAAACGTGTCACAAACTAGTACATACGAAAATATTCCCAAACTTTTGACTCGCACTAATATCACAATTAAAATTTGTAGTATGGATTTTTTAAAATTTTATATAAGTCCATCTTTCTCTAGCAAAAAAAGGGGAATATGTAGCAACAAAATGGCAATGATAAAATGCATATACAACTTTTTTGAAAGCACAAGGTCTGTCTATAACATCTCACCATTTTGAATACCTCAAGAATGAGTTGGTCAGTGATAGCAATAATTGGCAATCAATCAGAAGGGATTTTATCAAGCATGCATGAACACTTTCCAAGTGGAATTATTTAAAAGTGTTCACACATGGCTTAGTAAAGCAGTGAGATGTTAATGAATGTTCTTATTTACTATGTGGCCATATTCACAATGACTGAACAAGTATGTTGCTCTTGTCTCAGAGGAATTTGGGGGGGGGGGGGAACAAAACATCACAACACCCATATCATCCTCCACCAGTCTAGAATTGACTCAGTGCAACTTTTGGTTTTACCCCAAATGAAACATCACATCACCCTCCACCAATCTAGAATTGACTCACTGCAACTTCTGGTTTTACCCCAAACAAAACATCACATCACCCATATCCCCCTCCACCAATCTAGAATTGACTCACTGCAACTTCTGGTTTTACACCAAATAAAAACATTACTGAGAAATTGCTATGGACAAGATTAAGGAGAATTTGATGGGGGAGGAGGCAGCTGATAGTGATCACAAAAAAGGATTTTGCGAAATGTTTTGAAAAATGAAAGAGATGCTGAGATAAATACATGAGGTTAAAGTGAAGTACTTGAAGTGGACTAAGGCAAGATTGTGGGCCTGAATTGGTGTTGTACATTTTTTTTTCAAGTATCCAAATTTTTTATAAAAAAGTTTATTCACAAGATGCTTATTAGAATTCTTCACTCTTAAATAGAAGTAACAATATCATCATGGACTTCTGTTATTTAAAAGACATAATGATGAAATATTTAATCCTTTAACTTTATACTTTAATTGATAAATTATTTTGAATAAATTTCCAATATGGAGGCATAGATGGTGTAACAATTATCAAAATAGAGAATTGGTGTTTGCATTTCTCTTAGAGAGGAGAGATGCTTGACTGTAACATCATAGGAAGTTCAAATTCCAGTTGCAGTATTACATTCACTTTCAGACTAATGCCCCCTGGAAAAGTTATAAACCTCCTTATTACCTCAGCTATAGATTAAATAGTACCACTATTTGGTTTGATTGGGTTTTATAGCATATCAACCATTGTTGTTATTTAATGCCAAACCCTGTTTTTTTTACATATATATTAAATATATGATTTGTGAACCTATTTTGTACATACACACTGTTGAATTTTCAAACAGTTCTATTTTTAACAATTCAATTTAGCATAAGTTATTTGGTTGCACAGAGTTTAAAATGTCAAACAGTTCTGTTTGACCCATAGATAAGACCCTATCAGGTGCTACCACTCTGGGCCCGTGTGGAGCTGGGAGCAATGGCAATATAGGGGTACTCCACATTCCCCCAAACTCCAGCATTACTGGAGCCTCACCATCTGATTGTTTAATGTCCTATCCAGGACACCAGTTCAGCAAGTCTTATCCTTCTGCAGAGATGCAGTTAGTGTATTCTAAAGCCCCAGCCAAATGAGCTTAGTACCACTATACTTCAAAAGTTGATATGCCATTCAAAAACGAAACTAAACCAAACCATTCACTTAGTGATAATGTTTATGGAAAAGGTATGAATCTCTCCCCACCCCCACTTATACATAAATAGTAGGATATACTGGGCATGACAACTAATCTATGAGAAGGAATACCCCAAATTCAAACCAGCAGCACCATTTTAAAATTGACCTTGTGTCACATCTTGCCTGTGCGTAAGATTACTTAGCAAAATAAGTCATCATTGTATGAAATGGACCGAGTGACCCAAGTTCAAATCCTAGAAAAAGCTGTTTGCATTTCATTTCATGCTAATGCCCTTGGGAAAAGAATGAATCTTCTCCTTCAACTGAGTTATAGGGAAATAATAAAACAGACTGGGGCCCTTTAACCTAGTCTACATAGAAAATTTCAAACCAGCTGTACTTCACTAAAAAATTGACCTTGGATCACACATCCAGCCTATGGTAGAGAGGTTGGGTAAGTACATAACTTCCACTATGGAGTAAAGAGAATGTGACTCTTAAGTTAGATAAGCAACTTGGAATTGTTTTCAAATAAAAGAAATTTACCCTCATTTTTTTTCTATTTTAACTGAGAACTACTTTTTATTTATGCAAATTGTCTTTTCTCACTTACAAACAAAACCAGGTCAAAATATCCATCTAAAGGTTTGACAAGCAAATATTAAAATGTTTTCTTTCTCTTTTTTCCCCCCTAAATACAGCACAATATCCATGCTAATTAACTAGCAAAATGCCAATAAGATTATTTTTTTAATAAATATTCGAGTCTGTAAAGAGAAGTCCCTTTAATGTAAGCCATACAAAAAAGCCAATAATTGTTCAGTTTCAGAGAATCAAGTGCTGTACAACAACCAGTTGTATATTACGCACAGTTGGGCATCTCCTTTGAATCCATTTGGTCACAAGGCTAATATATAGAAAAGGAAAAATAAAATGGCTCACCCAAAATATGTCACAATTTACTCCAGATTAAATGAACAGATTAGCGGGATTACAGTAAATAATCACACATACAAATCAATACATGCACAGGTTCTAAAAAAAAAAAGTACTCAATCCCCACATTTTTATATTGTATATCCTCCTTGGCTATGAACAGAGGCCTGCACCTCTTTTATACAATTATACACTTGTTAAGTGAGAGTTATAACACAAGATATTCTGAAAAAATTTTCAAAGTTTTTGGTTATCTTCTACTCACAGCATACACACAGTTAAAAAAACAAAAATCAATATTATCTTTTTGGATGCTGCAATTTTTATCTCAGTACATTTGTTGAGATGTGTTGGATGTTGGTTCACTTTACAGCATGCCACTCTTGTTGGATTATGTAATGCTGAAGGTTTTTATTTTTTTGCAAGAAATTATAGGGTTTCAAGAAACTAATAATAATAAGAATAATAATTGTAAACAATTATAGTTTCAAGATTTTTAATAGAAATAATTTGAATTCAGTCATAAGGCTTGAAACTTTATAAAATAATTTTCAGATAAATCTATCATTTTAAGTCAGAGCAGACCAGGGTTTAATGGCAATGAAAGTGCACTCCACACTACCCAGAATTGCAGTACTTGAGCCTCACCACCAGTTTAGTGTCAGACCCAGAACACCAATTGACTATAACTGAATTGGTGTGTATGTATGTGTAGATGAAACTAAAGAATTAAATCTTTTGATGCAATGAAAATTTAATTGTAAATCTAAGTAACTGATTCCATAAAACAGTTTTAAGTCAGATATATTGGGTTTCCAGGAAGATTTCAAATCACAGACCATATTTATTTACAAGACCTTTGTTCTGAATTGAATACTTTTTTTTAATGTTTTCAATGAAAAATTATCATATATACACTGATGTATTCTGGTTAGAAGGAAAGAATATAAGGTTGAAGACTAAAATATTCTACCACCTGATTACACTTTGGAGGGGTAAACAACAGATCTACTCTAGCAAAGTTTAAGGATATACAAGTGACATTAAGTACAAGGTTCCACCAGATTATCCTATAAGACTTCATTCATAAAAGCGTTGGTTCAAGTGTATCTAGTTACCTTGCGGTCATGAGTTCAAACCCTGGATCAGGTCATGCATAAAGATCCATGAGCTCAGGTTCAGTGGAAAGAGAGAGAGAGATTAAAAAAAAAAAACTTGAAAGAACTGATACAAAATGTCCTCTGAGCATGGACATTTGAATGAGAAGATGTCTTTATCAATTGAATATAGGATTCAGTTTGAAATTTCTAGAAATTTACATATATAGGAGGCTAGATGATATCAAAATGCTACTATAACTACTAAGATGGTTGGTAGGTTTGTTTTTAAGGCAAAATTAATCCTTCTTGAATTATTTAATGGTAAAGTCAGTTTTATTATTTGCAAGCAAATATATGGTTTCAAGTAATTACTCCTATTTATTCATAATTTGAAAACTTATTGTTTCAAATAACTATTCTTAAAAATAATTTGAAAAAAATTATATCTTCAGTTAAAAAATATTAAAGCATACTAGTCTATATGGGTGAGTAATTATTCTTATCTAATATTAATAAAATGTATACAATTATATCATTTAAGTTATTCCTATTTTCTGATAATTCATATAAAATTCCATGATTTAAATTATTCCTAATTAATACTAACAATTTCTATATGATTATATTGCTTAAATTTTTCTTATTTACTTCTAATAATTTGTATATAATTACATGGTTTAAATCATTCCTATTTACTTGTAATAATTTGCATCCAAGGTAAATGTAATTCACAATTGTTTTAAATTAGTAAACACTTCATACTTAGTTACAATATCAAAGATTTAAAATTATTCTGAACATCTGAAAAAGATCAATCCTAGTTGACTCACAAATATATCCAGACACACAACTAAAATGAAAATATTTATCTGTATAGGACAGAGCAAAAGGACATATATATATATATATATATATATATATTTTAATTATGTATTATGAACACATCAATACTTATCAGCTGAAGGGGGTAGGGAAGATTTTTTTTCCTTCTTCAGTGAGTACTCATAACTCTGATTTGATTATTTAGGAAATAAAAAAATTATTATTTACTGACATCGACATCTTGGTGGTTATTATTGTCACAACATTTTGCCCATTGTACGTTAGCCTTCTTCACGTGTCTGTCATTGTTGGTAAATTTCTGAGAATGTTCAACTGAATGCTTTATTCAATCCACATGTATAGATTGTTCTTATTTTATTGTTTCTGCTTGGTGGATATCTTGTATTAGTTGATACTTGAAATATTACTTGTCTCTTCCATCAAACTAGACAATTACACTTTATGTACTACCCAACTGAAATAATTAGGATTTTATGAATTTACTTTTAGCATATTATATATATATATTTCAAATAATAGCCCTTATGGTAAGAAAAAAACCCGGCAAGTGATTTGAAGATGAAAATATACAATGAGTCACTGTCAAGGGGAAAAATATATATTGGAAAAAAAAAAAGAAAAGGCTAACCTTGTCATACCAATTGAAAAAAATCAAAAGACATGCAATTGGTTGGTCAAAAGAAAAAAAACACTGTTAGGGCTGCTAAGCTACGATGCAAAAAGTGCTCAATACTAAGTAGAGCAAAACAGTAATGATAATTACTTAGTGAGTCAGGAACTAACCTACTATAGTTTTGCCTAAGCAGCTCATCAGGGCACCTAATCCCGACATATATATATATATACGTGTGTGTGTATATATACATACACATACATACACACACACTAAAATAGCAGAGCAGTTAAATACCAAGTCTAGTGTAAAGTTAGGCAGGTTTTGATCCCAGCTTGAAGCATCCTGCCTGTCTAGCCACACTGAAGAGTTCTAATACAATGAAACAGTCTGTCTGTGGATGACTATATAGATAGATAGAGAGAGGGGGGGATAAAGAGAGAGAGAGAGAAAGTGGGGAGGAGGAAGACCTGATGCTTCTCTGAGATCTGAGTTCAAAAGCCAGGGAGCTATGCTCTGAGCCTTGGCTGCATAACAGATTCTGCACATTGATCTTCTAATAAACGTGTAAATCATTTTAACAGGACAATGTTATTACATACATTGTGTGTATGTATGTGTAGATAGATACCAAATTTAAAAGTTTCAAAACAAACATCAGAAACCTTGAAAAACCTGTTCATGTCTGACATTTGATAGTTCATTTAGATTATTGTTATATTTCACTATTTTGTTACATTGAGTTTTTATTTTCTCCAATCATTATAAGTTTTACTTAGTAGATTTTATTGATGTATTTGATTTAGTATCTTCATCTTGGTTGTCGTAGTCATAATGTTTAAGCT
>OY757935.1:74709824-74782324 GCA_963585895.1 Sepioteuthis lessoniana
CACTTTGTAAGAGGATAAAATATATTGCCGAATAGCCCACTTTGTAAGCGGATAAAATATATTGCCGAATAGCCCACTTTGTAAGAGGATAAAATATATTGCCGAATAGCCCACTTTGTAAGAGGATAAAATATATTGCCGAATAGCCCACTTTGTAAGAGGATAAAATATATTGCCGAATAGCCCACTTTGTAAGAGGATAAAATATATTGCCGAATAGCCCACTTTGTAAGAGGATAAAATATATTACCGAATAGCCCACTTTGTAAGAGGATAAAATATATTACCGAATAGCCCACTTTGTAAGAGGATAAAATATATTGCCGAATAGCCCACTTTGTAAGAGGATAAAATATATTGCCGAATAGCCCACTTTGTAAGAGGATAAAATATATTACCGAATAGCCCACTTTGTAAGAGGATAAAATATATTGCCGAATAGCCCACTTTGTAAGCGGATAAAATATATTGCCGAATAGCCCACTTTGTAAGAGGATAAAATATATTGCCGAATAGCCCACTTTGTAAGAGGATAAAATATATTGCCGAATAGCCCACTTTGTAAGAGGATAAAATATATTACCGAATAGCCCACTTTGTAAGAGGATAAAATATATTGCCGAATAGCCCACTTTGTAAGAGGATAAAATATATTGCCGAATAGCCCACTTTGTAAGAGGATAAAATATATTGCCGAATAGCCCACTTTGTAAGAGGATAAAATATATTGCCGAATAGCCCACTTTGTAAGAGGATAAAATATATTGCCGATTTTTAATTACAAAAAAAAAAAAATGAACTAGTACTTAGAGAACACATTCTTGAGTAAACATTTTTTTTAACATCAGCCAAATTATATAAAATTTGAATAATATATTCCTGTATGAAATTACTGACACTATTTCATGGTTTTACAAACAAACAGGTAAATCCTTCACTTGCCTTGTTTTTTTTATGGGGGGGGAGAAGGGGGGGAGATTCTACTTTGGTAGCAATTTATAATCTCCAACAAGAACAAGAATTTCATTTACAGGAACAATTAACTTTTAATGATCATCTGAGATCTAAATCCAGGAAAAGATATTTCTTCCTGGAGGTTATACAGTTCATACATGTTTATTTTGCCGTCAGTTGGAGAATCCAGTTTTCCTTGCTTTCATTTCCATTTTATGGTCGCTGCCTCAGACTTCTGGAATCTTCCCAAAGGCATTTTTTGCTTTGGATTTGAAGACGATGTGTGTGTGTGTGTGTAGGGGGGGAAACGAAAAGAAAAGGCACCTGATTGTTACAGCAATGACTCATGGTTTGTTAAACATTCGTTAGGGCATGGGCTTCATTACCAGTGTTAACAAAATGGCCATAAAGATAGAGACCAAATTTAAAGAACCTCTTAGAAGAAAAGAGGGGCAAACATTTCACCCTCCAAGAGAAGGAGAATTTATCAGGACTGAATAAATACAAGTAAACACAGCCAATGGTTTGGTAGTGGGATATAAACAAAAGGTCTTTGCCTTCATCCTTAATGAAATGAGCAAACATACACTCAACTCCGAAAAAAAAAAAAAAAAAAAAATTTGCAAAACAGTATTAACCCAACCGATCCAGAGTAAAATGTTTGAAGCAGGTATAAATTCAAAGTTTTCTTTCTCATAGATTGGTTGCTTTATCAAAACTAAAGAGCCCAGTCTGCCTTACTATTTATTCACTGCAGGGAATAGAAAATGGTTTGATTTGGTTGTTTAATGGCATAACCTTGGTAGGTTATTTAATGCCAAAGTTATTCTCCTAGAAGAACAGTAGTGGTACTATTTAACCCATAGCCGGGAGGATAAGGGGGTTCATACCTTTCCCAAGGGTATTTGTCCGAAAGTGAACGTAATAGCACGACTGGAGTACGAACTCACTTACTACGATTCTGCAGTCCATCGCTTTAACCATTACACCACGAGGACAACCCCAGGGGAATAGAAGAGATGAATTTAAGGGCATTAATGTGGAGTGAAATGCAAATAGCCTTAATTAGGATTTGAACTTGGGTGTCAAATTTCATTCCTTATGACAATAACCATCATGTTGCCTAAAATAGTTTTTTAATATTCCAGCTGAGAGAGAGAGAGAGAGAGAGAGAGAGAGAGAGAGTGTGTGTGTGTGTGTATATATATATATATATATATATGCCCATTGGCATAATGGTTAGAGTGCTCACGAATGATCCAGGAGACTAGGGTTCAATCCCATGTCCAATCATACCAAAGGTTCAAAAAAAAAAAAAAAAAAAAAAAAAAAAAGCTGGGGGGGGGATTTCATGTCTCCTTGCTTAACACTCAGCATTACATGGTACGAATCAAGGGTAATGTGGAGCAATCCAGGGAAAGGAGTAGTATCCTTCCGTACACCTTGGTGTAGTAGCTATTGAAAAGGGAGCCTTCAGGTTGACCTTGACTCCAGTCGGCTAACTTACACACACACACACATATATATTATATGCTTGTGGTGCAATGGTTATCATTGTAGGAAATGAACATGACTCAAGTTCAAGTCCTGCATGAGACTGTTTGCATTTCCCATAATACTAATACCCTATGCACATCCATATTATTCTCCCTCCAGTTCTGGTTAAATAGTACAGAAAGAATGGGTTCTTTAACTTTAATATGACAACTTGTTTAGAAGGAAGACTGAATTCAAAATTGACCTTGTATCACATCCTTCTCGTGTGAAGAGGTTGGTTGGTTGCATGGGTTTTATGGCATATCAACCTTTGTAGGTTATTTAATGCCAAATCCATTTTTATACAAATAACCAGTTCCATCTCAAACAATTCAGTTTAACATGACTACACAGTTCAATTGTCAAAAACGTTTCTATTTCAGGCTATTCAGTTTAATCAAACAATTTTTATTAAAACAACTCAGTTTAGTATAAGTATAGTTTTTGTTTACACACAGTTAAATGTCAAAACAGTTCTATTTTAAACAATACAGTTTTAAAACAAATAAACAGTTCTATTTCAAACGATTCAGTTTAGCATAGGTACACAGTTGAGTTGTATTTAACCTATAGATAGGGCCCTATCAGGTGCTACTACTCCAGGCCAAAGTGGACCTGGGAGCAATGGCAATGAAGGGGTACTCTGCATTCCCCAAAGCTCCAGCATTACTAGAACCTCACCATCAGATTGCTTAATGTCATATCCAGGACACTTGTTGGGGAGGAGTTAATCTTCTGCAAAGGTGCAGTCGGTGTATTCTAGAGCCCCAGCCGACTGGGTAATATAGAGTTAAATGTAAAGACAGTTTTATTTCAGACAATTCAGTTTAGCATAAGTACGCAGTTTAGATGTCAAAACAGTTCTATTTTGAGCAATTCAGCTTAGCATAAACATGCAGTTTAAATGCAAAAAAGTAAACTCAAGAAACTATGGTTTAGTTCTATTTGACCCATAGATAGGACCCTATCAGGTGCTACCACACCAGGCCAGAGTGGACCTGGGAGTGATGGAAATGAGGGTGTACTCTGCATTCCCCAAAGCTCCAGCATTACGGAAGCCTCACCATCAAATTGTTTAGTCTCATATCTAGAAAACTTGTTATGGGGGGGGGTCTTACCCCTCTGCAGAGAAGCAGTCATTCTATAAGTCTGGAGGGGTTTATACATATATGTCACCTAGATCTTCAACACTATGCAGTTTTGCATCATATCTACAACGCCCATTTTTTTTTTTTTTTTTTGGGTAGGGTTTTACTACTCTACAAGGGATGCAATCAGCTTATTCTAAGCTCTGCCAATAGAATATTGCAATCTTTTTTTAAGCATATTTATCCAATTTTAACCAAACAACCGTCAAAATAGTTTTAAGTGCATATGAAATAACATAATGTAATAAAAAAAAAAGTAAATTTTCTAAAATTTTTTTCCCCACCACCAATTTATGGGTTTGACTGGTGAAATATACAGATAAACTATTTTGATAAAAGAAAAAAAAATTCTTTTTTATTCAATTTGTTCAAGATACCCAACAAACCAATGATTGTTTTAAATTACAGAATAAAATTGCATTTTGAAACTTATACATACATCTCTCCCTGTAAATTTATATGGACGCATATACTTGCATATTTTTATTTATTTATTTTTCAACTATCTTTGTTTGCATGCAAATGTGTGCATATAACCAATTCAGTTATGGTGAGGAAATCTACAGCAAAGAAGTCAACCTTTACACATACATAGATTAGATGATTATATTTCCAGATAAATAACAAAACATGTCCACCTAGAAAATAAAAAAAGACTGTTTTTCAAATTTTGGGGAAATTGTCCAGTTGTTTTTGTTTTTTTCCTCTCCACCCTCAAGCTACTCAAACTTTTTTTCATCAATTCTGCAGACAGTGACTACACCATATGTAAAATGCTAGCAGGCTTGGCTCAAATCTCAATCATTAAACAGACAAATGATAAAGTTAAGGCACCATTCCAAATGTCAGATTGTTTGCATGTATAGAAGCACAGAAGCAAAGTCAAACACAATGAATAAATATAGGTATAAAATATATGAAAACCAAAATTTGGTTGGTTGGTTTTTATGACATATCAACCATTGTAGGTTATTTAATGTTAAATCCTCTTTATAAATATAAAGATTAGATATATAGGATTTGTAAATGAATAGTTTGTTGGTGATATTTTTAAAAAGCCAGAGCTGATTTGTTTGCACATAGTAGTACTTGAAATCATTTAACTATGTAACACTAATAATTCAATCTAACATCAGTCTTTTTGTTTCAAATAAAGTTAGATGGTTAAACAGTTCTATATTTGACCCATAGATGAGACCCTATCAGGCACTATTAATCTGGGAGCAATGGCAATAAATGGGTACTCTACATTCACCATCAGATACAGTTCAGGGTCATATCCAGGACACTAGTCCTATTTGACCCATTGATAAGACCCTAACAGATACTACCACTCCGTCAGTATAGACCTGGGAGTAATGGCAATGAAGGATCTCCAGGATTAGAGCTTTGCCTTCTGATGGTTTAGTGTCATATCCAGGACACTCGTCCTATTTGACCCATTGATGGGACCCTAACAGATACTACCACTCCATATCAGTGTAGACCTGAAAGTAATCACAACAAAGACTCCATATTTCACAGACTGGAGCCTCACCATTAGATGTCATATCCAGGACACTTGTTGTGGTGGCTTTACTCCTCTATAAAGTTAGTGAATTCTAAAGTCCCAGCCGTCTGCACTCCAAAATTTTGTGTTGTATTTATTTATTATTATGTTTCAAACTTAATCAGATACTATTTCAAAAAAATTGTTTACATGATAACCTCACACACAATTTTAGTGTTCTTGAAAATTCTTACAGAGATGATCTTATTTTTCAAACCATTATTTAATAAAGCCCATTAGAGGGCAAAACTATAATAAAGAAATAAATACATTTTTTTTCTCTTCTAGACAAATGCAATGTAAATTTTTCTATAGCAATGCAAATGAAAAAAAATGGACATAAACAATAACTATGTTCCCCACAGTCTGTTTCTATATTATTAAGGTTGTCTAAATAAACAATCATGTATAAAACCTACTTTATATAAAACACAATATGATTATATATATCTTGGTTATACAACTAAGTAATACAAAATTCCATTGTTAGGCTAACATAAAGCATCATGTTATAAACACTTCTGAGAATATCACTAAAAATCTCATTATGATTATATACATAATGATATTATATACATAATGATATTATATACATAATGATATTTATGATGCTAAAGGAGCAAATTATTTTATGAATGGAACAATCTACTTTAAATTCTCTCATTTTGAAAATATTTACAATCCAATATACAAAACATTATAGAATAGGGTATCAGTTAGCATTTACACTGATCATTATAATTTTTTTAAAAGGAATATATATATATATATGTCATCCACAGACAGACTGTTTCATTGCATCAGATCTCTTCAGTGTGGCTAGACATGTAGGACGCTTGAAGCCGGGATCAAAACCCGTCCAACTTTACATTAGACTTAGTATCAAGACCACTCGGCCAACAAGCGTACCATGTTGGCTAAGGGATTTATAAGGTACTATGTAGCAGCAGCAGCGTCCGTTTGGTAGCCGATAGGGTATAAAAATGTAAACAGAGTGCTCAATTCTTTCGAAGAGCTTTGCATAATGCGAGCGTCGGCTGAAAATTCCTCCGCCAGAGTGCTCAACCCCCCATGGGGGAGGTGTGCATGTGTGAAGGTAGTAGAAAAAACATAATCCAAATAGGTGAATATATTGTGATGTAAAGTTGACGTTAACGTTTCGGTTTCAGTAACCATCATTAAGACTTGGATATCAAAATAGTTCACATAGCGATGGATACTTGCTGAGATGACAGGAGCAAAAGAGAAATATACAACAAAAAGATACATAAATGTGCACATAGCGTTCATAATTCAAAAGTGTCTATGTGAACTATTTTGATATCCAAGTCCTGATGATGGTTACTGAAACCAAAATGTTAACGTCGACTTTACATCACAATATATTCACCTATTTGGATTTTGTTTTTTCTGCTACCTTCATACGTTCGGATTTTAATCCATAGTTACTTTCATATATATATATATATATATATATATATATATATATATATATATATATTACACACACAAACATTTTCACCTTTTATTTGTCTAAATTTCTGAGATGAAGCTTGATAAGTATTATGCTGAGAATATCTGGACTATTAACCTCATCTTTATTATAATCACAATGTTTCATTTATTATATCCTTCATCCTTCAACCTTCTTCAGGTGTTTCATGTCGAACTCAGAGTCGACACAGAATCTCAAACTGAACCCTTCATTTGAACCCCAAGGATAGATTGTTCCAATTCTGTTAACCATGACCATGTACAAGTGTTAACTTATAGTAAGTATTCCTTGTTAATCTTACCTATTGTTGGGATTGAACCTGCAACCACCAGAAGATTTCTACCTTTATAAAGAGGATAAAAACTCATGACCAAGTTTCATGTTGCGGATCCTCAGATGTGTGAATACTGATTCACTTGTAGATTAGCAACTTGAAATTCATAGTTGTAATTTTTCTTTACCATTTCATCTTATAGATGAAAATATTATGATATTCATTATGATATTGCTTTGTATTTTATATAGAGAGTATTGTATTTTACGAGTAAAAAATGCTTTGAGCAATACATTTTAATCATTTGACATATCAGCATATCAAAAGATTTTTATTAGAAAAAAAACAAAAAAAAACTTAGAGAATAAAGCAATTTTAAACTGAATTAGTTTTATGGTTTTTGAATATCATTTTTTAATCCCATACATTCTCAGTGCAATGGTGATAACTATGAAATGCTCATTAAAATCCTTCCTAAATACAAACATCACTATCATCATAGCCCATTGTTTCAAGATGAAAATGCAGAGTTCATTGATCATCTAGTAGAAATAGAATTTTATATTCAATTTAATGAGTAAAATTCAATAATTATTCAATGATAGACATAATATTTATTTAAATTGAAGGGAAGTGGGTAGTAAATTTTTACAAGCCACTAATAGATATACAAACAAGAAATATAGTATTCAACTAACTGTAGAAAAGTAAATTTTTAAAAGATATGCTTATATATATATATATATATATATATATATATATATATAATGCTTGATTGGTTGGTTTTATGATATGTCAACTCTTGTTGGGTTATATAATGCCAAAGTTATATTTTTGCAAGTAATTATATGGTTTCCAGTAACTAATAAGGATATTTTGTACACAATTATAGGTTCAAGTAACTATTCTGAATACAAATAAATTAAATACAATTATATAGGTTTAGTGTCTATGCTTAATGGCATATCAACCTTCACGAGTTATTTTATGCCAAAGTAATATTTTTGGGGGGGAAGAACAGCAGGAGTAATACTACTTAACCCATAGCTGGGGAGAATAAGGAAGTTGTGCTATTACGTTCACTTTTAGACTAATGCCCTTAGCAAAAGTATGAACTGGAGTTTGAACTCACTCACTATGATGTTGCAGTCTGACATAGAGGGATAAGGGGGTTCATGCTTTTTCCTAAGGGCATTAGTCTGAAAAATAATGTAATAGCACAACTGGAGTCTGAACTCACTAACTTCAAAGCTGCAAGTCCAGCACTTTAGTCATTATGCCACAGGAACTCCCTCTGCCATAAGTTTCAAGTATTCCAATCTAACACTAATAATTTATACAAGGTTAAAGGGTTTCAGTTATTTCAAGCAGTTATATAGCTAAGTAACTGATAATGATAATCCTTTGTAAGTAAAGCTTTGAGTAACTATACTTAATACAAATAAATTGCATATGAGTGGAGTGTTTTTTTAATACTAATAATTTTCAAACTGATCTAATTGACCTATAGCAGGGATGCTAACAGGTCCATACCAGGTCAGAGTGGACCTGGGAGTAATGGCAACAAAGGGGTGGCTGTACACTCCTCAGAACTGGATCTTCACTCTGGTTTAGTGTTATATTCAGGATAGCCCATCAGGGAATACAGTTGGTATATTCTAGACCCCCACCAACTGGGTTTAATAGTAAATACTACATGTACGTACACACACACACAAAAAAAAAAAAAAAAAAAAAAAAAAAAAACCCCAAAAAAAACCACACACACACCACTGACTTATGCAATGTTTCTAATGAATTTTTTAAAGACCTACCAAGTTAAAGATCTTATCTAAAGTGGAATTTGAACAAGTACACTTATGTTGACCAGACATAGGCATAATGGTTAGAGTGTTCGCCAATGGCCCGGGAGACCTGGGTTCAATCCCAGGTTGAGTCACACCAAAGACTTTAAAAATGGTACTTGCTACCTCCTTGCTTAACACTCAGCATTATAAGGTATGTATCAAGGGTAAAGTGGAGTAATCCAGGGAAAGGAGTAGTGCCCTCCCCTACACCTTGGTGTAGTAGCTATCGAAAAGGGAGCATTTGGGTCACCCTCGACTAAAGGGAGACAACTTTACTTTTTACTTACTTTTACACTTATGTATTAAAGGTCATTTTATTTGGGGGAAACTGTTTTGCTCAAAACTTTTTTTCACATTATTTTTCTTTTTTTTGGGAGGGGTTGGAAGAGTTTAAAATAATTTTTTTAAAAACTTTTAGTTTAATATCTTTACTCATTTAATCAGTAGAGATTCAAAAACTATTTTGTGCAGAGTGATGGAATAGCAGTCAAATATTTTTTAATCTTGGATTTGTAGTGTTTGTACAAATAAAAATATCAAGCTAAGAACGTGTAAGCAAAATTTGAGCACAATCTGAAATGGTCAAGTGGAGACCATTGGCCTTCTAACATCCATGATACAAACATTAAAAATCAGTTATATTTTTTTTTATTGAAAAAAACCCCAAAAAAACAAAGGAACAGTGAATACAATTAAAGTTAATAAAAATAATATGAAAATTATACAAAAATATCACCATTTAGTGCTTTATAAAAAAAAAAAAAAAAAAAAAAATTAAAAATATATTGCCAGGTATAATTTTATAAACGTATCTTTTTTTCTTTGCATCTAATCTTGTCAAATAATAACTAAAAATACCACAAACATTTAGCCTAAAAAACCAGGAAAGGTTAGAAAAGTTGGAATCTAAATAGAAAAGCATATACATATGCAAGTTATTTATAAAGTTTTAAGCTT
The DNA here is from genome assembly GCA_963585895.1 of Sepioteuthis lessoniana. Lineage (NCBI taxonomy): Eukaryota > Metazoa > Mollusca > Cephalopoda > Myopsida > Loliginidae > Sepioteuthis > Sepioteuthis lessoniana. The sequence goes on from OY757935.1 coordinate 74,719,585, forward strand.
CACCCAGAGAGAAAAGCCATAGCTGAATATTTGTTAGGGCAACACACAACTTCTTATACAACTAATTCAAATTTCTGTCTTAATTTCTTTGCCGGTAAGGCCTTTACAAAAATGAGAGATGTGCAATAAATTTTAAATCTGAGTGAAGCTCAGAACTTTTTGAACAACTATATATATATATATATATATATATATATATATATGTATGAAATGAAATGAAATGAAAGACTATAAAAAATTCCATTTGAGGAAGAAGATTTTTCTAAAGTGTTCATCAGTTTATACAGGTTTTTCAAAGAAAAAAATCAATTTCCCCCCAACACACACATTATATATATATATATATGTTGAATAGAAGTCTTCTCTTAACAATTTTATAAAGACTGTCTTTTGTAAATATCAGTTTTCAATTTTAGCCAAAATGATATCACACACCATGTAGAATTTGTGAATGACAGTACAGCTTTTTTTTTTTTTAATCCATCAGAAAGGTAAGAATTTATACTTTAGCTTCCCCCCCCCCATCATTTTAAATAATCTTATAGCAGACTTTTTCTCTCTCATTTTTTTTTCATTGACCAAGAGGTTTTGTCTGGTTTCATAATGGTTGGAGATAGAAAATTTATATAGATTTCTTTTCTGTATTATATCATATAAAAAGCTAAACATAATCTTTTGGTTCAGCACTTTATGTTCTGTTAAAGCAATGAATATCAAATGAAGAATCAATAAGAGACAGAAAATGCTGTAAATTCAAACAGAACTTTAGCTAACATAAGTAAATAGGTAGAAAGTGAAGAAAAATCTAACAGATTGTCAGAAGTCAACAAATACACCATGTGTGTGTGTGTGTGTGTGTGTGTGTGTGTGTGTGTGTGTGTGTGTGTGTGTGTGTGTGTAAATTTCTTTGTACTTCTTTACTCAGGTGAAAGCAAGTAAAGTCATCGTATTCCCAAAGGTTTTGATAAGAATATTGATTATAGTAAACATAAAAATCATAGCTAATTCTCAAATTGATTATACATTGATATCAGTGCAGTACTTCAAAAAGAGAAAGAGATGAACAAAATAATAATATAAAGGATGATGATTTTGATACAATAATGTCTAGATGTTTGGAAAAAGGTCATTTAATCAGGTGGATTACAGCACTATATGTAGTAGTAATTCATTAAGCTTTTTGCTTAGATGCAGCACAAGGCCATATGAAAGGGGGCACCCAATGAGACTCAAAGTCATTTGTGTAGGTTTGCTAATCTAACTTGCTAACCACCCATGGTGCCTATTACAGCACTGTGTGTATTTACCAAACCACAGACAGGATTTGACACAAGGTCAGTTTTTTTTAAGTAGAGGAAAAGCTGGTTTGAAATTCAGTTTTCATTCTTCTATATCAAGGCTAAAAGAAACCAGTCTGCTCTACTATTTACCCATAGATAAAGGGTGAGAAAGATTCATGCCTTTCCCAAGGGGATTAGTGCAAAGTGAAACACAAACAGCCTCATCCAGGATTTGAACTTGAGTCACCAATTCTATTTCCTACAATGATAACCATTAAGCTAAGTGTGCCTCCTTACAGCACTGTAACAGTGTGTATGTGTGTTGATTGTGTATGGCATGTCAACCCTTGTTGGATTATTTAATGCTGATAATATTTTTCTTCAAACATTTATATGGTTTCAAATAACTATTTTTAGTACTAATGATTTATACATAACCATTTTTGAGTATTCCGATGTAATACTAATAATCTTCAAACAGATCTATTCAACTCATAGATGGCTCCCTAACAGGTACTACCACTCTAAATAAGAGTGGATCTGGGAGTAATGACAATGATGGAGTAACTCTACATTCCCTAGAGCTCCAAAACTGGAGCCTCACCACCAGATACAGTTGAAGGTTATACCCATAATATCATTCTGTGTATTTTACACTCTTTATATATCATGATTATAAAAAAAAAATCATCATCATCATGTCACGCCATCAGCGCAGATATCCCTGACCCTCTCTTGCCACCTCTCCCTATGGTCCATTGCTTCCGGTAGATCTTCATGGCTGCATCCCATATTGGCATAGAGCTGCTGTGTGTAGGTTCTACCTGGTCGTCCTGCCTTTGCTCACCCATGTGAAGGGGTCCACAGGAGTACATCACTTGTGAGACCGATAAAAGAAATATATTAGGTCAGTTTCAAGAAACCAAAAAACTTGTAGAGATTTTTTTTTTAAGTGGAGAGGGAATAAGATTTAAGGAGGTTGAGGGGGAAACTTCCAAAATTGGTCCACTAAACATGAAATAACCTTAGATTAAGGCTATCTTTATTGACAGGCCTATCAAACATTCAGAGGAAGTTTTTGACTGAAGACAGGCATGTACTAACCCTCACAGATTTTACTATAACTTTGTTTAGAAGTTCTTTAAGAATTTGTATGTTGATAATAAGAATAATAGTTTACTTACACTTGCTTTAAAAAGATCAATCAAAACCTTTTGTGATACTTTTAGCTGATAAAATTGGTGTAACACAAAACACTAAATTTCTCAGCAGTTTTTCTCCCTAGTTGAAATGTTTATTTAACCTTTAAAACTAATTTAGTAAAATAGAGGTAGAAGAGCAAATGTTTCTACTAATTTTTTTTCTTCTTCATAGCCTGCATGGGACCAAGTGCATAGTTGAAGAAATGAGGTGCAGAAATTATTTTTGAGCTAATCATTGACTCTGAATTTCTGAGATGATGCTTGATGATTTTTATCATTCAGGGTTTTTGGACTATTGTCTTCATCTTAATTATTATATCATATTTACCCAACCCCTCCGCTCGGGCAGGATATGACACAAGGTCGATATTTTTAAGCGGAGTTTAACAGGTTTCAATTCAGAGTTTGCCTTCTCCTAGACTAGTTGCCTCACCAAGGCTGAAGAACCCAGTCTGCCCTACTATTTACCCATAGCTGGAGGGAGAATAATTGGATTCATACCTTTCCCAAGAGTATTAGTGCAAAGTGAAATGCAATCAGTCTCGTCCGGGATTTGAACTCGTGTCACTGTTTCCATTTCCTGTGATGATAACCATTACACCACGGGCACATCTTAATTATTTTATTCATTGTTGACAAGAAACATCTGAAGAAGGCTGAAGGACATATCAGCCAAAACGTGAATATAAGAATAAAGATGAAGACAATCAGGAAACCCTGAATGATAAAAATCATCGACTTGTTTTGCTTTTTCGTCTAAAGTTTATGAAACCAAGTTCATAAATCTTATAGCAAGAGTGACATGACAAGGCATTTTTTATTTTTATTAATGAATCGATTTTCTTTTATAACTTTCAGAATTCATGTAAGACATTAAAATTTTTATTTCAAAGCATAACTTATTTTTGTTTATGACCACACAGCTTAGAGGGAAGAATGGTGTGGGAGACATTTGGAATAGATAATAACATTTTTTTTTTTTGGTATTTCTATTCATTTTATTTTTACCAAGTTTCATCAACTAGCCACTATAATAAATCATAAATACTTCCACAAACTTGTATACAGTCAAGTAAATAGAAATTAATGATAGGATTATCTACATAATTAATAATAAAAAATAAAAAAAAGAAGGAAATCATTAGAGCCAAAACTTACAAAGTTGACTGACCTATGCCAACATATCTAGACATCTTCCTAAAGTATTTTTCTCTCAAAGTTCATACCAATTATTTGTTTCCATCTAAATAAAAAATATCAATTTATTTTTTTAAAAGTTGTCTTTGATCCATTTATCCATCATTAAACAGAAATGAAATTTGTGAAACAACAATTTTTTCCACTAGATACCACTCACATATAAAGTGGTTTGGAACATCAAAGTAGCTTTACAGTATTTCTTAATATCACTTTTGGCAACTATTCCTGCAGATGGAGGGTGCCATAATACAAGATTACAAGTAGAGAGCAACAAGAATGTAAGAAATCTTACATGTGCCATAGTTAAGTAGGTGGGTATATGCAACCATATCTACACGGATGGAAAATAAAGTTGATACACCTGAAATGTGTTTTAACTTAATCAAATCTAAATGTACAGGTAATTTAACTGAATTAAAATAAATGATCAATGTGATCACAGGTTCCAAAATAAAGGGTACATCAATAGTATTCAGGCACAAAAAAAACGAAAAAAAAAAAATATCAATACAGTTCTTCAGAGTGGTCGGTTGCTTTTCAAACATATCCTATTTACCAACCCCTCCGCTCGGGCAGGATATGACACAAGGTCAATTTTTAAGCGAAGTTTAACAGGTTTCAATTCAGAGTTTTCCTTCTAGACTAGTTGCCTAACCAAGGCTGAAGAACCCAGTCTGTCCTACTATTTACCCATAGCTGGAGGGAGAATAATTGGATTCATACCTTTTCCAAGGGTATTAGTGCTATGTGAAATGCAATCAGTCTCATCCAGGGTTTGAACTCATGTCGCCGTGTCCATTTCCTACGATGATAACCATTACACCACGGGCACCTCCACGGGCTTTTCAAACATATCATCCCTCTGGTTATTAAATGTTGAAGTCAGTTTTTCTTTGTTTTATCTTTTTAAGTAATTAAAAGGTTTCAAGAAACATGATTATTATCTGTAAACAATTAGAGCTTCAAGTAACTATTCTTAATAGAAATAAGTTGAACAAAATTATCTGATTTCAAGTACTCCTATCTAATACTAACAATTTTCAACACGTGTATTTGAACATAAATGGAACCCTAATAGATGCTGCCGAGTCAGAAAAGACAAGAAAGTAATAGCAATGAATGGATGATTCCCAACTCCAGGCCTGGAACCTCACCACTGGATGCAGTTTAGGTTCATACCCTGGAAAATCCTTTCACTCCTCTTGTGTCAGATGTAATCAGTGTATTCTAAGCCTTGACAAAAAGGCACTTTTTAAAGTGTTACTTTTTTTTTTCCCAGTATATTAATATAACTGGATTACAGTAAATGATCACATAAAAATCAATATATGTAGTGGATTGAAAATAAGCAGAGTATAATCAATACTCAGAACATGTTGTACATACATTACCCAGGTCAAAATAGACACCATCCTTTAGGGTGTTGCATTGTTATTTTTGTTAGCATGTATTATCTAATTGTGTTAAGATGAAGAAAGGATTCAAATAAAAAAAAAAAAAAACTTATACATAACAACATGAAAAATAAATCCTTGAGATATGGGACTCAAAGGAAGGAAATTGAAGAAAAAAAAAAAAAAGAAAAATTTTATAATGAAATCTGCATCCCACTGAGAAAAAAGTAAGCTAGCTAAGATGAATAAGTTTATTAGGCTGGGGGCGGGGGGAGGTGCTTTGGGGATATTTTTTTTTTTTTTATTGTAGAATAAGGATATTTATTTCAATGGTCAGGTGATGGGAGTATAAGGGCATAATGGATGGGGCGCTCTGAAAGTCTCAAATTCTTGATGCTGCATTGAACTAGAAAAATAATTTTTCTAAAGAATATAATTTTTGGCAAAGTTATAAAAGTTTAAGGATCTATTTTTCTTTTTTTTTTTTTTTTTCTTTTAAAAAAAAAAAAAAAATCAAGCATTTATATTCATAAATGGACAAGGTAAGAATTAGAGCTACAAATAAAGATTTTTAAAATACTAATATAATTTCTATTATTTATCACTTCGTTGGTTGGTTTACAGTATGTCAACCCCTGTTTGACTATTTTATGCCAAGGACCTTTTTTTTGGGGCGGGATGTGGGGGTAAATAAATATATAGTTTCAAGTAAGTAATAAAAATAATGATCATTTGTAAAAATATACCTTCAAGTAACTCTTCTTAAAACAAATAATTTGCATATTCTTATGAGTATTCCTATCTACTAAGTTGTACAAAATTATATGGTTTTAGCTCTTTCTATATAATAATTTGCAAGCAATCATGGTTTCATGTAACTATTATTTAATAATTTGTTTGAACAGAGTTGCATGGTTTCAAGTATTCTCACCAAATATTAATAATTTTCAAACAAATTTATTTGACTTATAGAAGGGACCCTAATAAGGACAAAAAAATTCAGATCAATGTACCTGGGAGTTATGGTAATGAATAGGTAAGTCTAGAGCTCCAGAACAGGTTACTGAGTTTTATGGCATGTCGACCTTTATTGGGTTATTTAATGCCAAAGTCTTTTTTGGGGGGAGCAAGCAATTATGTGGTTTGAAATAACTAATATTTGTAAACAATTATCACTTCAAGTCACTTTTTTTAATACAAATAATTTGCACACAGTTGTATGGTTTCAAGTAACTTCCTGTTTAATAACAAATTAAGATCAGAGTAGACCTGGGAGTAATGGTAATTAAGGGGGTGACTTTATACTTTCCAGAGCTCCAAAACTGAAACCTCATTATCAGATATAGTTTAGTGTCATATTCAGGTCACCATAATTTATGACAGGATTATCTATATGTGGATTAGTATTTAATCTCCCAAAGTTTGGTCTACTTATCAAAACTTGTCTTGTTATCCAAGAATACATGCATCAGAAAAATAAGGTCTAAAAATGTTTGGCTTCAGGTTTTCGTTTTTGTACTTTTAACCAGAATGACATTCTATTTTTTTCCAATTTCTTTCCTTCACTTTCTGCACATACTAATTTTCATTTAGTTGGTTGGTTGGGTTTTATGGCATATCAACCTTTGTAGGTTATTTAATGCCAAATCCATTTTTATGTAAATAATCAGTTCTATTTAAAACAATTCAGTTTAGCATGAGTACACAGTTTAATTGTCAAAAACATTTCTATTTCAAACTATTTAGTTTATTCAAACAGTTCTAATTCAGCCAATTCAGTTCAGTACAAGTATAGATTTTGTTTACACACATTTAAATATCAAAACGATTCTTTAGTAAACAATTCAGTTCAGTGTAAGTACAGTTTCAATGTCAAAAAAAGTTCCATTTCAAACAATTCAGTTTAGCATAAGCACGCAGTTTAAAATATAAGTATGGTTTAATTGTCAAAAACATTTCTATTTCAAGCTATTCAGTTTAATCAAACAATTCAGTTTAGCATAAGTATACCATTCGTTCTTTTTAACCCATAGATAGGGCCCTATCAAGTGCTACCACTCCAGGCCAGAGTGGACCTGGGAGTGATGGCAATAAAGGGGTGCTCTGCTTTCCCCAAAGCTCCAGCATTGCTTGATCTTCACCATCAGATTGTTTAGTGTCATATCCAGGACACTCATTGGTGGGGGGGGTCTTACCCCTCTGCAGAGAAGCAGTCAGTGTATTCTACAGCCCCAGCCGACTGGGCAATCCTTTAGTTGACTAATGCCCTATATTACCATAACAATGGAATTTCTCATTATTATGTAATGTGACAAAGCTACATTAGCAAATCCCATTTATTTGATATATAAAATAGCATTTATCCCTATTTTATTCTAAAATTGTTAATATGTACCATGAAATTTCTAAAAGTTTTGCTTGGACAGCAGTCAGAAAATAACTTTTGTCATTACCTCAACATGACTAGATTTATAGATGCCATTACCCAGGAGCTTTGAAAAGTGTTTTATGAGGAGACACAAAAGAAAATAATGAGATTTATGAACATTGTTTTTTCATGAAATTGCTAAAAAAAAAAAAAAAAAAAAAAAAAAAAAATCCTAATCTGGGATAATTTATGCTTTTCTTCAGCCACTGTGATAATATATTTAATTACTGATGCTAAATTTCAGTACACATTATCCCTACACACACATGAAATTTTTTTCCAATAATATGATATATAACCAGTAGAAGAAAAAAAATCCTCTTATTTTGGTCTCTTGTGCAATGCAAAGCTTTTATCAGGTATATTAATGAAACGCAAAACAATTTTTGTTGAATAAATGAATAGTGAAAACCTTTTATAACACTACCAATTTTACACACTTCTCTCTTTTCACTCTTCCTAACACTTAAGATTTAATAAAAAAAAAAATAAATAAAAAAGTAAAATCAAAAAACAAAAAATATCTACACTATAACTACTTCACACCAAATGAACATTTACACAAAATGGATCTGAATTTAGATATTTCATGACAAGCATATTAATCCACTTTGTATTGTAAAGAAAAGTCTTTCATCTTAAGAGGTGAGAGAGAGAGAGAGAGATGTTAGGTTATTCAGTTTAAGGGCATATCAACCCATGATGGTTATTTAATGCCAAATCCAGTTTATACATACAGATTTTTTTTAAGTGAATAGTTTGTAGATAACAATTTCTAAATGAGTTAATTTGTTTGCACACAGTTAAATGGTTTCAAGTATTGCTATCTGATATTATTAATTCAATTTTAATATTAATCATTTATTTGCAGACAGGTAAATGGCTTCAAGTATAGTAAATCATTAAACAATTCTATTTGATCCACGGATGGGGCTCTAACAAGTACTACCATTCAGGGTCAGAAGGAATGAAGGCGTACTCCATATTCTCCAAGGTTGTAGCCTTGCTATCAAATTTTTTAATGTCATATCTAGGACACTCATTGGGGAAGGGGTCTTACCCCTTCGCAGAGATGCAGTCGATTTATTCTACAGCCCCAGCCAACTAAGCTCAAGCAAGTTTATTCATTATTGAATATCCCATTAAAACAACCTTGAACCAAAGTTTTTTTTCAAAGTCAGGATAACTTCAGTTTGTAAATTGCATAGAACTTTCCAAACTATCTTCAACTGCCTTGTCAAAAAAAAAAAAAAAAAAAAAAAAATCCAATCCACCACTTTATATTTTGATAATGCTTTAGCATAAAAAAGAATCGAAAATTTTTTAAAATCATTTAAAAAATATTAAAAGGTTTTCATTTCTTTTAAGTTGTACTTAAAAGTAATGAAAACCTTTTAATAAGTTTTAAATGATTTTAAAATATTAATTAAATTCACACTCGCTAGAAGTTTAACCTTTAGATTTTAGTGTAAGGATGATAAAAATTTGGCTTTGGCCTTATTAGCAGATTGTGACCATTAAACATGAAAAGGGTCACCTACCAATCCTAATCCAAGAAATCCCGATATGCTTATTGTGTAACAGTTATATTTTCAATTAGTAATGGGACTGTGACCAGAGTTCAAATCCTAGTCGAGACAGTTTACATTTCATCTTCATTCTAATGTTCTTGAAAAAGGCATGAATTCATTCTCCCAGTTATGGTTAAATTGTCACAGAGACCAGGTAGCCTTGATATGGCAACTAGTCTAGGAGAAAGAAAACTGAATTCAAATCTACTGTACTCTGCTTAAATTTGACCTTGTGTTGTATCCTGCCTGTGGTAGAGGGGTGGGTAAGTACATAGCTACAGTTTCATGACAAGCCAATTTCTGTATAAAATACTGGACGATTTTATCTATTTTTAAATGAGGTATCATTTAAATCACCATCATTAATTTTCATCATTTTCTCCCGTATCATAATTTTGTGTAGAAATCATTTCGTGTTAGACAACCGAGTGCTGAATAAGATAAACTACCAATGGAGGTGCCCGTGGTGTAATGGTTATCGTTGCAGGAAATGGTCACAGCGACATGAGTTCAAATCCTGGACGAGACTAATCACATTTCACATAGCACTAATACCCTTGGGAAAGGTATGAATCCAATTATTCTCCCTCCAGCTATGGGTAAATAGTAGGACAGACTGGGTTCTTCAGCCTTGGTTAGGCAACTAGTCTAGGAGAAGGCAAACTCTGAATTGAAACCTGTTAAACTTTGCTTAAAAATTGACCTTGTGTCATATCCTGCCCGAGCGGAGGGGTTGGTAAATATGAATAAGATAAACTACCAAACTCAACCATTCAACAGTTTGGTTACATCTTTTTATTGCTACTGATAACCTGAAAGCATATACATGATTTTTCATATTGTAATATAATTAGAGACCCGGGGTGATTGTTTTAGTAATAAGTTGTTTCCTAGCTCGACTTAGAAGTTCCCTAAGGCTAGGTTGGGATGGTAGCAAACACCCAAGTTAAAAATAGAAATGTATCTGCCGCAAATTGGCTGCTGGTTGTGATTGGCTGAAAGAAGCTCAAGCGAAAGAGCCATGGAATTGAACACGAGATAAAAAAGAGGAAGAGTTAGGGACGAGCAGCAACAATGTTAAGACAGCCAAAAATTACAGCATCCATTTTGGGTGAGCTCTGTGAAGGGGTTCCTCACCTGCTGTGAAGCCATAAAGATGGAACTAGCAAGCAAGAATATATGAGAACTACAAGAGAAAATGACAAAGATCATTTCAAGGTCTGTGTCTGGTCTCTCCCTTCTCACAATGGTCTCTCTCTCTCTCTCTCTTGGCCAATCTAAAGCAATTGACTCAGTTCATACCATTTTCTCTCTCTCTCTCTTCAGCAACAAGGAATGAAAGGTAGTAGTGAATAAATTTTCCTATTAGCAAACCAAGAGTGTTTTGTATGTTCATCACTTTTTCTCACAGCAAGGTTACAATGGGGGTCCAACTGAAACTTAGGGCATAACGCTACACTCATAGACCCATTAGAACTATAGTGGTACAAATGCTTATATAATGCCATAACGCTACAAACGTCTGCTGAGAACCATGGTGATGCAAGCATATATTTGGTGTCCTACGTTTACAAATGTCTCATTAAGAACCATAGCATTACAATATAGCAAAAATTCTGAATGAATGTAACTAAAGTTCTAAAGCCAAGAGGATTTTTGGCCAAGACTGCACCTTGTATATAGATGATATGGAACTCAGCAAAGTCATGGGCTTTCAGTTTTTTTTTTTTTTTTTTTTTTTAATGGAGAGGAGGGTGGGGTCTCCTCTTTGTCATTTATTTATCCAGGTTATTATATTGCTTCTTTTTAAAACCTATAAAACAAGATAAAGTTGCATCATCTGAATAATTCCCATATACACAAGTCTTCAATCACTATATATTAGATAAAAAGAACAATGCTAATTTAGATTATGTAATCTGTATTTAGTTCTATAATAATTCTGACTTTGTCAACTTGAGTGGGTGGTAATCTAACAATATTATTTTCTTTATAGTACAATCAATTTGTGTGAAATTGTAGGTCTTCTCAAAGTAATGAAATAATAATAACACTGGCTGTATCATCATTGGTCAAGTCAATATAAAGTTATACTTCTTTTTTCTGTCTCAGGGTAAAAAAAAAGAATTAAAAGACTGGCATTAAACTAGTCACTCATTTTGATTGATTGGTTTTAATGACATGTCAACTTACCCAGGGTTATTTTATGTTTAGAGGAGAGGAAATCATTCATTATACAATCATATTTTAATTTTTTGTGTAGCTGTTTCTTCAGAGGATTTCAATTGCACAAGGTCCTATTGAATATGAATAATTTCTAAACAGATTTATTTGATCCATAGATAAGATCCTAAAAAGTACTACCATTCCAGGTCAGAGTGGATATGAGAGTAATGGCAATGAAAGGGCCATCACCACTCCAGAATTAGAGCCGGACCATCAGATGCACTCTTCTTTGGTGAGGGTGTCTTACCCCTCAGCAGGGGGGGGGGACACACAGCATATCCTAAGCCTTGCTGATAAGGCAACCACTTATTTTAAAACTTCTACATATTACTGATCTTATGATTCATCCAATGTACCAATTTTTACTCATTTTTTTTTTTAATTTATTATTGAGCATTTTAGAATATATACTCTTAAAATGTTAAATATTTAATTTTTTCTAATTGTTCAAAAAATAATATAGAATTACAAAAATTAATAAAGTTAAAAAATGAAAATACTTGGAATATGTTCATCTATAACAATTAAATTTTTGAAAGTTAATTTAACAAAGCAAAAATGTCACATTGCAGCTAAATTTTTATTAGTACAATGTAAAATTGATTTTAATGGTATGTCAACCTGTCCAGGGTTATCTTATACCTAAAGGTTAGGAAACAGTTTACTGAATGTTCATATTTACATTTTTTGAGTGGTTGTTTAAGAGATTTTGGGGTTTTTTTTGTACATGGCCCTATTAGATACAAATAATTTTAAACAGATCTATTTGACAGAGATGGTTTTGATTTAGTTGTTGTTTTCAATGTCATATCAACCTTTGTGGGTTATTTAATGCCAAAGCCATCCCTGTAAAAAAACAGTATTACTACTATTTAACCCATAGCTGAGGGAGGGGAGATAAATGAATTCAGTCTGAAAACAAACATAATAGCACAACTGGAGTTGGAACTTGCTATGACGACGGAGTGGACCTAGGAGTAATGGCAATGAAGGGGTACTGCACACTCATCAGACCTCCAGAACTAGAGCCTCACTCAGATGCAATTTAGCATCATACCCTGAATACAACAATGCCAGAGCAAAGTAACAGTGTACAAGGACCCTAGGCAGACAAGAGCATTTGATCATTAACATCACCTACCCTGCATCTATTCCACACACATGTACAATCTTAAAGTTTCATGTCTCCATAAATAAATAAATAAATAAAAATATGTTTGAGATGTTTACTTCCATTGCTACTGGATTATGCCACTGGATTATGCTGATTGGACATCAGTGATTGATAATGATAAATTATTTTATCTAAGTCGTCACTAATAGTCCCTTCAAAAAAAAAAGAAACCTTTAATTTTCAGAATAAGAAGCCTCATCTCAAAATAATTCCAATTAAAGACAATTACAAAATTCGGTACGGACCGGACTATGGAAGACCAGATAAAAAGAACAAATAATTGGATTTATAAGACCAAAAAATCCATCCTTAATCGCCTTTCGGGGCCCGTGGCGCAGCAGATAGAGGCATTGTCTCTACGGTTCCAGGTGAGCATTGTCAGAAGATAGCGGTTTCAAATCCTACCCAAGCCAGCCAGAGGTTTACTTGGTCAAAAACGTGGTGCGATAGACAACAACTATGGAAGGCAGTAATTACTGGGGATACGGTTACAAGACTCAGCATTCCTATCCGAGGTCGCGGTAAATCACCTGAAGAAGGCCAGGTGAAATTTGGCCGAAATGTAGTGAAAGAAGAAACAAGACAAAAACTACCAAGATGAGGACGAAAAGTCCACAATAAATAAAAATTAATTCTCAGAATAAGAAGCCTCATCTCAAAATGATTCCAATTAAAGACAATTAGAAACCTTGATGCTTTGTACCCAGAGACATATTCAGTCTGCCCCTGGTTCATTAATGTTAAATGCTCTAACTTAGAGATTAAAGCAACTTCCAGTTTAATTGGCAACTTATTAATATAAGAGTGTTTTCACACTTGCTCAGATCATTATTTTCCAAAGGAAGGTACCGTATTTGATGGTGTATAAGACGCACCCCAATTTCAGCAGGGCAAATCAAGAAAAAATATTTATACTAATATTAAACGTGATGAAATTAATATAATGAATATTATCAATGATAACATTCTTAATCTGCATAATATCCTTTTAAATAATGAGAAAAGGTATATGAAAGTTACTCTAAAGTCTAAGCTAATAGGAGTTGCCAGGTAGCTAATTTCAGCCAACTATAGTGAATTTTAAACCAACATATGGCATATAGGACGCAGGGGAATTTTAAAAGATATTTTTAGTAAAAAATAGTGCACCTTATATGCTGTCAAATAGAGTAACTATTAAATGATAATCACAGAGCACTTTTATTTGAAAGAAATCAATTTGATATTTATTGGTCATGATATCTGATCTCCCAGTAGAGTAATGAAAAATTTTATTACAATAATAACATGACCCATTTAAAGAAATTAAAATACATAAGGGTATTTTTTTTTTTAACTAGCTAGACTACATGACTTAAATGTCATTTTCCCTCCCTCACTATATATATATATATATATATATATATATATATATATACACACACACTTCAGACTTCTTACTTCTGGGTCAGCATTTTTTCTTTTTACAATTTATTCTATTCACTTTCTTCCTTTATTTTGCTTACCCATTTGATTTGATTGGATTTCAGTCAACTGATGCTCCTGTGATCTTAACTAACCACAGTCGCAACTATCTATAAACTATAGACAAGAAAAAGTGTAGAGCGATACATAAATATTCTATCATTGAACTATATAACTATACTACCAGATAAATCCCATAGATAAGATAGGATGGAATCAATATTAATGGCCACTGAATTTTGCTAGATATAAAAATAAACAAACAAAAATAACTATTTTGCAAATATTCAGCACTTGAATCTCATATCACAGGGGAAAAACAAACTAATACAAAACAAGTTTCAAAATAAACTAAGTTATTAAATGAAATCAGAAAGAAAAATATTTCCCTATCTGCCTAAAAGGCAACAGACATAAAATTCAACCTTATAAAAATACATTTAAAAAAAAATAAAATAAAATAAAAAAAGAGAGGGTGGAGGAATATAGTAAAAAGAAAAAAAAGGAAAAGAAAAGAAAAATCAATACAAATATTTTTTTTTTTAATTCTAACCTTTCTGTTTTCACCTAATAAATGCACAAAAATGAGGAAATATCCACAATTTTAATTGGATTGCATATTTATATATTTCAATTTCAAACAAACATGAAGACAAATTCAGAGCTTCAAAGAAGCTATAATTTTCTTCAACATGAAAAGATACAAGAGTCAATAATCTGAAATTATAAAACATTTTTCTTTATTGGTTATAGTTTTAGGTATTTGCCTAGATGATTTTTTTAGAGTGGGTACCAGTTGGAATTAGAGGTCTGTATTTGAATGTGGGTGATATTACAGCTATGGATAAGTTTAAGAATTTTTTTCCCTTTAAAGTGAACAGGCTAATTCTTTTGCATCTAACTCCTTCAAATAAGAAACATATCAAACAATTTAATTCTTTGTGTGAATGTGGCTACATATGATCTATATTCCTTTTATAAACCTTTGTAACATGATTTTTTTTTTCAACTGATTGGTTTACATAGACACTGCCTGGCCCAGATATCATAAGTTGCACTTGTTAACCTTATGTGCCTAGAGTAACAAAATGAATCACTGTTACATCTACAGCATACAGTTTGTTATATAAACATGATACTTTGCTTGTAGATACATTTAAATTTACTAGAGTAGATTAGGTTCTTTAGACAACCAGTAGAGGAGAAGGAAAACTAAATTCTGACTGACTTTACTCTGCTTAGAAACTGACCTAGTGTCACATCCTGCCCATAGTGGAGGGGTTGGGTAAGACTAATTAATAAAATCATCCATGGTTATTATTGATATTCTATTATGCAATGAATTTCAAGTTCTGGGAAGGTTTTATAGATAAGTCACATGTCTTTTTAAATGGCAAATTTTCTGAGAGAAGTGGGAAAAAAAAAAAAAAAAAAAAAAAAAAAAAAATTTAGTGGTTTTTATAACTTTTATGATAAGTAAAATACAAACAAAATGAAATGTGAGGAAGTTAAATTTCATGATTAGTTTATATTTTTCTGATGTCATACACGTTTCAATATAAACCATAAATTCCTACCAATATTTTTAGAAGTAGCAGTAGGAAAAGTTTCAAGGATTGTTATGTAATACGAATAATTCAATTTAAAATTAATTATATGATACAAGGTCGATTTTTAAGCAGAGTTTAACAGGTTTCAATTCAGTTTTCCTTCTCCTAGACTAGTTGCCTCACCAAGGGTGAAGAACCTAGTCTGGCCTACTATTTACCCATTGCTGGAGGGAGAATAATTGGATTCATACCTTTCCCAAGGGTATTAGTGCTATGTGAAATGCAATCAGATTCGTCCAGGATTTGAACTCGTGTCACCGTGTCCATTTCCTACGATGATAACCATGACACCATGGGCACCTCCTCAACACCACGGGCACCTCCTCATTCAATTTAAAATTAATCCTTTGTTTGCACACAGTTAAATAGTTTCAAGTACAGTAACAAATAGTTCTATTTGATCCATAGATGGTACCCTAATAGGTATATCTTCATCCCATGAAGTGGTATTTTCCAAATTAACAATGAACTAAAAATGTTACATACATTAACTAAAATATAGGTATGAATACACAGGCATGTATACCTGAAGAACTATCTAATATACATATTCATCAAAATCTACCCTTGCTATTCAACACACTTACTCCAGAGAGTTTTTCCATTAGTCCAAGCATTTCCAAAACCACTCTTTTGACAGTTTGTAGTTGTACAGTCATATTTTTTTTAGCTCTTCCAGGTCCTTAAATCTTACCCTTAGGATAAATTTTAATCTTAAAAAACAAGATAAGGTTGCATAGGGATATGTCTGGTGAGTAAAGAGAGTATTGTACTTTCACAATCTAGTTGGTTGGTTGGGTTTTATGGCATATCAACTGTTGTAGGTAGTTTGATGCCAAATCTTGTTCATACATGATTTTTTTTAAGTGAATAATTTGTAGGTAACTTTCTTTCTTAACAAGTCAGATCTCATTTGTTAACACACAGTTAAATGGTTTCAAGTATTGCTAAGTAATAACAATAATTCAATTTAACATCATTCATTTCTTTACTGGTTTGGTTTTATGGCATAACAACCATTGTAGATTATTTAATGCCAAATCCTTTTTATACATATGTCAAATATTTAATTTCTAAACACATTTTGTAGACAACATTTTTAAACAAGCCTGAGCTCATTTTTTTTTGCACAGTTAAATAAGTAAAGTTGGTGACCGTAGTCAAGGATGACTTGAAGGCTCCCTTTTTGATAGCTACTACAGTAAGATGTAGGGGAGGTCGCTACTTCTGTCCCTGTATTGCCCCACTTTACCCTTGATCTGTACCTTACAATGCTGAGTGTTAAGCAAGGAGGCATCAAGAACCATTTTTTGAGTCTTTGGTATGACTCGACTAGGGGTTGAATCCAGGTCTCCCAGGGCATTGGTGAACACTTTAACCATTATACCAATGGGCTGGTAAACAGTTAAATGGTTTCACTTATTTCTATCTAATACAAATAATTCTATTCATTATTAATTATTTGTTTGCACACAGATAAATACTTTCAAGTATTTCTTTGTATCACTAACAATTCAATTAAACATCAGTCATTTGTTTATACACAGTTAAATGATTAAACAATTCTATTTCAAGCAATTCAGTTTAGCATAAGTCATTTATTTGCACTCGATTTAAATATCAGACAGTTCTATCTGACCCATAAATAGGACCCTATCAGGTGCTACGACTCCAGGCCAGAGTGAACCTGGGAGCAATGGCAATGAAGGGGTACTCCACATTCCCCAAAGTTCCAGCATTACTGGAGCCTCACCATCAGATTGTTAAGTGCCATATCCAGGATACTTTTTGAGGGAGTCTTCTTCCTCCTCTGCAGATATGCAGTCAATAAATTCTATAGCCCCATTTGTTAGCACACAGTTAAATAGTTTCAAGTATTGCTATGTAATACTAATAATTCAATTTAACATCAGTCATTGGTTTGCACACCGTTAAATTGTTTCAAATATAGTAAATGATTAAACAATTCTATTTGATCCATAGATGGAACCACAGGATTAGAGCCTCGTCATCAGATGGTTTAGGGTCATATTCAACACATTCATTGCAAAAGAGCCTTACCACTCAGCAGAGATACAGTCTGTATATTTCTAAAGCCAACTGGGCTTGCAAAATCTTGTGTCTTTTCAAAAACCACTGATCAAAAAAACTGATTCATAATTTTTTTTAAACTAGTAGCCGTGTGGGTAGAGTGTTCGCCAGGGTTCAATCCCAAGTCGAGTCATACCAAAGACTTAAACAAATAGTACTTGATACTGCCTTGCTTAACACTCAGCTTATAAGTTAAGGATCAAGGGTAAAGTGGAGCAATCCAGGGAAAGGAGTAGCGCCCTCCCCTACACCTTGGTGTAGTAGCAACTGAAAAGGAAGCCTTCAGGTCGCCCTCGACTATAGTTGGCAACTTAACTTACTTATTCTAGCTAGCATTGGATCATTACCATGAACTTGGTTTAGTTGCTTTGGTTAATGGCATATCAACCTTTGTGGGTTATCTAATGCCAAATCATTCTTTGGAGAAGAACAGCCGTGATACTATTTAACCCATAGCTGAGAGATAAGAGGGTTTATACCTTCCCCAAGGGTATTAGCACAAAAGTGAATGCAATAGTCCAACTGGAATTTAAACTTGCTTACTTCAAGACTGAACTTGTTTTGTTGGGTAACAAGCTGAATTATATATCATGTCTTTAAGTTTCCTTCTTATTCTTTTCCGACAAACATTGATGAGAGTCCCCCACCCCACCCCAAGGTGTAGTGGCTAATATGCTGAACTATGGCAGCATAGTAAGCAAGTTCAAACTCCAGTCATGCTATTATGTTCACTTTCTGATGAATACCCTTGGAAAAGGCATGAACTGCCTTATCTTATTCTCCCCCACCCGGCTATGGGTTAAATAGTACCACCACTGTTCTTCTACAAAGATGGTTTTGCCATTAAATAACTCATTAAACAAAGAAACCAAATCAAAACTACAAACATTAATACAGAAGATAGAGAACCTTTCTAAATTATCAAAGACATAATACAGTTATGAATAAAAAGATTAAAAGGAGGTGCCCATGGTGTAATGGTTATCGTCGCAGGAAATGGACACGACGATATGAGTTCAAAACCTGGACGAGACTGATTGCATTTCACATAGCACTAATACCCTTGGGAAAGGTATGAATCCAATTATTCTCCCTCCAGCTATGGGTAAATAGTAGGGCAGACTGGGTTCTTCAGCCTTGGTGAGGCAACTAGTCTAGGAGAAGGAAAACTCAGAACTCAAACCTGTTAAAACTCTGCTTAAAAATTGACCTTGTGTCATATCCTGCCCAAGCGGAGGGGTTGGGTAAATAGGATGAATGAAAAGATAATTACTATTAAAACAACCACCAGTTCAAACAGAGCACCTGTTGTTAGGTTAAGACAAAGAGAACAAGAATTTAAATCTCGTCAAGAACTTATCCTTCCAGATCGCTAAAGTTAAGTAGCAACGAGTCTGTTTAGTACTTAAACAAGTGCCTACTTATTAATCTCAGCTGCAGTTACTAAATAAGCTTACAAAAATTGCTTACAGTACTTGTGTACAGGTACCATATGCAATTTTTTCAACATTGTGAATTTGAGGTGAGACAAGATTTATCTTAAAAAAATGACCTTGAGACAAGACCGACCTAGAGTGGAGAAGTGAGATAAAAATAATGCTGTAAAACAACCTGAGGTCTATGCACAACACTAAACAAAAATTAGTCATAAGCAAGAAATTATCCTTTATTTCTAATCTGTGTTATTTCCTTATTGCAATAGACTGATGGCCTTAGGAAGCCGAGATTAAAAAAAAAAAAAAAAAATAGAATATCAAAGTCAAGATTATAAACAATAATGTCGAACATTACTTAAAATTATAAATTAAAAATGTTTGTTATTCACGACTGACGGTAAAGGGATATTGTAAGCAAATGAAAGAACGAAACAATCAGCTTTTACGAAACTCTATCAACATGAGGAGAGAGATGGGTGAAGAGAGATCCGTGAATGTGATTTCAGGCAATCATATCGGGAATTAGTTTTGGACAACAAAAGTTTTACAAGTGAAATTTCATGCACACAGAATGAATTCAACTAGCTGTAAAAAGATAAATTTAACCCTCTGACCCTTCAACCCTCAATACCTTATACTTAAACCCTCACACACACTTCAAACATAACCTCCAAGGTACAGATATCTAATATCCTATCACTCAAATATCCTATGATTAACTGATTTTAAATGGTATATCAATCCATCTACTGTTATTTTATGCCTAGAGGTTAGGGAATCACATTCATTGTATATTCATATTTACATTCTTGTGTAGTTGTTGAATTTTTCTTTTTTAACATTCTTTTTTTTTTAAACAGTTCTTAAAAAATTATTTGTATTTGATAGGACTATTGAATACAAATAATTTTTAAAAAACTATTTGACCAATAAAATGAACCCTAATAGGTACTACCACCCTGAGTCAGAGTGGACCTGGGAGTAATGGCAATAAAGGGGTACTCCACAATCCCTAGAACTGGAGCCTTACCCCAAAATGCATTCAAATAAAAAAAAGGATGTGAATAGTTGCAATGTTAAGCCTTTCATTATATGTATCTCATATGATTTCCTTTGGCTAAAAAATACCAGGTTCGAAGGGATAAGGAAAGTCATCCATTTCGTTTATCATAATCCACTACTTTTAAAATCTGTACTCTAAAACAAGGAATTCTTCACAATAAAAATATCATTGTAAGAATACTAAGCCTCAGTGTAAAATCACAAACACAATCCAATGATTGCTCAAAAGAATTCATGAAAATTGAACAAACCAATTGATTTTCATTTACTCACAATAAACTTGATATTTCAGGTAGATTGACATTTTACAATACACCATAGGCCCAATATTTCAGGCTAAATATGATCACATAAAACACTTATCCCTATAACCTTTACAATTATTCAAAGGTTTGAGTTGGTTTGTTTTTATGGCATATCAACTACCATAGGTTATTTAGTGCCAAATCCATTTTTATTCATATAAACTGTTCTATTTCAAACAATTCAGTTTAGCATAAGTACAGAGTTTAGTTCTATTTGACCCATAAATCGGACCCTTTCAGGTGCTACCACTCTGGGCGAGAGTGGACCTAGGAGCAATAGCAATAAAAGGGTATTCCACATTCCCCAAAGCTCCAGCATTACTGAAGCCTCACCATCAGATTGTTTAGTTTCATATCCAGAACGTAAGTTGGGGGGGGTACATTCTGCACCCCCAGCTGACTGGGACAAATTATCCAAAGGAAAAATTTTCAACTTTTATTTAACAATTAGCATTTGGGCTTTCCAGAAACAATGAATATACCGTTTAAATTGGTACAAGTATCTATAATATATAAAATATTCTGTCTCGTTTATAAGGCATTGGTAGATCTAAAATATGACTATAACTTTTATAGAATTATCTTTTTAATTGGAATCATTTTGAGATGAGGCTTCTTAATCTGAGAATTAATTTTTTTTTTTTTAATTTATTGCGGACTTTTTGTCCTCATCTTAGTAGTTTTTGTGTTGTTTCTTCTTCACTATGTTTCGGCCAAATTTCACCTCTGGCCTTTTTCAGGTGATCTTAACCGCAACCTCGGATAGGAATGCTGAGTCTTGTAACCATATCCCCAGTAATTACTGCCTTCCATAGTTGTTGTCTATTGCACCATGTTTTTGACCAAGTAAAACTTCTGGCCGGCTTGGGTAGGATTTGAAATCGCTATCTTCTGACAATGCTCACCTGGAACCGTAGAGACTCAACACCTCTATTCGCTGCGCTACGGGCCCCAAAGGGCGATCAAGGTTGGATTTTTTGGTCTTATAAATCCAATTATTTGTTTTCCTTATCTTGTCTTCCATAGTCAGGTCCGTATTGAATTTGTAATTGTCTTTTTAATTGGAATCATTTTGAGATGAGGCTTCTTAATCTGAGAATTTTTTTTTTTATTTATTGCAGACTTTTTGTCCTCATCTTAGTAGCTTTTGTGTTGTTTCTTCTTCACTACATTTTGGCCAAATTTCACCTCTGGCCTTCTTCAGGTGATTTTAACCGCGACCTCAGATAAGAGTTAAAATCACCTGAAGAAGGCCAGAGGTGAAATTTGGCTGAAATGTAGTGAAGAAGAAACAACCCAAAAACTACCAAGATGAGGACCAAAAGTCCGCAATAAATGAAAAAAAAAAAGTCAATTCTTACTTTTATAGAAGTTTCACAAATGGGACAACAGTGCATATTAGGTTAATACAGTGACAATTTACAACCTTTCATCAAGTAAAATGATGAAATGGCTTTAAACAAATATGACACAGTCTTGAAGTTTGCTTTTTGTAGGTGTAGATTTTGTGAGCTCAAGTCTAAGGTATTTGCATATGAAGGGAGTAAGTGTTAAAAAGGTAGAGGGCGCTATTTTAGATTTATATGCAAATCAAGACGATCCAATGGATGCTATAACAAAGTAAATAAACAGTTTTCCCTTTTCAATAATACAATGGAGTAAAAATTTACATTTTGATGAGCTATGTGGTACCAGATATACTTGGGAAGGAAGCCAAGTTTAATGAAATCAGAAAATTGTTATTTCTTGGCAGAAAGAAAAAAATGCTTTATATAAATGACTTGATTGGTTAACTTTAGATTTCAGTGGCCAATGAAAACTTTTTTGTCTTTTTTTACTTAGTCTCTGTGCTTATTTTTGTTAAATTTTTCCAATAATTGATTATATTTCATAGAACAAACTTGCCTTGGCAAAATACACTCACACTTAACAGTTAAAAATAACATCTTTAAGTTTCTTTTATCTAAAAAAAAAAACAAAAAAAAAAAAAAAAAAACAGAATTCAAACATTTCCCAGACAAAAAAAATAGGGAGGGGGGGAGAAGAAAATTTCTAAGCCAGATTCAAACATTTCAACAGTCTAAAGTGAATTTGTAGTTTCAGACAAATTTATCATGTTTGTTGGTGAGGAAAATATAAAGGGCTGAAAGGTCTCAGGTCAGTTCTGACTTCTCTTTGAGTTGCCATTTTCTTTCAAAAGGTCAGAAATAGATTTTTGGTTGTTTGTTCTTCAGAAAGAAAAAAAAAAAAAAAAAAAAAAAAAAAAAAAAAAAAAAAAAAAGCGGGGGAGGGGGTTAGCAGGATGACAAAAATGTACTTTTCACAGTTAATTAATTCTGACTTGTTAGTAAACCATTAATCAACATTAGAAAAGTCATTATGTCAGGAGCAGAACACAGATAGCAAAAGCAATTTATATTCGTTAGATAATATAGGATATATCTGATACCTATATAATGTATATAAAGCAGTATACACACACACACACACACGAGAGAGACAGAGAGCAGCTTTATGCTATATAGACTACAAAAATACCCCATATTTTTTTTACCAATAAAAATACTTCTTGCTTTATCTGTATTCTCTTTTCTTTCTATGTGACAATTGTTTGCTACACAAGGAACTAAATAATGGACTGAGGAGATTTCCTTATGGTGTAATGGTTAAAGCGATGGACTACGGAATCGTAATAAGCGAGTTCATACTCCAGTCACGCTATTATGTTCACTTTTGGGCAAATACCCTTGGGAAAGGTATGAACCTTCTTATCCTCCCAGCTATGGGTTAAATAGTACCACCACTGTTCTTCTAGGAGAATAGCTTTGGCATTAAATAACCTACAAAGGTTGATGTGCCATTAAACAAAGAAACCAAAACAAGTAATGGACTGAGATAAGTGTTAGGATCAATCCTAAGAAAATAATTACTTCCCTTTTGACTGACTAGGGAGTGATCGCCCTTGGGTTCAGGAGGTCGGCCATCACACATTGGACGAAGATCACGGAGTGGTAGAATGGGAGACTTATCATTGCACATCCAGTGGTTCATTCATTATCATCTCTAAATGTAACTTATTAAATAAATCAGTGAAACATTCTGGTGTCATTTTTACGGGAATATTCATAGAACCCTCAGCTTAAAAACCATAAAAATAAGAACATAATTTTAATATTCTAAGTTTTAAACCTGCTCAACTATAGTAGCACATATTTTACAACTTATATCTTATCTATTTACTAAATAATTTTAATCTAAATAAGATATAATACAATAAAACTTGAGGTAGGTTTATTATGGGGTATCCTATAGGAAGCAAGCCTTCAAGTACAAAAATTGTTCTTATTCCATCAACATTTCCCTTCAGAGGACACCTCAGATGCTAAACAATCAACCCAGCCTTTTACCATTTTTAGGGGAGAGGTTGGTACTCCCTAGGAGGAAGGGTCCCTACAACAGAGCCATCATCATGTTGTGCCACTAGCATGGATATCCCTGACCCTCCCTTGCCACTTCTTCCTATCGTTCATCGCCTCTGGCTGGTCTTCAGGGCTACATCCCATATCCTCACATAGCTACTGGATGTATGTTCGAGCTGGTCGTCCTGCTTTTGCCCGGCCATATATAGGGGTCCATAGGAGTACATCACTTATGAGCTCATCCCTGCTTCTCCAACAGTGTCCTGCATGTCTGATTCGTCTAACTTGGATAGTTTTCGTGATGGGAGGCAGGTGTCCTTATAGTTGGTGCCTTGTGGGGTGTTACCGCCAGGACTTGTTCAATATTGCTCGCAGCATTCTTGTGTAATTGCCGTCTAGCTTCTCCAGCCATTTAGTTAGCGTCCAAGTAGTGCATCCATACAGCAGTAACGATATGACCACTGCCTGGAAGAAACTGCATTTCATTTTATCGGTCAGGTAACAGAGCCATAAAGTTAATCAAAAACTATGATGGCATAATATAAATGCCAGGTAGAATACTTTCCATATTTGCAATTAATTACGATAAAAATTTTAAGAATAGAATATGACAACATTGAGCTTAATGGTTACCAAGGGTGGCCTTTAAGTAAATACTTATAAAATATATTTTTAGAGGATTTAAAAAATTTGATTTTTTTTTTAAATAAATATTACAATCCTTTAAATTTTGAGTGAGTAAATAACTTCTTTTTAACTCAGTCTTTTATAACTCAGCTCAGCGTAAAGAAAATTATTTTTTTTCCAGAAGTTTTAGTTTGCACTTCACTGATTTTACTCAGAAATATTTTTTTTTTTATTGCTCTACCAATAATTCATAACAATCCCTTTATGATGATTGAAAAGGCTTTTGTGAGGGAGGGCAGAGGTTCGAGCCTGTCAGAAGGATATAATACAATATCTAATTCTATCAGTATTAATTCAACCAATAGTGTACATGGATGGAGGCAGAACTTGGGTTACACCAGGCTGTTGGTTTATTCCTGCCAATTGTCATATGTAGCAAATCAACGAACTTGAGAGCCCCCCCCCCCGCTTCAAGGAATATCACTCTTCTTGAGTCTCTTTATGGAAAATTGTCCAATCCCTAAAACTGCACAAAGTTTTAAATAATTTCTTTTAAAACCCATCTTTTGCTGATAAATACAGCAGTAAAATTGTTAACATACATCTGAGAATTTCAATCAATACAGATTATATACAAATTTTATGTAAACTTTAGGCCATACCATTTATTGAAGTGTACACATAGGCATCTCATATGTTGTAATGGTGAGGAAACTAGATTAATAGATCATTTGTTAGTGAGTTCAATACTCACTCAGTGCTCCATACTTCTGGCCTTATGCCATAACTAAGCTAAGATCAATAAATAATTATTGAAGTGTACACAATATGGAGAAGTGCATAACAGAAAAATACAATTACTACAACTGTTCTATACTTAATCAAATATATTGTTAAATGCAACAAATATTGATAATTGGGCAATGCTAGGTGATCCTGCTAGTTTTTGTATTGTTAATGTGCCTTCTTCCAAGATGTAGAAACTGTTAGTAATTAAGCAGTATTAACATTTTTGTAACATTAAGTCTACATAATGGTTGTGAATCCCTGTAAGAGTTTTTCAGTCTTAAGCAGATTTCTTTTTCATTGACCTTCAAAATGTGCCTGGGGACAATCTATTTAATTGCATTCATATTAAAAACAGAAAAACTGTGTCAACTTAAAACATTTAAAATAAATAAATAAATAAAGAATTTAAAAGATTTTTCTCATTATCCTATTTTAACAAATAAAATGACAGTTCCAACAAACATTCTTGTTGCCAATCAAATTTTGATTAAACAAATAAAAAGACATAAGTATAGTTTTCTAAACACTCCCAAAGCAATTTTCTAGACAGGTGTGAATTGGGACAATGGGAAAACAAAATTACAATTGGTCGATTAAAAAATGCAGTTCAGCATAAAATGTAGATGCCCCTGACCCTCCATTAGCATTCAATTTCAATATGGAGAGGAAATTATTTTATCATTAAAAAGGATTTCAAGTATTGCTCAAATAAAAATGTCACAATGATGTGACATTTTTGCTGGTTAACAGTTTTTCCAAGGAGCTCAACCAGTTATATGGTTCTAAGAATTTATTCCTATTTTACAGTAAGTAAAAGTAAAGAGGGCGACCAGAAGGCTCCTTTTTCACTAGCTACTACACTGAGGTGTAGGGAAGGGCACTACTCCTTTCCCTGGATTCCTCTACTTTACCCTTGATACATACCTTATATTGCTGAGAGTTAAGCAAGGAGGTATCAAGTACCATTTTTAAAGTCTTTGGTATGACGCGACCTGGGATTGAACCCCGGTCTCTTAGACCATTGGTGGACACTCTACCCACTGGACCAATGAGCCGGTCGCAACACAGTAAACATCCTTTTTTGCACAGTTATATAGTTTCAAACCGGCACTCCCCACAGTAAACTTGACCATGTTTCATATCCCACCCATGCTGAATGGTGAAGCTGGTAAATATACATATATTATTAGAGTAAAGAAAATGTAAGATAAAATAGAAGGGAAATTTTGAAGACCAGACAGTAAATCCATTAAAATATAATTACTAAGATTGGATTCCAACCAAGAAAAAAAAAAAAAGCTTTCAAAACAGATAAATAATGTTAACATTTCTTGAAAAAAAAAAAAAAAAAAATTGAAATGAGGATTTCTAATTGGAAAATCTTACAATAAATAAATCAATTGAAGCCACATTTGATGCTTTTGCACTTTGAGATTAGAAAGAAAAAAAAGAAAAAAAAAAACAACTTATTTTTAAAAATTGGCAAAATAGTAAAAATGATGAGATAAGCAATACTGAAAGTAAGAAATTAAAAAAAAAAAAGATCAGTTAAAAAAAAAAAAAAAAAAAAAAATTTTCTATTCTTATTTATTAACTTTTCTACCAGTCATATGACTTTTGTTGGAATTATTTATGCTGATCCTTCCAAGGATTGCATTTACCATCCTTAGCAAGCAAATGTTATTTTATCACCCGATCCCACCTGCTGATTAGAAGTGGGTTTATCCATTTCCATAAAAGATGCAAGTGCTTTTGTTCACAGTAGACACAATTCATTTGTCTATTGAATCCCATCATCTTCAAGTTAAGTCCTCCATGATTCCCATACCCAAATGTTTTTTTTTCACATCCCACGATAGAGACCAACCAGCTCATTTTTGGTCTGGAAAAGTCTGATCTTTTTTAGAAAATTATCAAGTTTTATTTAGTTTCTATTATCTTTTAGGGGTCTTATGTTTATTTTTCCTTAGTCCACTCCCTTATCATTGCAAATATCAGTCATTGTTCATTTAAGTAGGGCAGACTATAAAAAGTATGAGGTATTTTGGTGTTAGTAGGTTGCATGGGATTGTAAGAATGGGTCAATGAATGAGACTGGATAAGATAAAACAAAATTACCAATGACCACTCACCACTCCATTATATCACTTCTAGGGTTATATGCCCAAATATAAATAATATTCATTTATCTTTAAATAAAACTTGCCTATTGAATCTATGCTGGACAACTTGAATATTTATGGTAGCAGATCATAGTTCTATAAAAGATAAATGGCTACCAATAATAAGTTCTTAGCCCTACCAAAAAAATCCACTACTTAAAAAAAGCAATGAGGTTTTGGGAAATGATTGGTTGGTTTCTTTCATTTAATTGCATACAACCTTCATGGGTTATTTAATGCCAAAGCCATTCTTGTAGAGGAACAGTAGTGGTACTATTTAACTCGGGGCTGGAGGTTGGGGATAAGGAGTGAAATGGCTACGAATGTTAATACTAAGAGCGAGCTCTGTGTTCTTGATTTTAAGCAGTAAAACCCTTAGAAATGGTGCTAGAAATGGATCCTGACACATTAAATATGGAGGAAGGAATGAAATTATGGATGTGGTATTTTGGTGTAGGACCCTTCCTCTAATTTTCAAACCAACAATGGACAAGAATTTGACAATGAAGCTTTAAGAGACTTGGGTCAAAACTTGAGTATTACTGTAAGAACTACACCAGTGCTGAATCCGTGGCACAATGAATTCAATGAGTGCCACAAAACTTCCAGAATTTTGAGTACTATTTTGTAAAGTATAGAATAGTAAGTTGGCAACTGTAGTTGAAGGTGACCTGAAGGCTTTCTTTTTGATAGCTACTACACCAAAGTGTAGGGGAGGGTGCTACTCCTTTCCCTGGATTGCTTCACTTTATCCTTGATCCCTACCTTATAATGCTGAGTGTTAAGCAAGGCAGAATCAAGTATCATTTTTTGAGTCTTTGGTATGACTCGACCTGGGATTGAACCAAGGTCTCCCAGGTCATTGTCAAAAGTGACACTCATTTAATCCATTGTTCCATGGATTCAGCATGGGTGTAATTTGAACCTTGCCATTGCTTGGTCAAAACAATCCCCACAACTCATATGAAAGGTAGAAGATGGTCTGGTTTGGTGGGTTTTTATGGCATATCAACCTTTATAGGTTATTTAATGCCAAATCTATTTTTATATAAACATTCAATTCTATTTCAAACAATTCAGTTTAGCATTAGTACACAGTTTAATTGTCAAAAACATTTCTATTTCAAACTATTCAAGCAGTTATATATAACAATTCAGCTAAGTGTAAATACAGTTTTAATGTCGAAAAACAGTTCTATTTCAAATAATTCAGTTAAGCATAAGCACGCAGTTTAAATGTAAGTACGGTTTAATTGTCAAAAACATTTCTATTTCCAGCTATTTAGTTTACTCAAACAATTAATTTTAGCATAAGTATGCTGTTAGTTCTATTTAACCCATAGATAGGGCCCTATCAGGTGCTGCAACTCCAGGCCAGAGTGGACCTGGGAGCGATGGCAATGAAGGGGTACTCCGCATTCTCCAAAGCTCCAGCATTGCTGGAACCTCACAATCAGATTGTTTAATGTCATATTCAGGACACTCATTGGTGGGGGGGTCTTACCCCTCTGCAGAGAAGCAGTCGGTGTATTCTACAGCCCCAGCCGACTGGGCAAAAAGGTAGAAGAGTATGGTTAACAGCAATAGGGGTTGCATTCATCTTCTTTCTACTAATTAGAGTTTACAAAGATTATTCTCAATTACAAGTGATGGGTGTTAGACCAGAGAAAATGAGTTCTCTCGATAAATGCTGGAATTCTTGATGTTGAACTGATGAAACAGCAACAAGAAATTATTTACAATTGTGACATATGGTTAAAATACATGAGAGTACAAGCCAAGCTAATTGCTAGTTTCACTTAAGTCATCCTAGTTGGGAGGAAAAGAAATTTGAAGCAATATTGTTCTTATGAATAAAAATCCTGGAAATAGTAAATTCTTAGAACAAACTATTGGTGCCACCATTTTGGATTCAGGTTGCTCTAGGTTAGTGAGTGGTTTGACTCGGTATAATTGTTTCCGGGGTTCTTTAGCAGGGAAAATATCCAAAGCAACATGACGGTAGAGAATAGGCTACATTTAGATTTAGAAATAACCAAAACCTGAAGTCTATCTTCAAAATTAAGCTACCTCGGATATTCGTAGGAAAAAAATGTTAAAATTGCTACTGAGTTTGAAATATATCTTTGATTGAGCTGAGCTGCTATGAAGAAGACTGATATTGTTCTGGATTTTAAAAGTGATAATGTATTCCTGTTTGGTCAAATGTTGCAACTTCACATCACTAATTCTGGACATTATATATTGTCCAGCAGGACACATAGCATAATGGTTATAGGCATTGGTTCCCAAAGCTTTTAAGGAGACAATCATCTGGAGGTTGCAGGTTCAATCCTGACTGCAAGCAAGTAACAATACAGGAATACTTAACACTTATCTGATTAATACCCTTGGGAAAGGTATGAATCCAATTATTCTCCCTTCAGCTATGGGTAAATAGTAGGACAGACTGGTTCTTCAGCCTTGGTGAAGCAACTTGTCTAAGAAAAGGAAAACTGAATTCAAACCTGTTAAACTCTGCTTAAAAATTGACCTTGTGTCATATCCTGCCCAAGCGGAGGGGGTTGGTAAATAATAGTAAGCAAGTTCAAACTCATGCTATTACATTCACTTTTGGATTAATACCCCAAGAGAAAGGCATGAACCTCTTTATCCCTTCAGCTATGGGTTAAATAGCACCACTACTATTTTTTTTACAAGGATGGTTTTGGCATTATATAATCCACAAAGACTGATAAGCCACTAAACAAAAGAAACCAAATGTATCTTTAAAAAAAAAAAAAAAAAAAAAAAAAAAAGAGATGATAAATGCTCTGGGAAGTGTGGAACATTTGAAGAAAAGCAGTAATGAAAAATGATTTTAGCTTGTTAGTCAGGCAGAATGTAGTAAACATGCTTCTCTTTTATCCCATTGTGGTGGTAAATTGAATATCCTTTATTTTCTCTTTAACATAAAGAATTCTGATGCCGCATCAGCTCTGGTGAATGTTGGGTGATTGACAATTTTTAAGTATTACAGAGCAAAAAGTGTTTTCAAACAAAATCATTGAACACTGTCAAATACCATACTTTCTCGTTCTATGTGATCAATACTCAGGCATTTCAGATTATCTTTGCATCTTTGAGGACAAACCAACCTAATAAAATTTAGGTGATAGCTGTCAGTTGTTTGGGTATTCAATGATATTCCATACAAATCAGATGCTCATGCCATTTTACCTATGCCTTTATAAAGTAAGGCCTTTAGACCCAAGATGTTACC
The DNA here is from genome assembly GCA_963585895.1 of Sepioteuthis lessoniana. Lineage (NCBI taxonomy): Eukaryota > Metazoa > Mollusca > Cephalopoda > Myopsida > Loliginidae > Sepioteuthis > Sepioteuthis lessoniana. The sequence goes on from OY757935.1 coordinate 74,750,287, forward strand.
TATAGAATGAAATATAAATGATCATAAATAAATATATATTAGAATTAGATATTTAATTAATGGAATATAAACTGCAACCCTGGGTTTCATGGATATTGAGCAATCTCCATATTATATTGCACTTAGTTTGACACATAGCCACAAAGTGATTTAGTGACAACCAACACTCTTATAATATATATATATACACACAAATTTCGTTTAACATAATAGACATTTTCTGTATACATATTTTCTTGTTGATCCTTTCATATTGCCGTATTGATTTTATAGCATTCAGCGGGAATTAATTTATATATTTTCCATAATTGTCTATTTCCCAAGTACTTTCTGCCCAACTTTGGGCCATCATCAGGGGAGGATGTATTACAAAAGTGATGTAACTTCCTGCCGAATACTATAAAATCAATACGGCAACATGAAAGGATCAACAAGAAAATATGTAGACAGAAAATGTCTATTAAATTCAACAAAATTTGTATTAATGAAGAAATGCTGCGAATATATATGTGAGAGAGTGGATTCACCTACTATTAAAAGGATTAGTAAGCTAATTTCAAAAGCCATTTTTAATTTTGTCCTTACCAACTGCTCCATGATTAAAGGTATGTGTCTGGTTAAAGAAAGCTTTGTAACTACATATACCTAAAAATATATTGATACCCAAATCCAAACAAAAAGGCACAGTTCACTTGTTTTAGAGAAAACCAAAATAAACATCAGTCTTTAATCCCTGTATAAACACACAGTGGCAGTGATCAGCTCTTACCCAGAAGAAAACTTAGAATCAATAACCAGAAATTGTACAAGGCACATTTACTCTGTAGAGCTTCACAAACAGCTGGAAAATAACCAAGGCAAAAAAAAAAAATTCTAGTCAATAATCTTGAAGTATTTTCAGAAATGACTTTTGGGAAATGCAATTTTGGAGATCAAAGTGTGTTGCAATACCACTTGGCTAGGAAATTTGGTTACAAAAAAATAAATAAAAATAAAATAAAATAAAAAGGAAAACGAAGAACAAGATGAAACCAAAAAGGAAAGACAAGAAAATAGATGATGGGAAGAAAAAAAAAATGACAAGGAAAAGATAAGAAAAATGAAAGAAAAAAAATGACAAGTAAAGGAAATAGCAGAAAGAAAGAGAAAGAAAATCCAATGAAAAAGAAAGAAAAAGCCAGATAAAGAAAAGAAAGATAGAATGAAAAAAAAAACTTCCTTCCAATGGTTTCCATTTATGCACACCATAATGTCAAAGCGCAATCCAACAAAGAAAACTAAAGTATTGAGAAAAAAAAAAAAGGATTATTTTATGAAAAAGATTATTTTCACTAGTTTCATTTACATAATTTGATTCATTTCATTATATTGTGTTTATCAAAGTATTATGTGGACAGAATTAACTGTGAATAAGTACAACCTTATTAATTTATTCTATAAAAAGTTAATTTTCTTCTAAACTAAAAGATACCAGGATTATATTATTTCTAGCAGAACATCATATAAACAAAACAAATATCATCAGATATTATTTATTACCAAACCATGACAATGAAACTAATCAAAAATAAAACACTGCTAGCATGGATTTCCCTGACTCTTTCTTACCATTTGTTCCTATCAACCATTGCTTCTGGCAGGTCTTCCAGATTACATCCTGTGTCTATAGAAAGCAGTCGTAGGTAAGTTCTTGTTGGTCAGCCAACACTGGCACGTCCATGTGAAGGGGTCCATAAGAGAACCTCACTTGAGTTCGTCTTTACTTCTTCAGCAGTGTTCTGTATGTCTTGTTCATTTTATTTGGATAGTTTTAGAGATGGGATGTAGGTGGCCATACAGTTGCTGTTTCATAGCATGTTACTTCTAGGATTTGTTTTTAATATAGCTTGTAGCATTCTTGTGCAGTTACCATCAAGCTTTTTCTAGGTGCACTTGGTCAGTGTCCATGTGATGCATCCATATAGTAGAACACAATCACTGCATGGAAGAAATTGCATTTTATTTTATTGAATAGGTCAGACTTCCATCTGATCAATAATCTATCAATAGGAGTTCATGCCTTTGCTAGGTGTAAATTGAGATAATTTTCAATAGAAAAGATACATATACTGTTGGACTGCTACATATACAATTTTTTTTTATTACAAACTTTAAATGTTGTAGAGCTTGGTAATGATACACTAGACCAATTTGATTTTATAATGTTTCACTAAAATAATAAAACTCTGATATCTTTGCTTTTAAGGTAATTTTTTTTTAATGAAAAAATTGTTAGAAGTTTATGGGCAATACTATATTATTTGATTATACAGGATTATTAAAAGCACTTTTGGTATGTTTCCAGTCTCCACCTGTTCAACATCCTTGTCAACAAATTATTGTAATCTTCCCTAAGTATTCTCATTATATCAGTTCTGATTTTCTAATAAAAAGAAACTCACATAAAAGGTGGGTTGTTTTTTTTAAATCAACTGTGGAAGATACCAACATGTATTGACAATGATGGCAAATAGGTGCAGATGGTTTGAAGCTATAATATCATTAACACACTCTAATAGAAGTGTTGACATTTTTTTTTAAATACATGGTGTGTGTGTATATATATATATATATATATATATATATATATATATATATATATATAATGTATATTTATTCATTTTATTATATAATAGCTCTATCCTAGATATTGAGCACTCTCCATATTATATTGCACTTGGTTCGACACAAACCCATAAAGTGATTTAGTGACAACACTGTTATAATATATATCTCAAAGCATCAAAAATGTCATACTGATCTTTAATCCTCTGGGCACCTCTAGTGGTGTAATGGTTAGCAAGCTAGACTAGCAAACCTTCACGAGCGAGTTTGATTCTGATTGGGAGCCCCATTCATATGGCCTTGTGCCACATCTGAGCAAAGCGCTTAGTGAATAACTACTTATCTTTAATCCTTGGCTATTGTTTCTAGTTAAACCATGAAATAAGTATTTTTAAAAGTTCTGCTAGTATAAACTAAAAATAAAAGTATTTCAAGTTAGATAGACCAATTCCTATTTAAGTTTTGTAGCAACACATACGATTTGAATAATTTAAGTAAATTGCTTATAAGTAAAAAGAAAGCAAATGCTCTGGCACTCTATGGTAACACAAAGAAAGAGAAACTATATATGTATATCATAGACATTAAAAATTCTAACATATTAAGTCCTGGCGGCAACACCCCACAAGACACCAACTGTACGGCCACCTGCCTCCTATCACGAAAACTATTCAAGTTTGACGAACCAGACATGCAGGACACTGCTGGAAAAGCAGGGACGAACTCATAAGAGATGTACTCTTATTTGACCCCCACACATGGCCGTGCAAAAGCAGGACGACCAGCACGAACATACATTCAGCAGCTATGTGAGGATACAGGATGTTGTCCTAAAGACCTGCCTAGGGCGATGAACGATAGGGAAGAGTGGCGAGAGAGGGTCAGGGATATCCGTGGTACCAGCGCGACATGACGATGATGATGCATCCACATGTCTAATTATTACTTTACCACCACCAATAAACCAGCAGGTCACAAAGATTATGTATTTCGGACCACATTCTTTAGAATTATATGGACAAAGTCTTCTATGTCACTGTGTAATATGTACAGAAGAGTAAGTAGAAGTTTTCCCAGCATGCTTTTCTCTCAAATAACAGAGATAAATGACTTGGACAATGTTACGGAAGCTTTTAAACAGAACAAGATGTCACAGTAGACCAGCGTCTGGAATAAAACATTAATCAGGATTTTGAAACAAAGTAGAAGAGAACAAGATTTAAATTGAGATATGGCGCTTTACCAAAGGCAACAACAAAATGTCTTCCTCAAATCCATAAGAGTTTTGCTACAAGCCCTGAGTTAACACAAACTGGATCAAAATCTGACAGATTCATGCGGAGAAAACAACTTTGATCTATTGTTTAGCTGTGACTGTTACAACAAAGATTTAGGAATGAGGGAGGGTGGAGAAAAGGAATATGGAACCAATGTACAAGGAAATGGCTTACATTTGTAAATGCGTGTTTGTTTGCCTACATATAAACAGAACTACAGACAGATATATAATTAGAAATACATATGTGCACAAACATCACAAGAAAATAAACATGACCGAGAGCTGTATATTTATATAAGGGTTTATATTATCTACACATACAATATTGTATATGTACAGGCAAACAAGCAGTGTGTGTGTGTGTGAGAAAGTTTTAAAACTTTCTATTTCCAGTGTTAGTGTTTCGTTTCAAATTTACCTAATGTAAAGTTTAGAATAGGTAAATATAAACTAAAAGTTAGTGACTTGTCAAAAGCAACTCAAAGGCTCCCTTTTAAAATGCTACTACACTGAAGTGTAGGGGACGATGCAACTCCTTACCCTGGATTGCTCAACTTTACCCTTGATCTGTACTTTATAATGCTGAGTGTTAAGCAAGGAGGCATCAAGTACCATTTTTTGAGTCTCTGGTATGACTCGACTTGGGATTGCACCACAGTCTCCTGGGCCAATGGCGAACACACTACCCACTAAATAACATAAATATTGACATAGACAAGAATGTTTTTAAAATAAATTTTGGAATTTATATATATATATGAAAAGGAAGACAATGCAGAAAAATAAATTTTAAATTACCAAATTTTGTTATCAAGAGCTTCAGAAATTAAATTTTATTACGATTACCTAAGTCTACATGTGACATATATATATATGTGTGTGTGAGGTTAGTGTAGACAGAGTCAGTGGGACTTGCTGATAGTTTCTTGGCTATGTGATTATTAGACTGTTGCATCAAGCACTGTTGATTATGTCTACGCAACCCTCACTCAGATATGTGATTGGGAACAATGTTTCTATTCTCTATATCCGTATAAATATTTGTTGTAGTACTACTAAATTAGCTACACACATTTACTGGATCTAGAAGTTTTTAACAGGAAAAATGTTGTTCCTCATGAGCAAGATAGGTTAAAATGGTGTCTCGAGCAATAAACAATCAATAAGAAGCCATGTTACAACAAGATATAATTAATAATACAGAAATTACACTTCCAAACTTCAAAAGAAAAATCATTTTTCTGACTAAAATTATTCTTATTTAATTAAACACAACTATATAGTTTTTTTTTTAAGCTAGAGATGGAAAATAATTACAAGGCATCATTACTTAGAAGTCAAAAAAGAAAAAAAAATTGTCAATATCTGTGCAGTAGTTAAGTTTTCATTTTAAATTATACAAAGGAAAAAAAGCTCATATCACATTTACTTCATTGAAATAACTAATTCATATAGTCATGAAAAAAATAATTATATATATATATATATATATATATATATATATATATATATATATATATATATATATAGCCATGTTTTTTATATATATATATATATATATAGCCATGTTTTTTATATATATATATATATATATAGCCATGTTTTATATATATATATATATATATATATATAGCCATGTTTTATATATATATATATATATATATATAGCCATGTTTTATATATATATATATATATATATATATATATATAGCCATGTTTTATATATATATATATATATATATATATAGCCATGTTTTATATATATATATATATATAGCCATGTTTTATATATATATATATATATATATATATATATAGCCATGTTTTATATATATATATATATATATATATATATAGCCATGTTTTATATATATATATATATATATATATATATATATATAGCCATGTTTTATATATATATATAGCAATGTTTTATATATATATATATATATATATATATATATATATATATATATATAGCCATGTTTTATATAATATATATATATATATATATATAGCCATGTTTTATATATATATATATATATATATATATATATAGCCATGTTTTATATATATATATATATATAGCCATGTTTTATATATATATATATATATAGCCATGTTTTATATATATATATATATATATATATATATATATATATAGCCATGTTTTATATATATATATATATATATATATATATATAGCCATGTTTTATATATATATATATATATATATATATAGCCATGTTTTATATATATATATATAGTATATATAGCCATGTTTTATATATATATATATATATATATATATATATATATAGCCATGTTTTATATATATATATATATATATATAGCCATGTTTTATATATATATATATATATATATATATATATATATATATATATATATATATATATATATAGCCATGTTTATATATATATATATATATATAGCCATGTTTTATATATATATATATATATATATATATATATATATTAGCCATGTTTATATATATATATATATATAGCAATGTTTTATATATATATATATATATATATATATATATATATAGCCATGTTTTATATATATATATATATATATATATAGCCATGTTTTATATATATATATATATATATATATATATATATATATAGCCATGTTTTATATATATATATATATATAGCCATGTTTTATATATATATATATATATATATATAATATATATATATAGCCATGTTTTATATATATATATATATATATATTATATATATATAGCCATGTTTTATATATATATATATATATATATATATATATATATATATATATATATATAGCCATGTTTTATATATATATATATATATATAGCCATGTTTTATATATATATATATATATATATATATATATATATATATATATATATATAGCCATGTTTTATATATATATATATATATATATATATATATATATATATAGCCATGTTTTATATATATATATATATATATATATATATAGCCATGTTTTATATATATATATATATATATATATATATATATATATATATAGCCATGTTTTATATATATATATATATATATATATATATAATATATATATATATATATATAGCCATGTTTTATATATATCATAGCTATTGGTGGCCTCCTAAGAGAACTGTGACCGGGTTTCATTGTTTTTCTTAAAGAATATATATAACAAGGTCTCTTAGGAGGCCTCTGCTAGCCATGCTGTCCTTAACAACTGATCATATCACTTATACTGAGGGTTGCCACTTTCTGTTTTTAAATATTCATGTGACTAAGTAGACGTATATCTATACATATTCATCCACTATTGTTAGCTGAGCACATGTAAGTAAAGATGTGAATTCTATTGATTGTAGAATTGACTGAAATCTTTTCACAATTATATGACGAGTGAGCAAGAGTCTGAAAAAGAAAAATGAGTTGGTTAGACCAAATATAATTTATTGTTGCAGCTGACTGACTTGGCTTATACATGCCTCACATACACAAAACATGGGGTGAAATCAAATCTAGAAAGAGATCTTATCAATAATGAATACAGCAGCCACTGGGCATTACTCTATTAAATCAATGTAGATATTGCCTATCCATTTACACAAGTATGTATGTAGGTTCATGGACACTTGTATGGTTGACCACCTGTGTGCTTTTACTAGGTTTTATTTACCTTACCTCTCCACTAAAACCAGGTTGATACAAACTTTGTTTGGTTTTTTTTTTCCCTTTTTTAAGTAAACGCTCTTGCGTGCCAAAAATAGCTTAGTTCATTCCATTAGCATTTCCTTTTTGAAGCACCTCAGGCAATAGAGCAGACCTTAGCCTTTTTAGATGAGGGCATAGGTGCTGCTTGGGGTGACTGCCCTCTGAAGAGAAGCTAATTGATAATATTTCACCAAGTATGCCAAGTAAATATAGTAAAGTAAAGTTGGCAACCATAGTCAAGAGTGACCCAAAGGCTCCCTTTTCAATAGCTACTACACCAAGGAGTAAGATGGGGCGCTACTCGTTTCCCTGGATTGCTCCACTTTACCCTTGATCCATTCTTTTATAATGCTGAGTGTTAAGCAAGGAGGCATCAAGTACCATTTTTTTGAGTCTCTGCTATGACTTGGCCTGGGATTGAACCCAGGTCTCCCAGACCATTGGCAAAAACTCTAACCATCATGCTAATACTTCGGTTAGTCAGGCACACAAGCCTCAGATTGCTTACAATACCTTGCGTTCCTAATTGGTCACCCATCACAAGTAATGAACAGGCTTATCATTGCTTAACTTCAGTTTTAAACTGATGTTTTAAGTGCGACTATGTGGAGATACTTGTCATATGACATTTATCATTATTAAAAAAAAAAAAAAAAAAAAAAAAAAAAATGGATTCTGGTCCCCCAAGTTCAAATCCTGAACTTGGCTGCTTGAATTTCACATAGAGCTAAAACCCTCGAGAAAGGCATGAATCCAACTATTCTCCCTCCAACTATAAGTAAATAGTAGACTGGGCTCTTTAACCTTGGTACTGCAACTTGCCTAAGAGAAGGAAAACTATTCAAAACCAGAGGAGGGGGGTTTCTGCTAGGTTATTCTCGCCCAAGACATGCTACAAAAGTAGTGCCCCCCGACACCAACCAAACCAGGTTACTTGGTAAATGAATAAAATTTATTTGCATAAAAATGCTATCAACAACAACAAATTCTATCATAAGATAATAAAAATTACCGCCCCCTCACCAAGGCAATAAAAATCACTGTCCCTCACAATTAACTTGATGTTAAATTACATTCAATTCATTTTATTTAATAAACTTTATTCAGCACACAAACCTCATATTATTTACAGTTGTTACTGCTCGTTAGTGGTCACTCATCTAAGTCATGAGCAGGTCCATTATTGCTTAACTTTGGTTTGGTTCTTTTGTTTAATATTTTTGTTTAGTTTTTGTTTGTAGGTTATTTAATGCCAAGCCATTCTTCTAAAAGAACATACCTTTGATTAAATGGTATTTGTCTGAAAATGAACGTAACAGCACGACGAGAATATGAACTCGCTTACTACAATCCCACAGTCCATTGTTTTAACCGTTACACCATGAGGACACCCCCTGTTTAACTTTGATGATCTTGTAAGAACTGATGGTTTCAATATGATAACTCTAAGGTAAAACTGCATTCAATTCTTAAAAATAATCCAATCTGACAATTTTTAAATAGAGGATGAAAATAGCCAAGAGAGTATAGAGTCAACAGTGTTTGGTAATAGTTTCTCAAATATAGTTTAATGATCACACAGGTGAAAAACTGACAGTCACTAACACCACTGAGTATGTCCACATTTTCCTAACACACACACACACACACATTATATATATATATATATATATATATATATATATATATATATGAAAGTAAATATGGATAAAATCCGACAGTATGAAGGTAGCAGGAAAAAATATAATCCAAATAGGTGAATATATCATGATGTGAAGTCGACGTTAACGTTTCGGTTATAATAACCATCATCAGGACTTGGATATAAAATAGTTCACAATATCGATGGGTGATTGCTGAGATGTCATCTCAGCAATCACCCATCGATATTGTGATAACGTCGACTTCACATCATGATATATTCACCTATTTGGATTATATTTTTTCCTGCTACCTTCATATATATATATATATATATATATATATATATATATATATAAATAAATAAATAAAGGATGTCAGTAAATTTGTTTGTTTGCTTGAATATGTCACTCTGAAATGAACAAATTTATGTGAAATTAACAATACTTGCCCAATTTGAATCTATATCAAACATGGAATTAGGCCAGTGTAATAACCACACAACCACATGGACAATTAAAAAAAAGTGAATAATAAAATAGATTCTAATTTCTATGATGCATTGCCTTGAAAAGGCTTTAATTAAATGTTGGTACAAAATTATTTGAATGATTCACATTTTTCCAACTGAATTCCTTTTCTAAATTGAAATTTTATTTAAAAAAAAAAAAAAAAAAAAAAAAAAAATTTACGTAAAAACTATTTTCAGAATTAAATGACTTTGTTTTCTTCCAAATTAATTGCTATTCTAAACCAATCATTTTTTTAAAGATTTAGTAAAAAAACAATTTTGAATATAAATTTTGTTGTCAGCAACAGCACTCCTTTCATATTTTTGACTTCTAAAGCACAAAAAGAAAAAAAAAAGAAAAAAAAAAAAAATCAAACTAAGAGAAATCTATTTTTCACCAAAATAGTTTTTACTTTACAGTAACTTGTGAATTTTTATTGTTCGTCATTTGCATCTTTTTAAAAGAATGTTTCTTAGACAATAGATGACAGTTTTTTAGGTTATTCTTTTTTTAATTCAATTAATGATTAAGTGTTTCTACATGACTTTGCATTTAATTAATAACAGATATTTTACTGTATGATTAAAAATTCATTTTTTCTAAAATATTTAGTTTTGACAATCAGTAAACTGTAGATTTTTATTGCTCTTAACTTTTTTTTTAAGTTTCTTAGAGAACAGACAAAAGTACTTTTACAATTAAAATTTTTTACAGTCTTTAAAAAAAAGGGGGGGGGGCAATTGTTTTGTATTCTAAATAATTCAAATTTTATAAACCAAAGTTTCTTAGAACAAGAAAACAAGTATAAGCAATTATAATAGTCATATGTAAATAATACCATCATTTTTGACAGTTACTATGTTCTCTCTCGTGTCGGCTGGTCTTACCTTGCTGCCAGCAAGGAGGAAAGGAAAAGAGAGGTCGAGCATGGTTAGCACTGCCTTTTATGGTGCCCAGGCAGAATAGCATCGGTCATTCTCATTGGATGAAATGTATAATTTCAAAACTCCAACAGCAAAAACAATTCCCGCACTAAATAATGGTTTGAAATTCTTTCTTCTACACTACTAGTAGTAGTAGAAATAATAATGATAAATAATGCATAATCGATTAACAAAAGAATGATCAATAAAATCTATATAAAGTCTTAAAGTCACACTCACACTAAATAAACTATTCATAAAACAAAGTGAAAAATGAAATATTTTTGCTAAAAGAGCATTTTCAACCAATGACAATAAACAAAGACATGGGAGATTACTTTAATACATGTGGTATATAAGTAGTATCAAACGGAATATGCATGAAAGTGGAACATGATATAGAGAGTTTAAAACAGTAAAGAATTTGTCTGCTTGTATAGACAGTCAAACAGTTCAATGGAGAGCTACCAAATCTAGTATGCATATTGATTGAATCCAAGGAAAGATTTTAATGCAAAACATTTTGTTCTTCATTGGAAAAAAAAAAAAAAAAAAAAAAAAGAGGGGATGTTCTAATTAACAGGGGTTTTTAAACAATCAGAAAAAAGCCATGTTGCTATATGATATAATTGTATCACGTTCAAATTTCCAAACATCAGAACAAGAAAAGATTGGTCTTCATTATTAACATTTAATTAGACATGGCTAAGTAATACTTCCAACTGGAGATATAAAATATATAGAATTTATGCCGAGTTAAGATTAATAATTCAGAGAATAAAAGATGTTTAAAAATCAATGAATCTCAAGTTCCACACACTTAAAATAATATTTCTCTACAAAACTCTATGAAATATTTCACAGGACAAAATTAACTTCATAATATAAGAAAAAAATACTGAGAATTAATTTAAAAATTTTTTTATTTTATTTTATTTATTGCGAACTTTTTGTCCTCATCTAAGTAGTTTTTGTGTTGTTTCTTTTTTCACTATGTTTCGGCCAAATTTCACCTCTGGCCTTCTTCAGGTAATTTACTGCGACCTTGGATAGGAATGCTGAGTCTTGTAACCGTATCCCCAGTAATTACAGGTGAGCATTATCAGAAGATAGCGGTTTCAAATCCTACCCAAGCCGGCCAGAGGTTTACGGACAGACACTACTCAGCGGGTGGTATAGCCAGCGATGCGCAACGCTATCTTGATCGTGGTATCAAAACGGACATCACCACCGCCGCTGAAACCACTGCGCTGATGGCGAGCCAACCTACACACTCTGACAAACCTCGTAGCCTTGAAAGTGACAAGATACTAGCCGACGTACAGCTACAGTTGCTGGATCTGAACAAGCAACTGCGGCAAACCCACAGGCGGAACCCATCCATTGTTGACTGGAAAAGTCAAACCGCCCCCACCTACAACATGAAGCACAACCGGGCACAAAGAAGCGCTGGCCAACCCAGCCAACAAGCAATGTGCAAAAACTTTTTACGAGGCCGCGCATGCTTTAAGGGCAACAGGTGCCCATATTTTCACCCCCCTCATGCTCAAGCACACATAGCGACCACTGACACCGGTTTACCTGGAATAGATAGCGATCAGCACAACCATGAACACGCGACGCATTTTGACGAACTGGATTTTCGGTTGGGACTGAATGAGATGTGATGACTCGTTCCCAGGTCCATGTATCCACTCAGCATCATCACACATTTAACGTTCAAATCCGACCTGATCTCCGATCGCCCCTTGTTCAGATCAACCTCCGCAACAACGGCATCACATTCTCCGGTGTAGGCATATTGGATTCCGGATGCACGACTTGCATCATTCCCATTTCTCGCTTACCTGAAGATGCAAGAAGACACATGTCCAAATCCAACATCCGAGTCAAAGGAATCGGAGGGAACATCTCTATTCTGGGCAAGCTCACCTGCGACATTACCTTGGGTGACGATACTTCCCCCACGTCGACACACTGATCACGACATCAGACATTCCCATCTTGATCGGTCAGAACATACTCGGCCACCACACACTGTTATCCTATACTATCGATAACCAGAAAGCCACTGTAGAACTTGCGCGCACACTCCCATCTGGCAAGCTAAAACATACTGTTCCGCTCTCTACAACCTTCCATCCAAGAATAAAACCGACCCACAACCTTTCACACGGCGCCCTAACCATTTCCAATGAGGAACCACGAGCCACAGCTAGATCATCGCCTAACGGGTTGACTCTCAACCAAAAACTCCATTGGCTTAAGCAAACCGTAGGCCTATCGCTTCCAGACCATCATAGCCGTAGGGAATTAGAAGCTACCGCCGATTTACTCATCAGATATGCGGACATTCTCGGCACCGACAACAATAGAAGGGGCACTTTCATCAAGCCCATACGCATACCAACCAACGGCCAGTCCAGGAGCCAAAAACAGCACCCTATAGCCCAAGCACTGGAGGGTGACGTTGACGCGGAAATTGCCCGCATGGCAAGTGAGGGTGTTATCGAACCTTGCAACGACCCTAAAGGATTTAACATTCCCGTTTTTGCCGTCCGCAAGAAAAACGGAAAGATTCGAGTGGTCGCAAATTTCAAAAGAACCCTCATCAAGGTTTTAGTCGATCTCGACCCATACCCAATACCTACCATTGACTCGACATTCAACAAGATTGGCGAAGGTAACAAGTACTTCTCAACACGCAACCTCCGCAATGGCTATTGGCAAATCGTTATTGATGAACGTGACCGCCATAAAACGGCCTTTACTTGGAAAGGACGCTGTTTCCAATACACCCGTCTGGCCTTCGGTCTAACATCCGCTGGACAAATCTTCTCTCGATGCATAGCTGAGGCTCTTGACACAGTGGCCTCACGCGCGAACATATCGTCATATATCGACGATAATCTTGTCCACGCCAAAACCTTCGAGGAATATGTGACAGCGCTGGAGCAATTATTTATTGCTCTACGCAAGTTCGGATTAAAACTAAACCCAGAAAAATGCATTTTTCTTGCGTCCGAAGCTAAATTTCTCGGTCGCATTGTGAATAGCGACGGGTTCAAGGCCGACCCCGAATATGTCTGCGCCATTATCGACATGAAACCCCCGACAACGAGAAAAGAACTACAAAGTCTCATCGGACGTCTTGTATGGATTCGGCAATTCATCGAGACACACCTTAACGAGAGCATCAGAACCGACATGTTCTCCAATCTAATGGCCCCCATAAACGAACTAAACAAGCCCGGACGGACATTCGTCTGGACCGAAGGGGCCAACAAGGCTTTCAATAAAATTAAGAAGCGCCTCGCTTCACTACCAATCATTTCATTCCCCGACTTCACCGGACTCTTTACCCTCACCACCGACGCCAGCGATATCGCATGTGGGGCCATTCTCATGCAAGAGAATAAACACGGCCAAAAGAAAATAATAGCAGTGGCCTCACACACCTTTAACGTGACGGAGCGCAACTGGTCAACAACTGAACGCGAGGCATATGCGATAAAATGGGCCATCACCAAATTCGATTACTTCTTGCGTAGTCGTCCCTTCGTCGTCCTCACAGATCATCGATCTCTCACATACTTGGATCAACGTGAATTCAACAATGCGAAGATACGACGATGGCAGGAGGAAATATCGTGCTATAAATTCGTCTTGGAATATGTAGAAGGTGAATCGAATGTCTGGGCAGACATGCTCAGTCGGAGATATGGCCACAGCAAGGACAAGCTTACGGCAGACCCCACACCTGCAGGGAAGCGCTTCAAACTCCAAGGCTCCAGTCTAAACATCTACGTTCCATCCTGGTGCATGGAGGAAATCAAGAGCTCCCAGCTGCTCCCTGGGACTCACACAACACGGAACATTCAGCATCATCTGCAGGCCATCGACGCATTCCTCGCGTTTCATGCCACATCGACCATCCCGGTTGAAGAGATGGTTGACCACAAGGGTATTGCAGCGGAACAAGCCTCTGATGACACACTTTCAAAAATCATCAGAGCTCTTCAGTTGGCAACCCCAAGACCGGACGCTACCCTACTCGACCCCAAAGATCATCGTACCGGGCTATATAACAAGCACATGCACCAATTCTACTTGGAACCTGGTACATCTGTATTGATGATCAGGGATACTACAAACACACCAAAACTGGTAGTACCCTACAAGCTCCGGACAAAATATCTCCACCAAGCCCATGACTGTGTCAACCACTCGGGGATCTCCCGCATGCAGGAACACCTATCCAGCTACTGGTGGGAGTTCAAAAATCACGATATCAGGGCGTATGTTCAGTCATGCCAAACCTGCGCTAAATGCAAGGGAAATTACGGCATGCGCCGGAACTGGTCCATGGGCCATTGCAAGAGAGGCGGAAAACCATTCGAGGTTGTCTACATAGATTTTGTCTCAATGCCCCTCTCAAAGGGCAAGCGGTACATCCTTACTATTCTAGACAGCTTCAGCCGCCACAAAGCTCGGGGAACATTGAGAGGCAACACCGGACCTTAAAAAACGCCCTTTACATGATCTGCGAAGACAGAAACTGTGAATGGACGGACGTTCTCGAATCGGCAGTTTCCTCAATGAATGCCACAGCCAACACCGCCACTGGTGCATCCCCGCACTACATTATCACCGGGCGCCAACCAAACATTGGTCTACCGAAGATCCCCTGCCAAGACATCGTTAACAACAACCCAGGTGCTTACGGTATGCAGATAAACGCTTTGCTCCGACAGGTGCATCAAAGAGTCGCCTTGGCGAACAACGAGGCTGACCACAAAATGGAAGCCAAACTGAACCGCAGCATCTTCAAAGACCCGATACAAGTCGGTGACAAGGTGCTACTCCACCGCCCGCAATCCGCAACAGCCCACTTGTCTCACCTGCCTTGGATAGGTGACTTTGAGGTCACCAAAACGAACGGTTTGGTGGTTCAAGTGAAAAACGAAAACTGTGAAACGCATTGGGTTCACTGCGGACACGTCCGTCGACTCATACTGCGACCAAATAACCTGCAGCACATGCATCGACCACCCCCACCTCCAACTCTATCCCCACCTCACCAAATTCCCAATCACCCGTCGACACGACCACTCCTACCTCCTTGTCCACCCCGGCAACCTACCCATCGCCTGTTGTCACAACTCCCTACACTTTCGTCAGGGGAGCATCTTGTTGCAAATGACTGCAGTTCCGGAGACAATACCCAAAACCTAACGAAACGAACAACACGAGGGCAACTCCCAGCACGCTTTAAAGACTTTGTTATGTGCCAAAAAACAAAATAAATAATACACACACCAACAAACAAAACAAAAACACACACGCAAGCAAGCACTAACAACATAGCAACCTCAAATCATGGTAAGATCTAGGGGAGCTGTTACAAGACGAGATCTTGCCTTGATTTGAAAAAACAAAAAGAAAGAAAAGAAAAGAAAAAAAAAAAAACGGAAGTTAACACTTCGAGTTCTCAACTCAAAATGAAAAGTTAGTCGCTCACACATGGGCTCCGCGCAGAACTTCCGTTTGCAATAAATTAACAAAAAAAAATACATTAATAAATATCCAATCGGAACGCTTCCCGCGGGGTACAAAAATTGCCGTTTGTGAGCCTACAAAAAATATATAAATAGACAGACTAAATAATCATCAGTCAGACTTGTTCTTTCACACGACCCGTGTTAAAGATTCTTCGCCACCGTCCGGCGCCTGTCATCCAATACATTAAACGATCGCCGCCGCTACCAACGCTGTCCTAATTCCGAGAAAACCATCCCTTCACCACGAGACAAGTACAGTACATGAACTTTGTAACTACTACCACTGAATTCATTCTTTAACTGTGAACATATTTCTCCATTCTACTCTCTGTACTTAATCTATTTATAAAAATTTTCTATAACATCATTACTGTGTTATTGTCAGTATCTATACGTTCTTTGTTTTGCAACCATACGCATTTCTCGCCCACAACTCAGAATATAACATTGGTCAAAAACGTGATGCAATAGACAACAACTATGGAAGGCAGTAATTACTATATATTTAACCCAACCCCTCCATCACAGACAGGATGTGACTCGAGGTCAATTTTTAAGTGGAATAATGCTGGTTTACCAAGACTAAAGAAGTTAGTCTACCCTATTATTTACCTATAACTAGGTGAAGAATAGATAGGGCATTAGCACAAAGTGAAACACAAACAACTTTGTTGAAGATTTAAACTTTGGTTGTCAATTCTATTTCCTAAAATGATAACCATTATATTAAGAGCATGATTTTGTAACTAGAAAATCCAAGTCCGTTTATATCTGTTCTTCACTTTCTAAACTATATTCTTAAAAAAAAAAATTAAAAAAAAAAAAATTTGCATAGATAAAAAATCAACTTCATTTAAATAATCATCACTAGAATTAATTTTTTTTTGTTTTTTTTCAATAGCTGAATAATTTGGACTTAAGTTTTTCTCATTTCCAAATGATATCTGCAATGGAAATAAAGTGTCTAAAAAAGTTTCATTTAGGGTTACCCTTAAGACACTAAACCTAGACTACTATGAAAACACTTACTATTTGAAACTGCTTTTATTATTATTATTATTATTATTATTATAATAATAATATGGACATGGTTGTGGATAGAAAGCTATTTTCGCAATCTACACAAAAACAAGCATAAATAACTTCAAAGACTTAACCCTCTTAACCTATTTCTTGATATTTCTTTCAACTTGAAAGATTTCAATTAGTAAAATATGAGTCTCCTAACTAAACTCAGCAGATTTCTTCCCTCTCTCTCTCTCGTATAGTAAATCATTGTCTACCCATCAAGAAAATTAGTTTCAGACAAACTTATCTGCCCAAACCAAATGTCTGACCATTTCCGAAATGCCAATAGTCTGTCTCGCAGAAACAATGTATTTCTTTTATGTTAAACTGAATACAAATAAATGATACATTTATCTTTGCTTTAAAGAAAATGGCAGGTTGTTTTTGAGAAAAACAAAAACCTGTTAGACAAGACACTATAAAGATCAGAATTATATTTTCACTTGGCAGAACCAATTATTAACAATAAGTCCTCACAATATAACAATGATAATTTACAACGATGGTAGAGAGTATTACAACATCAAACAATTAAATTGGTAAATCATATCCATAATGGGTAACCATAAGAACAGTTATAACTTTACAAAGTGATTGCTACTCATGACTGCTCCAGACAATATGGTACCACACCCATTAACTTTACAGACAGAAATACAGAGCTTCTAGATGGTAGCGTCATGACTCATTTGTATATATGTTGACATCTAAAAAGAAATTTGCATCACTAATAAGTTTATACTCTAACAAAATTAATGAAATATTTTCAAATTGTTCTATCAAAAAAAATGAAAAGTGCTGTCTCTTGAGGAATTTCAGTGTCCATGGCTCTCCATAACTTCCTTTATCAATAAACAGCACATTTTAATGCCTCCTCTTAGGAATGTTCATCTCCTAGACTGGCTACCCACCACTGCCAAGGTTGGAGAGCCTAATCTGCCCTGCTGATTCACTCACAGCTGTTACATACCCTCACCACCATCAAAACTAAAGAGAACAATCAGCCATGCTTTTTTAGCTATGACTAGGGGAGAAGTGGATTCATGTCTTTCCCAAGAGTATTAGGGTGGGAAGAAAATAGAAATGGAAACTTAAAGAATCAACCAATCCCACAATATTATGCCAGCTGACATTTTCTTTCAGAAAATAAAGGGAAAATGATCAGACAGAAGAGAAAAAAAAAACAAAACAAAAAAAACAATACTCCCTAAGAGAATGGTAAAATATGAAAAGAATATTTGCATAAAATCCTAACAAACCCTATTTTGCAATGTTTAAGCTATCTGCCAATTCCAGTAAATTGTCAGAATTTGATGGTTCAAGTTTCCTGCCATTCCTTCTTGAATTAGATTCACAAAACAAATCTCTAAAAATTGACATTCCATTTTTCTATCCACTTCAAGAAAAAAAAAAGAATATGAAAAGGCTTTTTAAAAAATCTACAAATAATCTTATGAGTGTATATATGTACATTTTTTGTGTATTTTATCTATTTTCACAAGGCCACTTGGCAGAACCAATTATTAACAATAAGTACTCAATGTAAGGATGATGATTTACAATTAAAGTCGGAAATATTACAGCATACATCTTAAATATAGACATTTTTATCTGTCCACAAAAATCTTTATCTTTAGCTAATCAAGTTTCATCATAAATAGGTTTTAGGTGGGCAAATATTAGTAGACACACCTACAAATAGTGATTGACCTATATTTACAGCAACGCCCAAAACTACTAATAATTTTTTAGTCCATAAAAATTATTTGGGTCATATTAGCATTTTTTTTTTCCAAAGAAATTATTACAAAACTTTCCTTTACACTGCCTAAAACACAATGACTCAATGAAAAAATTATTTTACCATGAATCAATCTTTTGGCGATTTAAAAAAAAAAAAAATTTTTTTTTTAATAATACTTATTAAAAAGGACATGTTGGGTGGCCATTATACTTAACATCAAGTCACATATCCTATTCATAGAATTCATATTGTACTTTGCCTCGTTTGCAATTAATTATTTGATAATTAGTATTTAACAGTTATTTAAAAACTATTATCAAGGTAATCATGAATATAGATTGTATTCTATTCTTACTTTATCCATTCATCTACTATTGATTTAAAGTTTCAAAGTCCTTAATCGATTAAAGTCAGGGGTTCAAGTTCGTCTTTCCTTTCATTTGAATTCCAACCTTACGAAATTAATATACGTGTATAAATAATGGAGGTACTCATGGCATAGTTAGGTAGTGGATTTGGCTACTAAAGTTCAAATCCTGAACAAGGCTGTTTGCATTACACAGAGCTAATACAAATTCATCTAATCTACTTCCAGTTATCAGTAAATAGAGCAGATTGGGCTCTATAACCTTGGATTGGCAACTGGTTTAGGAGAAGGAAAACCAATTGTAGACGTGGAGTGGGATGGATTCCACCTGCTTATGCCAAAACAGGTAATAGGATAATTCTAGTTCACACCAAATTCCTCCCTTCCTTATTTTAGCAAATTTTAATTCAACTTATGCATATGTATACAAAGCATGACAAGATTGTAGATTTAAATTTATTGTTAATCCAAAATTTAAATGAAGACATATACATGTCTGAGCAACTTGTATAATAAAGTAATGATGTCTAGATTTTACGTAGACGTTTAGTTTATTTAATGGCATATCAACATTCATGGGTTATTTAATGCCAAAACCATCCTTGTTGAACAACAACAATGATACTATTTAACTCCCAGCTGGGAGGATAAAGGAGTTTCATGCCTTTCCCCAAGGGGTATTAGTTCAAAAGTGAACGTAATAGTGTGACTGGAGTAGATGAGTCAGTGCTAATTTGAAAAAATAAGAATATTTTTGGCAAAACAAGATTGCGCAAATGAAGAAATTTTCATACTCACTAGACACCCTTAGTCATGTTTGTTTGTTTTTTTTCTTCCTAAACTGAAAATTTCATCTCGGAAAAAGTAGGATGTGGAAGATATTACAAAAACATATGACAACTCGGCTAAACATAACAAAAAATGAGCTTCGGAATTGCATCAACCAATGGAAAACTCCCTGGAAGAAGCGTGTTGAATGCCAAGGGGGACTATTTTGAAGAAAATTAATGTTTATTTCTGTTTCAGTAAATACAGCTTCAGTCTTGATACTTTTTTTTAAAGACACCTTGCAGTTATTTACTAATCTGAGCCTAATTTTGGCACAAATCCTCGTAAAGCATGTTGCACCAAGTGAGAAGCTCACTCACTAGTAATCAGTATGTAGAGCTTGCCATAAAATGTTTAATTTTGATTTATCATGACAACATATCACTGGATCATTTTCATATGATTATCCAGAAACAAACTCATCAAAATTAGTATTCTCTTCTCCAACCAGTGCATTGTCAAAATTCTAGAGAGTTATAGTAATATAAATACATAGTATAGAGTCGCAAACCAAAAGAGGAATATTTTTCATTAAAAATTACCTTTGTTAAAGTTTGTGAAACTTAAGAACACTAGGGTTTTCCTTATCAGACTTATAAGATAAAAATAATATTGATACATATCCAATTTATAAAACTTATAATTGATAGCAAATAAATAAGAGAAAATACTCTACCATTAACATTTAATAGTCATTTCTCTTGAGAAATTATGATCTGATTGAGTTGAAAGAAAGACTATCATAAATTGCAAATTAGATTAGAAATTCTAAGAGCATTTTAACACGAATAAAAAAAAAAACCTCACTACAATTTGCTACATTCCAGTTACATCAAAGAATGACTTTTGAAAGTAGAGACCGCAATGAATTCCGGTGAATGAACAAAGTGAGCACTGACTAGTTTTTGGTAATTTAGTTGTTTGGTGAGATGAGAATATAAATTGTGATCAGAAGTCCTGTGTGGGGTTTTAATTGGCCAAAATCTTATATTGAGATTCCAAACAAACAAAAACAAAAGAAAAAAAACCTGTAAGGATGGCCATGTTTAATTGACTGTGACCCCTCTAACTCCCAGATGAAAGAAATTTAGTACATCTAAAAATTCTAATCTTCTGATTTTTGCTAGTCTGAAATGTTTTTAGAACCCACTGACCACATCAAAAAATTTATGGCATCTAATAAAATAGGAGAAATGCTCTTAAATTGAGAATGAAGAAAAGGGTCATGTTTTTAGAAATTTCTCTGATCAGGTGGCTCCCTTAGATCAAAACAGACATTGACATGCTTTTCCTATTTCCCTTTCTTTCTCTATAATCTCTCTTGATAATCCTTAAAGGGACAGAAGCTTCTTTGTTTCTTCACAGAACTTCAAATAAAACTAAAGTATTTAATCAGACTAAGCGCACGCACACACACATCGCCTTAAAGGTTACATAAAAGACAAAACTCATTTATACAGTAAAACTTTGAAACCAAAAAACCCCGGGAGGAAAAAAAAAATTGACTTTTCTTTGGGGGGGGAGTACGATTCAATTCACATGTTAACTTCATTCTTAAATCTGTAAATGTATTCATTCAACTACTTTCAAGAGCATGATATGACACAAGAGGAGTAAAGCTGGTTTGAATTCATGCTTTCCTTCTAAGCTAAAGAACCCTGTCTGTCCTATTTACCAATAAGAGGGAACAGGGTGGGGAAAAAAACAGATGGATTCAAGTCTTGGTCATTTAGAAAATGATCAATTTTATTAAACATCTAATTTAAAAGCCAGCCAATCATTTTTCAATCAACCTAAATAGAATCATATTTAAAATTCTATTAGTTAAAAGTAAACAATTTAATTAATTAGTTAATATCAAAGAACATTACAGTTTCCTGAAACAGGTAAAGTTGACAACCAAGAAAAATAATCTTTTATCAATTTTCACTAGAATTTTCTTGAAATCAATTTTTTCTTTTTCAAAACCTACTTAGCTTATTTTTACAACAGTGAGGAACAGCACATATCAGAAACAATAAAGAATAAGCTAACTTGTTTTGTTTGTTCTTGCCTTGGGAAAATCTGATTATTTATAACATCTGCTTTAACAACCAAGCTATGAGAGCAATTGATATCACACAGAAGCCTAAATAACACCTACAAACACTGAGTCTTGTTTTTTATTGTTTAAAATTATATATATATATATATATATATATATATATGTTTCTTACTGTCACAGAAATAACCTGCTGTGTGAGTTGTGATAATTCTTTTAATGAAAGAAAAAAAAAGTCACAGATGATAATGTTTTATCCGTAAAAAAAACAAACAATAATTATAATAATAATAGTAATGAAGGAACTATAGAACATGAAGGTGACAGTGATACCAATTGTAATTGGAGCACTTAGCACAGTCACCAAAGGACTGGCACGGTTGATTGGTTGGTTGGTCGGGTTTTATGGCATATCAACCTTTGTAGGTCATTTAACGCCAAATCCATTTCTATGCAAATAATCAGTTCTATTTCAAACAATTCAGTTTAGCATGAGTACACAGTTTAATTGTCAAAAACATTTCTATTTCAAGCTATTCAGTTTGGTCAAACAGTTCTAATTCAGCTAATTCAGTTTAGTATAAGAACAGATTTTGTTTACACACAGTTTAATATTAAACAGTTCAGTTTAGTGTAAGTACAGTTTCAATGTCAAAAACAGTACCATTTCAAACAATTCAGTTTATCATTAGCACACAGTTTAAATGTAAGTACACAGTTTGTCAAAAACATTTCTATTTCAAGCTATTCAGTTTAGTCAAACAGTTCTAATTTAAGCAATTCAGTTTAGCATAAGTATGCAGTTAGTTCTATTTAAACCATAGATAGAGCCCTATCAGGTACTACCATTCCGAGCCAGAAGGGACTTGGGAGCAATGGCAATGAAGGGGTGCTCTGCATTCCTCAAAGCTCCAGCATCACTGGAGCCTCACCATCAGATCATTTAGTATCACATCCAGGACACTCATTGAAGGGGTCTTACCCCACTGCAAAGGTGCAGTCGGTGTAGTCTACAAGTCCAAGCCGACTGGGCAAGGATTGGTACAAGGACTGGAAGATTTGGAAATAATGACAAGTGGAGATCATCCAATCTACAGTATTGTTGAGATTGGCCAGAATACTAAGAAGAGTCCTGGAGACTTGAGGAGACTTGCAGTAACCAGACTCCACTGGAAAACCATCAGCTAACACTAATGTGAAGAACTCTCAAATGAATAAAATAATGATAATGTCTGTCCATTGTATTCGATGAACACCATTTACTAAGCTGAAGCTTAGCAAATTACCTACACAGGTGATTTGTTTATAGAGGTGAAGGTTTTGTGTAGAACCAGCCCCACACTTTTTAGATGAGCTGATAACAGAAGAATGGTGCAATCGTGTTATAGATTCTCCTAACAACACTCTCAGATGTTGAAATCGAGGAATAAAAAAAATCAAAATTAATAATGATACTTTATCTAATTAAAAAAAAAAAAAAAAAAAAAAAAAAAATAGATAAATGAATAAATTTTTTTTTTAATTTCTTGACTACTTGTTTTTCCAAAGCTAAAAGAACCCAGCCTGCCCCTATTATTTACACAAAGTTGATAAAGAAACAGGTTCATGCCTTTCCTATGGGCATTAGCCTCAAGTAAAACACAAGCAGCATCACCCAGGATTTGAATTCATTGAATCTCTTCTCTAACATCATTGGGAGGTTTAATTAAATCCAAAGTATTCAAAATTCATTTATTTAATTATCAATTATTATAGTTTTTCTCACTAGTCATATGACTTGGTTTGGTCATGGAGGCACAACTCATGTGGTTTGTCTTGTGCAGGAATAGCCCGGCAGAACACCCACTTCTCCCAGTCTGGTTTGAATTCAGAGTTTTCCTTCTCCGAAACTGGTTGCCAAGATTAAAGAACCCAGCAGGAAAATATATGGATTCATAACGTTCTCAAAGATATTAGTGCTAAATGAAATACAAATATAGCCTGATTCAGGGTTTGAGTAATCAAGTCCGCTACATAAAATGATAACTGTTTCCACTATTATTATTATCGTACATTCATATAAAACATGATGACCACTGCCACCTTGACCGCTATAAAATCCAAATTTAACAAGTATCTAATATTCTTGTTTAATTTTTCATATCAGTTTCCACAATTTCAATCTTTTATCCCTTTATATCTTTTTAAGAACTGATTTTATTGGTAGGTTTTATGCAGAAATATTTCTGGTAGTAATAACTCCTTTTTTAGTAATCTGTTATTCTATAAAGATTTTCGGTAGGAGTCATTACTAGTAAGTAAAGTTGGTGACCTTAGTTGAGGCTGACCTGAAGGCTCCCTTTTCAGTAGCTACTATACCAAGGAGTAAGGGAGAGTGCTACTCCATTCCCTGGATTGCTCCACTTTATCATTGATCATAAACTTATAATACTGAGCGTTAAACAAGTCAGCATCAAGTACCATTTTTTGAGTCTTTGGTATCACTTGACCTGGGATTGAACCCTGGTCTCTCGGACCTTTGGCAAACTAGATCTTCAATGAAAACACATTCCTAATCAAACTTCAATACACGGTAAATGTTAACATATCTATTTTCTTCAATTTAATATGAGGCATTACTTTCATTTTATTTTTCAGGCCTTGTTTTTATAACCTTGTTAGAGTTTAACTGGAAAAGTTTAGTTGGTGCTTAATGGGGACTTAAAAAAGAAAAAGAAGAAGCAACAAATTCTTTCAGCTGTGAAAGGAACAGTGTTTTTGTGAAAACAAGGAGAGAAAAAAAAAAAAAAATTGAAGATAAATCTAAAAACTGACTATTTAGGTTTTTATGTCATAACAAGTTCAGCCCAAATAAACTAGTTTTTTTTTTTTGTAAAGACTTTTTGTATCTCTAACTAATGATCTTCAGAACTCAGTGAAGCATGTTGTCAGCTTTTAAGTACAAGACCTTGAGAAAAGGGAGGAGTAATAAATGGTGATAGGGAGAGGGGAAGTATTAGTGAAGATTAAGGAGGAGTGAGACTCTAAAGGAAATGTTCAATTCACAATTACAAGATCCATTCAAAATGCCTGAATTGAAACTCCTCGATAAGATTTGGTTTTGTTTTGTTTTTTAATTTCTAGTTTGTTTTACTGAAAGTTAACCCCTGTTGGGTTATTTCATGCCAAAGTCAGTTTAACAATTATGCTCTCCAATTATATACAGCACAAAAATCATGTCAACCCTTGTTGGGTTATTTTATGCCAAAGTCAGTTTAACAATTATATACAGTACAAACATTGTATCTCTAATCATTTTATACAGAAAAACACTTCATTAACTCAGATTTATTTGACACATTGATGGTACCAAATACATCCTTATTGGTGACGAGTGGACCAAGAAATAATAGCAACAAAGAAATGACTGTCCTTCCCAGAGTTTAAGAACTAGATGATCAATTTTTATGGCATGTCAACCTTCATTTATTGGGTTATTTAATGCCAAAGTCTGTTTTTTTAGGGGAGCAATCAATTACATTGTTTAAAGTAACAAATATTTATTTGTAAACAATTATCACTTTAAGTAATTTTTTTGATACAAAAAAGTTTCACATACTTGTATGGTTTCAAGTAATTTCCTGTTTAATATGAACTTAGGATCAGAGTGGACCTGGGAGTAATGGTAATGAACAGGTGACTCCATATTCCTCAGAGCTCCATATCAAGGATACCATCTTTTACGACAGGATCGCCATTTCCTCTTTCACTACAACTTTCTATACTTTTTATTTTTTTCAATTTTTTTATTTTCAACTTCAATGTCACTTTCTGCCCAAACTTTCCTTTCTTCCATTTAATTGAATAATGCCTCGTTCTTTAGTGTGACCAAGTTGCACCACCAGATACAATTTAGGGTTACATTCCCAGGATTACTTATATAGTACTTATAATAATATAAATATCTAATTGTTTACTTTTTTTCTTTTTTTTTTTTTTTAAATAGCTTGCAAGAAAAATTAGGTCAGAGTAAACAACATAGCAATGATAATGCATTATTTCTCCTGCGATCACAAATATATTGAATAAAATGTCTATTTACCATAAAATATGAGTGGGCAATAGGAAGTACTCTTTACAGTTGCACCTCTGTTCAAGGAAATCAATAATGAGGAGTTATCTTATATCCCTGAAGACTATCAGCATCACCTTCTTTACTGACCAATTGAACCCAAAACTTTGGGTTCACAGTGGCAAACTCATGCTTAGCTTATTTGTAGGTAGGTTGGTTGGTTGGTTTTTATGGCATATCAACCCTTGTAGGCTTATTTGTAAACATTTTGTTGACTAAAAAATGTTTCTCTATTCACATCACACATTCTACAATAAATTACATATGGTTTGCATGTCTCAGCCACCAAAAATTTGGTGACAGACCTCTGTTCAAGTCTAGAGTAATCTGATTTTTTTTCTCACCATTTTGAATAGCCTCAAAACAAATATTTCTGAAAGATTAAAATGATTTTCACAGTAAGACAATTCCAAATATTGCAGAGTTTACATTTACTGAAAAAAAAAAAAAAAAAAAAAATTATTTTGTTATTTAAAAAGAATTTTGCTTATTTATTAAATGACCCTTGTAAATATTCCAGGAGAAACAATGATCATCTCTGAAAATTTGATAATCATTAATAATTTTGACTAATATCTTCTTAATTCTAGTAGCTCATTCTGGTCGTCCCTTCTATGAGATTCAAGGAACAGTTCATCAGAAACAAGCACAAAGAAAAAACTTCTGAAAAGATTCAAACTTTCCCTTCCAGCAGGACACGTGGCGTAACGGTTATAGGCGTTGGTTCCCTAAGCTTCTAAGGAGACAATCATCTGGAGGTTGAAGGTTCAATCCTGACTACAGGCGAGTAACAATACAGGAATACTTAACACTTGTACCCGGTCATGGCTAACGGAATCAGAACAGGCGATCCCCCCATGGATTCAATAAAGGACATAGTTTGAAGTTCCGTGAAGGTTCCCGAGTTCGACAAACACCTGAAGAAGGCTGGAGGACATATCGGCCAAAACATTGTGAAAATAACAGTAAAGATGAAGACAATAGTCCAAAAACCCTTAATGTTAAATCAACAAGCTTTGTCTCAGAAATTTAGATGATTACTTTCCCTTCTACAGAAGGTAAAAAGTTCAAATCTCATCAGAATATCTTTATTTTTGTTCCCAATGTACACAACCAAGACAGTTGCAATAATAAGCAACTAGAATTAGGATAAAATTATTGCAGTAAATTGAGGCATATAAGTCAACCTTAGGATTTTTAGCCCAAAATTCTGGTTTGGTTTGTTTTTATGACATATCAACCATTGTAGGTTATTTAACGCCGAATCCTCTTTATATATATATATATATATATATATATCATTTGATTGGGTTAGGTTTTATGGCATATCAATTATTGTAGGTTATTTAATGCTAAATCCTATATATATATATTAGATTTACTTGATTTATCCAAGTACTGTGTATGTATCCTTAATAATTCAATCAAATATCAGCTGTTTGTTTGCAAACAGTTAAATGATCAAACAGTTCTAGTTTTAACAATTTAGTTCTATTTGACCCATAGGTAGGGGTGTACCTGGGAGTAATGGCAGTGAAGGATACCTTGCATTCCCCAAAGCTCTAGTATTACTGGAGCCTCATCATCAGATTGTTTCATGTCATATCTAGCACATTCCTTAGGTGGTGTGTATTCTACAGTCCAGGCCAAGAGAGCCATAAAAATTCTGAGTGAGACCTATAGTTACTGTAGGCTATGCTGACATTTCACTTAGTATTTATAGTAAGTGTATCACATGTTGGAAATTATGTGTGATATAAGATTAATATAATTTATATCACAGTTTTATTATTTTATATTAATCTGTTCATTTGTTAAATATGTTCACCAAACACAAGTTTTAAATATTCATGGCAGTCCACTAGAGTATGGCAAATTTAGTTATATCGATTGTTATGAACGCTGTTCCACTGGTTGACCATTCTGTAGTAAAGGTTTGGATTTTAACCTTGCTATATAAATCAATCCCTACTTTCGGAAAGATATTTTTTTCAGGTTTGTATACAACAATTTTTTGTAATAATGATTGACAGAGTTTCATCATGAAAACAAAAAAAAAACAAATATGTTAAATGAAGTTTTTATATATATATATATATATATATATATATATATATACACCTTTGAGAAAAACAAAATGAAAAAAGTTTTGTTTTTCTAAAAGGAATTATTGCTCTGTGAAGTCGTTTACATTGAGCTCTTTACCAGGAAAATTTAAATGTTCATAGTTGAATGATTTTTTTGTCCTGACTGAATTATTCCCAACTCCAGTTTAACTGGACTGAATAATATATATATATATATTCATACACACACACAATAACATACTGTCACTGTATATGTCCAGCATGGTGTTATTTTTACAATGTAAAGGACTATAAAACCTTATACTTTATGAGATCGTTTCACAGAAATGTACCACCATTTCCTTAAATATTTGCAATAAAACTAAAATCTAAGAAATTATGGGAAATGAAGTGCAAATGGTGAAAAAAAAACAAACAAATTTATACAGCCATTATAATGTAGATCTTGGTGATCCAAGAAAACTACCTGCGTTCAATAACTTAAAGAATCAGGGATAATAAATAAATAGATCAATGTTAAAATTTCATGTTAATTTGATTTTTATTGCTTTGAAACATTCAAGTTTCAACAAGAATTTTTTTCTTTGCTTTTTTTTCTATGATGAAACACAATCAGGAGGAAATATCCCAATATCCTTCAGAAATAAAAATAAAATAAAAACACAGAAAATTCTACTTATATTCCACATACACCAATGATGATTTTATTATTTTTTTAGATCTACAAGCAAAAAATAAATAACAAAAAAATAACACAATTCTTTTACTGCAAATCTTTCACATTTAATTCATATGTATTGAGAGAAAATAAACTCGAAAAATCTTGAATATGTTTCGGTTTAATCAAAATTCAGCACACAGATAAAATAGAGGAATATGATCACATGTAAAGTACATGTGTGCAGGTTCCAAAATAAAGGATGAATCAACAGTACTCAGATTACCGCATATCATCCTTGGGCTTTAACAGAAAGCTGTACATTTCATATGCACACAAAATGGTGCACTGATATAAGTATTAGATTGAAAAATAGCTGAAAGCTTTGAAAATTTTATATCACCACTAGAATGTACATACTGTGTCCCGGTCAAAATTGGCTACAGTACTTTGTGATATTGCAATATAATTTTCATGAGGGTCACTACTCATGTAGCATGTCTTAGGCAGGAATAACCTAGTTGAGTCTATCCCTTTCTTTCTTCTTGTCATACCAAGGTTTAAGAGCAGTCTGCTTTACTATTTGCCCACAACTGGAGGGAGAATAGTTGGATTCATGCCTTTCCAAAAGGTTATAAGCACTATGGGAAATGTAAACAGCATTGTTCAGGACTTGAACTCTAGTAGCAGACTCATTTCCTATAACGACATGGAAAACAAATTCTCCAAGCAATATTTGCAGGTTACTCTTTACAAAATAAGTACCATCAGCAGCAGATGGCAAAAAACATACACACATGGTTTCGAAAAAAGATATAGTTTAAAAAAGAAATAAACATTAAAAAAAAGTAAAATAAAAGATATCGATACTCATAAGAGACGGTTTTATAAAGAAGTAATTGAAATTTATTAAGGTTTTTTGGTATTTGTCTCTCACCTTCCTGTTCATTTAGATGATCCAAAACAATCAATCACACCAGCTGTTGCTAATTCTGAAGACATGTTAATGCATGTTTGGCTAGAAATTGTCTGCTGCATTGATGTATGCCATGTAATTAAGGGAGAACACATCAAGTTGCAGTTATAAACTTAGTAAGTTTCCTAACAGGAGAATATATCATGAGCAGCAAAATCTTAATTTTTTATCTTAAAAGAAATTT
This sequence comes from Sepioteuthis lessoniana, assembly GCA_963585895.1. Lineage (NCBI taxonomy): Eukaryota > Metazoa > Mollusca > Cephalopoda > Myopsida > Loliginidae > Sepioteuthis > Sepioteuthis lessoniana. Next base: position 74,780,614 of record OY757935.1, read on the forward strand.
ATTCCAAAAATTTATCTGAGACACCCTACATCTAACTTAGGATAGCATAGACACAGACTCAATGACTAGAGTAACTTTCATATATATGCTCTATCACTGATATTGAGCACAATTTATAAATATAGCAAACCATATTATTATCTAAATATACAGGCATTTAGTAGAATGATTTTTTTTCGCTAGAATTCTAGTTACATAGCCAGATACGGATGTGTGAAACAGACATAGAATGTTCATAACTCATATATAGATAACATAGGAATCCTGAAACACAAAAACACTAACGACTTCTTAGTTCAGATACGAAACTTTTTATTACCTTTGAGTTAAAAGGTTTTTCGACATAAAGAGAGTGATACACAATCTTTCTATGCTGACTTTTTCATCTGCGCACCCAGCCGCAAACCACGGGTCTGATCTCGGCGAGCCCCGAAAGTCACCCGTCTTCTTCGGACGCTAAAACTCAACTTACTGACTTTTTTCAAATCCCCAAAATCCTCTGTGCAATCTTCCGGTGCATGACATCATTCACACCTCCTGGCCTATTTCCTATCTGGGGTTTTATTTTGACATCTGTGAATGACGCATCCTCCCCACGTGTGTGTGTGAATACCTGCACTCATGTTTGCACCCAAAGGTTCTCAGCCTAACTAAACCGAAAGGCAAGATATATAAAACGAAATCACTTGGCCATTATATTACAATTTTAGTTACCCAGCGCTTTAATTGAAAAAGCAAGAATTTAGAAAGAAAACAACCAAAAAGACATGGGAATTTAGAAAAGATGATCTGCCTATAATCACAAAATTCATAGAAAAAAAAAAAAAAAAAGCTTAAAATTTTTTACTTATCAATCTAGTAGATAAAAAAACATTACAAAATTACTGATTCAAAACAGACACATAACAAACACACACTGTCTCCAAAATCTATTTTAAAAAATCTGTTGAAGATATTGATACTCACAATAGACAGTTTTATAGGGAAGCACTTGAAATTTATTAAGGTTTGTGGTATTTGTCCCTCAACTTAGATGATCCAAAATAATCTATCACAACAGCTGTTGCTAGTCCGCCTTGATATATGCCACATGATTTAAGCAAACACGTGTGGGTGGAATACAGAGAGAATGGAATACAGAATCCGATTTTCATTTTATATTCCATACTTTTAATGTAGCATTCATTCATCCCTCTTCCAATGTAATACTGTCTGTTGGATTATGAAAATGGAATGGGGGGGGGGTGCTGAGACTGTGGTTAACATGCTAGATTGTGACATCATAGTAAGTTCAAACTTCACCTTTCAGACTAATTCCCCTTAGCCCCTCCAGCTATGGGGGTGGTAAATTGTATCACTACTACTATTCTACAAAGATAGCATTGGTATTAAATAACCCATAAAGTTTGATATTCCATTAAAATAAAGTAACTAATATATATATATATATATATATACACACACACACACACAGACATTGTGGGTTAAGTGTTTGCTAATGGGCTGGAAGACTTGGTGAGGCAACTAGTTTAGGAGAAGGAAAACTCTGAATTCAACCTTGTGTCATATCCTGCCTGAGCAGAGGGGTTGGTAAATATATATATCCTTCTCTCGTTTGACAATACAGTGCTAAGAAAAAAGTTAATCATATATATATATCTCATATTTACCAAACCCTCCGCTCGGGCAGGATATGACACAAGGTCAATTT
>OY757935.1:74784824-74907324 GCA_963585895.1 Sepioteuthis lessoniana
AAAGAAAGTGAGAGAGAGAAGGAAGGAAGAAAAGAAAGTGAGAGAAGGAAGGAAGAAAAGAGAGAGAGAAGGAAGGAAGAAAGAAAAGAAAGAGAGAGAGAAGGGAGGAAGAAAGAAAGTTAGAGAAGGAAGGAAGGAAGAAAAGAAAGTGAGAAAGAGAAGGGAGGAAAAAAAGAAAGTGAGAGAGAGAAGGGAGGAAGAAATGAAAGTGAGAGAGAGAGAAGGAAGGAAGGAAGGAGAGAATACAAAACTGGAGGGAGGGAAAAGAAGAGAGAGAACCCAGAAGGAAAGAGAGAAAACAAGAGAGAGGGAGCAGACAGCAATTTAAGCATTAATGTTCGTCTTCAAAAGGTTTAATCAGTACAAGTATGGCAGAGATTCTAAAAGAGAATAAACCCTGCTTAAGTCAGAGGAAGTGATCCCAAGGACAAATTCTTTAAAGAACAAATTTTGGAAAATTAAAAAAGTTTTAAAGTATATAAACTCATGTAGCTTTCTTGAGTAGCTTTAATCATATATCCAAAATTCTGATTATATAATAAACATGATTTAAATGGCACATCATCTGACATAATAGCCATATACTGCTAAACAAGTTATTGTAGTTAATTTGTGTGTGCATATATATATATATATATATATATATATATATATATATATATATATATATATATATTTATACACACACACAAGAGTTGTTTAAAAACTTCTAAATCCTCCCCAGAAAGAAGAGCCATAATAAAACATTTTTCTCTTGGAACACACTGCCACTTCTTGAAAAACTAAATCAGATTTCTATGTTAATTTCTGTGTCCGTAAGACCCATACTAAGGTGAGAATAATACGACAAATCTAAAATTTGGTTGGAGCTTAGAAATTTTTGAATGACCCTATATAAGCATGTTTGATCAAATAATAAAAGAGACATTTTGTTGATATAATTTTATTTAGATCCTTTCAAGTTCCCTGATAAGTGTCTTGGACAATTTTGGTAAATTCATCCACCAATTCCAACCTGAAACCAAGACACTTATCGGGAAACTTGAAAGGATCTTAATAAAATTATATAGACAAAATGTGTCTTGATTATTTAATCAAACATGCTTAAATGAAAGACTGCTGCCCAAACTACACACACACACACACACACAAGGAGTTGTTGAAAAAGAAAATAAGCCATGAAACAAATATACTATTCCACAAATTCATTCCTCTGGTTTAACACATTTGGTAGATCATTTCTTAAGTTATTTTTAACTTAGAAAAACATTTCCTTTTCGGTTGAGTTGAGAGCTTTTCAGTATTGATTCATATATTTGTTTAGATTTCCATTAAGAAAATTCATCATACACTGATGTACCCAGACTAGTCTTCATCTTGATTGTTAGCATTAGGAATAATTAATTAGTACTTATTGTAATTATATAATAATTAGCTTCACAAATTAAAAATATGCTTTAGTTTTAATGTACTTCATTTTGTAAATTGGGCAGATTTTCTGCAAGAGGGGAGAGTTGTTTTGCAAAATCTTTCAAGTGATTTAAATTCTAAGAACTAATCTTTATATACGATTTTAAAAGAGAAAAAAAAAGCAAGGAAGATAATTGGAATGGTCTCTGAAAATTCTGGAAATTTTTCCAAGTCAGTATACCAAGAAGTATCCATGATTAAAAGGATCTGGTTGGTTGGTTGGGTTTTATGGCATACCAACCATTCTAAGTTATTTAATGCCAAATCCATTTTTATACAAATAATCTGTTCTATTTCAAACAATTCAGTTTACCATGAGTACACAGTTTAATTGTCAAAAACATGTCTATTTCAAGCTATTCAGTTTAGTCAAACAGTTCTAATTCAAACAATTCAGTTTAGCATAAGTATAGTTTCAATGTCAAAAACAGTTCCATATCAAACAATTCAGTTTAGCATAAGTACTCAGTTTAAATATCAAAGTTCTATTTCAAGTAATTTAGTTTAGCATAAATACAGAGATTAGTTCTATTTAACCCATAGATAGGGCCCTATCAGGTACTACCACTCCAGGTCAAAGTGGACCCAGGAGCAACGGCAATAAAGGAGTACTCCACATTCCCCTAAGTTCCAGCATCACTGGAATCTAACCATTAGATTGTTTAGCGTCATATCCAGGACACCCGTTGTAGGGGTCTTACCCCTCTGCAGAAATGCAGTCAGTGTATTCTACAGTCCAAGCCAACTGGGCAAAAATGATCTGGCAAAATGATAACTCAACATATGATAAAAAAGATGCCACATAAATCCTAGTCAGTATTTGATTTTACTATGATACCAATATTTGCCCCCCACCATTTTTTTTTTTTTTTTTTTTTTTTTTTTTTAACTTAATTTCATTTTCTTTTGATTATATTATCCAAATTCTTTCCTGAAAAAGTTAGACACTCTTGAAGCCGTACACAAAATTTCTGCAGTACCCACCTCGTCATTGCCTCCAGTATTGAATAAAATCTTTCAGTTCATCAATTGTCTGCAGCCGATGTTTAAAGACTTGAGCCATCATGTATTCCCAAGGCAAGTAATCACAAGGCAATAGATCTGGCAGGTGGGCGAGCTAGCAAGGAACTGTCAACACATAACAAAATGAAGCACTCTGGAAAAAATCTTCCTCCAAAACTTCTCTGCCCTGATGGCAACTGAAATGGCATTGCTGCTACTGCTCAAAAGATATACCTCCCACCCCTCCAATGCTACTTGAGCCCACATGGCAGCAATTTTAAACCAGATCATCATCATTCTGCTGGACCCTGTATAATTCTGTGAACTCGATACACATTTTGGCATTTAAACTGTAAACAACATTTCAAGATAAATCATTATTGATCTCTATTTAAACATTTGATGAATTGATAACAAATATACGCCCCCACCAAAAAAAAAAAACCCTTTATCATAATCTTTTGTTCTACTGTTGACTGCTGCACCAGGATACCTCAGGTTGGTTGGTTTTATGGCATATCAACCTTTGTAGGTCATTTAACACCAAATCCATTTTTATGTAAATTATCTGTTCTTTTTAAAACAATTCACTTTAGAATAAGTACACAGTTTAATTGTCAAAAATATTTCTATTTCAAACTATTCAAGCAGTTATATGTAACAATTCAGTTAAGTGTAAATACAGTTTTAATGTCGAAAAACAGTTCTATTTCAAATAATTCAGTTAAGCATAAGAACGCAGTATAAATGCAAGTACGGTTTAATTGTCAAAAACATTTCTATTTCCGGCTATTCAGTTTATTCAAACAATTCAGTTTAGCATAAGTATGCTGTTAGTTCTATTTAACCCAGAGATAGGGCCCTTTCAGGTGCTACCACTCCGGGCCAGAGTGGACCTGGGATCAATGGCAATAAAGGGGTACTCCGCATTCCCCAAAGCTCCAGCATTGCTGGAACCTCACCATCAGATTGTTTAGTGTCATATCCAGGACACTCGTGGGGGGGGGTCCTACCCCTCTGCAGAGAAGCAGTCAGTGTATTCTACAGCCCCAGCTTACTGGGCAATACACAGAGTTAAATGTCAAACAGTTTTATTTCAGATAATTCAGTTCAGCATAAGTACACAGTTTAGATGTCAAAACAGTTCTATTTTGAGCAATTCAGTTCAGCACTAGTACGCAGTTCCAATGTCAAAACAGTTCTATTTTAAACAATTCAGTTTAGCATAAATACGCAGTTTAAATGCAAAAAATCAGTATAGTGAAAGAAGCACGGTTTAGTCCTATTTAACCCATAGATAGGACCCATATCAGGTGCTACCACTCCGGGCCAGAGTGGACCTGGGAGCGATGGCAATGAAGGGGTACTCCGCATTCCCCAAAGCTCCAGCATTGCTGGAACCTCACCATCAGATTGTTTAGTGTCATATCCAGGACACTCGTTGGGGGGGGGGTCTTACCCCTCTGCAGAGAAGCAGTTGGTGTATTCTACAGCCCCAGCCAACTGGGCAACTGGATACACCAGTGTTGGCTATCCATCAACTCTGTATGGACACTGGGTACCGTCTGGAAGACCTACCATAACCAATGGAAACAGATGGCAAAATAGAGTCAAGGGAATCTGTGCTTTCAGCACAACTCGATGATGCAAAAAAAAAAAAAAAAAAAAAAAAAAAAAAAAAATCCTTTTTACATATTTTTTAATATTAACAAATTAAATACTCTCCTCCGTTATCTTTTACTACATTCTTCGACTTTGTTAAAACATTTTAGTTTCACAAAAAATAAGTTTGTCATTGTTCTAATGAGTAGAGTGTCCACCAGTGGGCCAGGAGACCGGGGTTCAATCCCAGGTCGAATCATACCAAAGACTTAAAAAATGGTACTTGATACGTCCTTGCTTAACACTCAGCTTTATAAGGTACGGATCAAGGGTAAAGTGGAGCAATCCAGGGAAAAGAGTAATGCCCTCCCCTACACCTTGGTCTAGTAGCTATTGAAAAGGGAGCCTTAAGGTCACCCTCGAATAAAGGGAGACAACTTTACTACTTTAGTTTCACAAAAATACAGTCAACATTGCAAGCATATTCATGACTGAAAATGTGACTCATGAATAGGTAGTTACAGAGATACATAATTACAAAGAAGCATATTAATATATAGACTGGTCATCAAATCTTAAGTTCCTTTTGCAGCTTATAAAATTCATAGCTCAATTGAAAATGAAAACTCTTCTAAAAATAAATACGATTACATGTGTAATAGTAGATATTTTCTGAGTGGATTTATGAGCAGAATAAGAAACAAGTTTGGATTTAAGTGATTAATAATGACAACACGTTAAATAAATAATAAATTGTTTGTTATTAAATGGCATATCAAACTTCTTGGGTTATTTAATGCCAAATCCATCCTTTTCAGAAGGACAGTAGTGATACTATTTAACCCATTGATGGGAGGATAAAGGGGGTTCATACCTTTCCCAAGGGTATTTGTCCGAAAGTGAACATAATAGCACAACTGGTCTTTGAACTTGTGCACTACAATTCCGCAGTCCAGCACTTTAACCATTACGCCATGGCGACAACCCCCTTTAAGTAATAAAGTGGAAATTTTTTCTTATTTAGGTTTTAGGTAGTTCTAACATCTTTATTGAATCACAACCCAAAATAGAACAAATCTTTTAAAAGAAATACTTTTATGAAGAACCATGAACCAGTAAACAGCCTACACATATGATTTCGTTTATAGTGAAGCCAAGGGTAGAACCAACAACACCTTTTTTTTGAGGGTGGGGAGAATGAGATGATACCAGAAAAATAGGGAACCAGTGTGCCACAGATCCTCAGGTTGTGAATTCAGAGTTTTTCCCTCTCCTTGATTGGTTGCCTTATCAAGGTAAGCAAGCCAGTCTGCTCAACACATAACTGGAGAGAGAAAAGAAGGATTAATGCCATTCCCAGCATAAAGTGAAACAGTCTCATCTCAGATTTGAACTCTGTATATTAAGCCTATCTTTTATGAGAATAAGTTACACCACAAGTGCCTCCACTTTTCTGTGTGTGTGTGTGTGTGTATATATATATATATATATATATATATATACATACACACACACACAAAGAGTCATTCAATAAACAAGGGGAATATTTTTTTTTTTTTTTTTTAAAGAAATATATATTTTTTCAGAATTTTTTTTCCATAAACAAACTCTACATTGTTTGGTATTACTTAATAGCAAAAATTATTTCAATCTCACAAAAATATTTGTTTTGGGGCTATTCAAAATGGTGGAAAAAAATCAAACAGACGGTTCCAAGCTGGAACAGAGGACGGGCTAAACAAGTTGGAACAGATGAAGGGCTAAACAAGGGTTTTCCACAATGAGGCTGAGTTAAGACAGGTCCATGGAGTGGAAACACACTGACTCTCCAGTAAAAATTATTTTTGGGTTCAGCAGTCAGTAAAGATGCTCAAGCTGGCTATCTTCTGGAACATGAAAGGACACATGACTTACTTTCCTTGAAAGAAGTGCAACTGTAAACACTGCTTCCTATTGCCAACTCCTTAGACAAAATTCACCTTTTTTTATTGAATAACCATATTATATATATATATACACACACACAGAAAATCTGTGTGTGTATATATATATATATATTTTTTTTTTTTTTCATCATACAACGTGTGAAAGCACGTGCGATACCCTAACCTCATTAGTCGCCAACCAGGGTGATAACAGTTTCGGTAGCTCAAGGCGGTACTGCCCCTCCTGGCGCTACCGAGCAGCTTTTGCCACCGGATAGGGTATTTAAAAGAAATATATATCTATGTATACACAAGATCAACTAAAAGCGGACATTACATTAGACGTTCGTTCATCTTCATTTTGGTGCAGTTTGTGATTTAAAAAAGCGTTTACTTACGGCCGTTAGATGTCATAGCAACCGTTTCTTGATTTTGCGTAATTACACGAGAATGGTGGTTACACGTGTATAACATTCGTGTTGAAATCCTTTCTATATCCGTTATCTATTCGGATATAGAAAGGATTTCAACACGAATGTTATACACGTGTAACCACGTATATATATATATATATATATATATATATATATATATATATATATATATACACACACACACACACACAAACAATTTGTAAGGAAATAGTTTGTAGGTAACATTACTTTCAAATGATCAAAATCTCATTTGGCCGAAGTTTAAATCATTTCAAGTATTGCTATCTCAGCACAATTGACTCACTAGCCACCACCTTTGAGATAAGGATGGAGTACTAGTTTACCAAGAACAAGTTGAAGAATACAGTTGAGACAATCATATATGTGCAAGGATTTGACATGACCTGTCAAGCCTCTCCTACCAACCCTTAGATTCCTGTCACCAGGCATTGCGGGTCACCACCACCCACAGATAACAAACCCCCTGCAGAGGTGCAGACAGTATATTCTACAGCCCAAACCAACAGGGTGAAGCATGACTGGAGTTTGAACACACTTATAATGTTGCACCACTACACCAGGGAGATTCCAAAGACCCCACCCCACCTCTCAAATAGACCAACTAAGATGGAGTAAAAACAAACATTTTATTGTCCAAACAATGCTTCAAATCTTAATGTCAGCAATCAAAATTCATTAGTTTTTATCTATTTTTTAAAATTTTAATAGAAAAAAAAATCTGTAGAATTTAGTTTTACAAATAAAAGCGGTAGAGCGTTGTTTCTTATTCAGTAGTTGCTAACATTTAATCACAAGCAAATAAAATCCAAGACCAGTTGGCTAAGGGTGGGGCCGTAGAATATGCCGACTGCATTTCTGGTTTGGTTTGGTTTTATGGCATATCAACCATTGTAGGTTATCTAAAGCCAAATCCTCTTTTTACATATATATTAAATATATGATTCGTAAACACATTTTGTAGATACACAGAGTTAAATGATCAAACAGTTCTATTTCTAACAATTAAGCATAAGTGGTTCCAAGAATTGCTATTTATCACTAACAGTTCAATTAAAGATCAGTCATTTGTTTACACACAGTTAAATGATCAAACAGTTCTATTTCAAACAATTCAATTTAGCACAAGTCATTTGTTTGCACAGAGTTTAAATGTCAAACAGTTCTATTTGACCAATAGAAAGGACCCTACCAGGTACAACAACAACAGGCCAGAGGTGACCTGGGAGGGGTGACACTAAAGGGGTACTTTGCATTCTCCAAATCTCCAGCATTACTGGAGCCTCACCATCAGATTGTTTAATCTCGTATCTAGGACACTCTTTGGGGAATCTTACCCCTCTGCAGAGATACAGTTGGTGTATTCTACAGCCCTAGGTGACTTGGCTGTCTGCTGAAGAGCAAGACCCCCACCACCAACATTGTCCTGGATATGACACTAAACTATTTTATGGTGAAGCTCCAGTCCTGGAGCTTTGGGGAGGGTGAAGTACCTCTTTGTTGCCATTACTCCCAGGTCCACTTTGATCCGAAGTGGTAGTACCTGTTAGGATTCCACCTGTGGATCAAATAGAAACATTTAATCATTTTCTATACTTGAAACCATTTAACTTTCTATGGGTGTGTAAATAGGGTCCTTTCTATGGGTGTGTAAATAAATGACTTAAATTGAATTATTAGTATAACATGGACAGTACTTGTAACCATTTAATTGTATGCAAACAAATAATGTTGTTAAATAATAATACTTAAAACTATTAGTGTTAGACAGCAATACTTGAAACCATTAAATTTAACATGTATAAACAGGATATGACATTAAATAACCTACAAAGGTTGATATGCCATGAAATGCAACCAAGCAAAGAAACACTTTCTCTTGCTGGGAAAAAATAACAAAACATAGTTGTCTCCCTTTTTGGGATTTATGAGTGGAGCTTCCAACAATCACATGACCATTGGTCATATGACAATTACAGAGGCTAGATCTGCTTCTTTTTGAAAGCAACATTGGTCAGAGAGGAACCCTTTTCTTTCAACTCCACTCTTCAAAAAGCATATGCGTGCAAATTCTCATCTGAGAATTTTCCTGATACCAGGAAACTTTAAGTGTTTAACTGCTGCTATTCAGCACTTGTTCTTTGGAACAGCATTTGTAACCTTTTTTATGGTTTGGGACATTCATCATGTTTTACAATTATGTGTAAATATATGTATACGAAATATATGTTATCTTAGTCTAAATTGACTTGGTGTTTTTTCATTACCGAAATATTCTGTGTTAGATTATCATCAAGATAGCCTAAAGAATTATAGGAAAATGCTTGTGGCAGTCTCAATGAATACCACACATTATAAATTTGAATACTCTAAGCAAATACTTTTCATATATACAAACCAAAGAATTACACTAAAATGAGATCTCTTGGGGTGTATCTCCATAAAAAGATTAAGATGAAATAGGAGTGTTTCAATTTTTTTTTGGTTCTGACGATGGAAAACACTGAAACAATTCACAATTTGCTTTATTTTAAATTTAAAAGTGTGTTCACATTAATAGAATTACATCAATTTCTTTGATTGCCTCTCACAGTATAAACTGGTACATCATTATTCAAGAGTTAGATTCTCACAGAGTGCACCATATTTCTGACCTTGTGCCAAAGAAAGATTAATAATTTCTGTACGTATACAATACAAGTTTTAACATTTCAAAAGAAAAATAAAATTAAAATACAATAAAAAGTGTTCATCCAGAATAGATAAGGGGAGGGTGTATATAATTAGGCAGCAGTCCCTCATTTAAACAGATTTGATTAAATGATATAGACATATGTTTACATAATTATATTAGGATCCTTTCAAATGTTATCAATGTTAGCCTTCTTCTTAATACCTCAGCTTAATCCAATTATATGTTCCTGTATCCACATATAAAAGGGTTTTGGAAATTTAAAAAACCTTTTAAAAGAAAAAAAAAATTCTTTTACATTTGTAACGATGATGGTCTATTAACCGCTCAGGAAAAATTTTGTGAATTTATTTAATTCAAACCCAAGATTAAAACAACTGTCAGTAGTTGGGGAGGTGGGGGAGAATAAAGAAATATGACCGATGACTGAATTGTAGCTAGTTGAAGACCTAATTTTGTACCTATAAATGTTCAATAAATAAAATGAAGCAAATGAGAGAAATTTATTATCATCTGGATGGTGTATATATATATATATATATATATAAGTACATTACAGCAGAGATAATGGAAATTTTCATAGTTGAGCTATTCTGGACAAGAAACAAAATGTATTAAGAGTGTTCGTAACCTTTTTTACGTTATAATTGTAGACTAAACTTTATTCTATTTTACAACTTATAAATTTAACATCTTTAAAACAAGATTCTTATACTTTCATAAAAAAAAAAATATCGATATATCAGCTATACCCTTTAAATCTGGCTAAGAGAAAGGTCTACTTTATTTACATTAGAAAAAGCCGAAAAGTAAAAAAGAACCGATATTATTTTTGTGCGACAAAGTTTATAATTCTTATTGTGAATTTTCAAAACACTAATCTCGGGTTTTAAAAAAATTATTAAGCCGACAAATAATAATTATGAATGAGAGAGAGAGCAAATGAAAATCGCTCGGTGCAATCAAAACAAAAACTTGTTATAACGTGGGTACGGTACACACCTAAAATACTTGCTTTTTTTTAAAAGTCTATTGAATTAACGTTGTTGATATATTTACAATTTTTTAATTTTCTTTGAATTTTTATATTTACTAATGCTTTAAGATCATACTTTTAATATTTTTATTCAAATAAATAAAATCTCAAGTTTATAATAGTAACAAAATGGATTAAATTACTGAAATCAAATTTTTTTTTAATTTTTAATAAAGAATTTAACTTTAAAATATCTAAAATTTAAACTGATGACATATCGAGTCCCAGTAAACTCGAAAAAAATAAATAAAATAATTCTTTTAAACTCATTTAATTATCCACTCTGTACCTTCCACCTTGTTCAAGATAATTTACCTTAATTTTTAATTAGTAATTAAGTTATAATTAAGGTAATACGTTTCCAAATCAAACCTCGAGGGGTTTAATTTTATTCAGATTTATAACCTGATAAGCCGTGACTAATACATAAAGAACAGCCCTTAGGGACCCCAAAGAAATAGTAATAAGTGACCCTTACTAAAACAAATTAATCATTATCAGATGCAACAGGTAAAGAAATAAAGACGAAAATAGAAAAGGAAAAACAAAAACAAACGAAAAGCAACAACATTATATATATATAATAAAAAAAAAAGCTGCCAGTAAGGCAGACTGAAACCAAAAAAAAAACAACAAACTAATTAACACAACCTACCAGGAAAATAACCAGTTTTTCGACGAGATGAACTGAGGTGTATGGGGATTTTTTTTTTTTTTTAACGTTGTTATTCTTTCATCTTGACTACAAGTGCAGGTAAATAAATAATCCTCTTCCTTTAAGAAAATAACGAGCTCACTTGTGAATTATCTGCTTTTTAAGAAAGTACTACAGTAGTAAAGTAGAATTTAACCTGGCCAGTCATACACCATTCTGTCTTCCTCTGATTTTCGAAAGAGAAAAAGAAAATGAATGAACAAAAAAAAAAAAGAAATATTAGTAGAAGCTTGTCACAATGAATGACAGACTAGTTAGTCTTGCTTGTCGGTATTTAATACATACGTCTTTCATGAGTTTGTAGTGGTCTTCGTCTTTGACTGTTACACTTAGCTGTGATGATACTGTTGGGTAATAATAATAATAATAAACAGATTAAAACTGATATTATTTAACTTACAGCAACACGAAAACAAACAAAAAAAGCCCAAAACATGACAGCAATATCAGGACACTCAGCCGAGACATTTCTTGCCAAAATGTCAATCTGTGTGTGTATGTGTGTGTGTGTTTAATGGGTGAGGCGGTTCGATAACCATTATGAGAAATAACTAATTCTATAGGACTTTTAAATTCTTCTTGCAGTCAAAAAAGAAGTTTCCATTTATAATTTTAACTAAAAGCGAAAAAGTAAAAGGATAAAAAAAGAAGCTTCAATTAAAATCATTCAAGCAAGCGAGCTTTTAAGTTTAACCTCTCTCCTAAAATTTCGTAACGTATTGGTCACGTGACCAAAGGCACCGCTACTGCCCACATTTCAATCTAATTTAACGCAATTGTGGTCAGTTTTTTTTTTGCTTTGGCTTTTTTTTCTTTATTCTTTAAATAATTTTCTATTCAAAAGAAATGCAATCTTATTTCTTCTTTTTGACAGAAAAATATTCATTATCAAAATCGTAAAATCCAAACATCAAAGTAAGAAAGTAACGAATAGAGAGAGTGAATGGAGAGAGAGAGAGAGAGAGAGAGGATAGAAAACAGCAAGAGAGAGAGAGGATAGAAACCTGCAAGAGAGAGAGAGAGGATAGAAACCTGCAAGAGAGAGAGAGAGAGGATAGAAACCTGCAAGAGAGAGAGAGGATAGAAACCTGCAAGAGAGAGAGAGGATAGAAACCTGCAAGAGAGAGAGAGGATAGAAACCTGCAAGAGAGAGAGAGGATAGAAACCTGCAAGAGAGAGAGAGAGAGAGGATAGAATCCTGCAAGAGAGAGAGAGAGGATAGAAACCTGCAAGAGAGAGAGAGAGAGGATAGAAAACTGCAAAAGCGAGAGAGAGAAAGAGAGGATAGAGAAATGCAAGAGAGAGAGGGGAGGGATAGAGAAATGCAAAAGAGAGATGGGAGGGATAGAGAAATGCAAAAGAGAGAGGGGAGGGATAGAGAAATGCAAAAGAGAGAGGGGAGGGATAGAGAAATGCAAAAGAGAGAGGGGAGGGATAGAGAAATGCAAAAGAGAGAGGGGAGGGATAGAGAAATGCAAAAGAGAGAGGGGAGGGATAGAGAAATGCAAAAGAGAGAGGGGAGGGATAGAGAAATGCAAAAGAGAGAGGGGAGGGATAGAGAAATGCAAAAGAGAGAGGGGAGGGATAGAAAAATGCAAGAGAGAGGGGGGAGGGATAGAGAAATGCAAGAGAGAGAGGGGGGATAGAGAAATGCAAGAGAGGGAGAAAGAGTGGATAGAGACCTTAGAGAGAGAGGTACCAAAATAGATCTTTGACACAGAGAGAGGAGAGGTCTGCAAGAGACGGAGAAACAAAGAAAGGCAAGGTCTGCAAGAGAGGGGGGAAACTTAATGAAACAAGATAATCCAAAAGAGCAGGAAGGAAACAATGATTCCAAAGTATTATACAAATGTATTAACAGAAGGAAGACTGTTGTGAACAAAATCTTATTGAAGCCAGCTCAAGGGAGAAGGAGGTGAGAGAGATAGCTAAGAAAGGACCTTACTCATCTTTACATTTGATCATATTTGACAGATAAACACAATGTCAATACTGTTCTTTAAGAATTAAACTTTGAATAGAAATACAGCCAATATAGAGAGTCATTCTTTTACTAAAGGAAGAAATAAATCATAAGTGGACAAGAAATTATTGTTCTGCTCTTAAGAAAATTAAAACCAAAAAAATTATTATTTGTTTGGGATTTTCTATCAATTTGAATTTCAATAAATAAAAAGGGGGAAGTGCATAATAAAATTCAACATTTTTAAATGAAGCCAAGTCAATCATTAGTTCCAACAAGAATTTCATCTTAATTATTAGTTGTTAAAAATAATAAATATAAAATCAAGAAATTGAGAATAGAGTAAAGGATATAATTGAAAAAGAATAAAATTAAAAAGTCTTTTTTTTTAAATTTTTATTTGGTGTCAGCAAACCAAAAGCTCTTTGTGGTTTGGTTAGAAAAGCAGTTATACATAATCAACCTTGCCTAAGGCAAAGAGAACATGAATTTAAATCCCACTGAGAGCTTATCTCTTGTGATTTTAGATCTGTACTGTTCCTCAATATCAAAGATTCATTATCAAAGAGTGAATTGCAATAAAAAAAATCACAATAAAACGAAAATGTTAATCTAAGTTAATAGTTACTAAAATTTGAATTGTACAATTTCAGAGACGACAAGTGTCAATAAATCTATATGAATTGTTATAATTTACATGAATATCTTTCTTATTGTACAAAGCCAAATATATCAAACACTCAGTGAGAATCAAATTTAATTATAATGGGCTGCTAGCCTAACATAGTAATCATCACGTCGTGCAAGGTACCTTAAATTTTCTCATAGTAAAAAATGTTAATAGTTAAAGCAGTTATAAGAGATCTATAAATATAGATATAAATAGTCTATTTAGAGTATAAATTCAACATTTGCTAAAAGAAAAAAAATTCCCCCCAAAACTGAAAAAACAAAAATACAAATCCACTGAATGGCATGTGTATAAGTGTGTGTATATCATATGTCAAAAAGATTTTTTTGTTGCAGGTCTAAAGAGAAAAAATATTTCAAAATGAATAGGTCCACAAAGAGATTTGTATCTTATTTTAAGATTTATCTATTCATTTCACTCTTACATACATGTATGTTTCCAGCTTGTGTGTATGTGTGTGTGTGTGTATATATATATATATATATACGCACACACGTGTGTATGTGGAATGGATGTGTATGAATATCTGCTGATTAATTGACTGATTTTAATGGCATTTCAACTTGTCGAGGATTATTTTATACCAAAATGTTAGAGAATCAAGTTCATATTTACATTTTTATGTCATTTCTTAAGAGATTCTTTTTGCACACAGTCCTCTGTGTGTGTGTGTGTGTGTGTGTGTGTGTGTGTGTGTGTGTGTGTGTGTGTGTGTGTGTATTTCATAGGGTTTTTGTGTATGCTCATTAAGAAATATAACAAAAGACAATGTTAAGACTTTTTCTCAAAGAAGATTAGCTGATATCTCAGACTAATTCTGATAATAATCCTAGCAGTTGATAACAATCGTTGGTTTCTGCTACTGTCACTGCCATCACCAATTTTTCAATTTTTTTTCCTTGTTGAAATGTTTTATCCATTTCTTTGTGATTAAGATTCTGTTAAAGTTTGGGTGGTTGGATTTTATGGCATATCAAACCTAGTAGGTTATTTAATGCCAAATCTATCTATATATATATATATATATATATATATATATATATATATATATATGATTTATAAAGGAATAGTTTGTAGGTAACAAACCAGAAGTCATTTGCTTGCACACAGTTAAAAGGTTTCAAGTATTTATATCTTACAGGAATAATTTTTTTTTATTTCATATTAATCATTTGTTTGCACACAGTTGAATGATTTTATATATATATATATATATATCGGGGCAGAGACGGGACTAGTGCTACTCGTGCCCGGCACGACCAATAACTCGGTCAATGTTATTCAAAATGGATTAAAAATCATCCATTAATTTCAAGCAAACATACTTAGTCTGATCTCAATTAAATTACGCATCTATTCAAGTTTCGATAACTAAGTAGCCAAAAGTTCATAAATATATCTGGGAATAATACAACGATGCTGTTTTGAACGGATGGTCTTTGTCCGGCCACCGTCAGATTCATTGAACATCCCATAAAATCGGCTATAAAGTTGAACGCCCGATCCGTGCCAGGCACTAGACCCTTATAATAACAGTAATGTTAGAGAAATACGCTTTTGGCTGTAGCCAATAGCAAGAGCAACCCTACCACTGTACTCAAAAATCTTAGCACGTGCGACTGTTGATAGATATATTGGGAAGATGGAGAGGGAGAGAGAGAGAGAGAGAGAGAGAGAATAGCAGATTAGAGCAGTTGCCGATGTAATCATCATCGCTATGGTAAATGTTGGTTAAACAGCGTGTTTTAATTCGTTTTTTCACTAACAGATGTCTATTTCTTTAATGAATGTTGCATATATTACATTCTGTAACTAAAATTTGTTTATTTGAATACATTTTCAACAAATAATCTTTATTTTAAGCGAAATTGAAACTACTAGCTGTGTCTGTGTATATTGTCATCAGTTTCTTTATTCTAATAAACATATTTTTCTTGTCATAGTAATGAACATCTTCTCTTTTCTTCTATACTTTTGAAAGGAAAAAAAATTATCTTATCTACTGTATTAACAAGACTACAAATTATATAGTATCTTGATTGTTTACAAAAAACTACCATGCAAGGTATGTTTGTCAATCTGAGCTATACAATGGAGAATCATGCAATAGCAACTATGATGACTTACTTTGGGTCCACGGACCATGGGTTGGGAACTGAAGTTTACAGAGGGCGGGGTGGGGGGCACAAGTAGCAAAAATAGGCTATATATATATATATATATATATATATATATATAGTATTCTTGGCCCATTTAAACCGGAGGACAAGAAATTATTTATGAATGAATATTTAAAATTTCCCTGGTAAAGAGCTCTTTCGTGTTTTTGGAAATTTCCAAAATGCGTAACAGGATGGAAATAAATTTATAATCCTATGTGACCGGTTTTGTTTTTTCTTATATAAATTATATATATATACACATATATATACACACACACACACACACACACACACAAGACACGTAATTTCTACATGAATGGATTGTAGGTAATTCTATTTTTAGATGAGTGAGGGCTAATTTGTTTGCCCATAATTAAGTATTGCTATTGTTTGTACAGAACTAAATTGTTTCAAGTATACCTATCAAACATGAATAATTCTATTAAATATTAATCATTTGTTTGCACACTGAAGTGGTTTCAAGTATTGCTCACACTTAGTTTTGCAGTTAAATAGGTTCAATTATTGCAATGTAACATTAACAATTCAACATCAGTTATTTGTTTGCATACAGTTAAATGGTTAAACAGTTCTATTTGATCCATAGATGAGACACTAACAGGTACCACCACACCAGGTCAGAGTGGACCGGGGAGTAATTGCAATGAAGGAATACTCTACATTTCCCAGAGCTGGAGCCTCACCATCAGATGAGTTAGTGTCATATTCAGGACACTCATCTTATCCTTCTGCAGAGAAGCAGTCGGTATATTGTACGGTCCCAGCTAACTAGGCTCTTTTTTTAAAGTCTCAGTGTCAATGATTTTTGGCTTATAAAGATTAAGATTCATCAAAGTATTCTTTGATTGGTGCAGGAATGCTGATGGTTGATGAGACTTATACAAGATAGACTGGACACGT
Organism: Sepioteuthis lessoniana; assembly: GCA_963585895.1. Taxonomy (NCBI): domain Eukaryota; kingdom Metazoa; phylum Mollusca; class Cephalopoda; order Myopsida; family Loliginidae; genus Sepioteuthis; species Sepioteuthis lessoniana. The sequence goes on from OY757935.1 coordinate 74,801,456, forward strand.
TACAGTGACTGCCGGGGAAAGTCTGAGAAGTTGATAGTTTTCTTAGAGTACTGTGCAGCAAGGTCTATTTTCTTCCATTTTGATTCTATGGATGTTCTCAAAGAATGATGTGGCTTTTGTGATGGGTTTCTGCTTAGGCTGACCACTGTTGGCAGCTGATTTCACAGCTAATGAGAGTGATTTTAAGAGTGTCTTCATAATTCTTTTGTGACATTCCACTGACCGTTTTTTTTCCTCCTCCTCTACTATCTTCATGGTGACATCTTTTTAATACAAGCTTTAAATTACCATTTTATACAAAATATCCTTTTTGGCAGAAAATGAAACACTAGCCTAGTGAGTAATTGTGGCTTTACTTCACTAGATTGAAATCATAACCGTGTCCTTTTTGGTCTTTTTATTCCCTTGCTTTTAAACTGACAGAAAACATTTAGATATTCCGAAATCCATTTTGGAGAGTAGGTCTGATTGTGGTTTGGTTTGGTTTGGTTTTATGGCATATCAACCTTGTAGGTTATTTAACGCCAAATCCATTTTTTTGTAAATAATCAGTTCTATTTAAAACAATTCAGCTCAGCATGAGTATACAGTTTAATTGTCAAAGACATTTCTACTTCAAACCATTCAGTTATATATAACAATTCAGTTGAGGGTAAGTACAGTTTCAGTGTCAAAAATAGTTCAATTTAAAACAATTCAGTTTAGCAAAAGCACGCAGTTTTAAATGTAAGTACAGATTAATTGTAAAAAAAAACATTTTTTATTTTGAGCTATTCAGTTTACTCAAGCAATTCTACTTCAGCTAATTCAGTTTTGTAAAAGTACAGATTTTGTTTACATACAGTTAAATGTAAGCACAGTTCTATGTTAAACAACTTAGTTTAGTGTAAATACAGTTTCAATGTCAAAAAACAGTTGCAGTCATATGTAACAATTCAGTTAAGTGTAAATACAGTTTTAATGTCGATAAAACAGTTCTATTTCAAACAATTCAGTTTACTCAAACAATTCAGTTATGAATAAGTATGCTGTTAGTTCTATTTAACCCATAGATAGGGCCCTACCAGGTGCTACCACTCCGGGCCAGAGTGGACCTGGGAGCAATGGCAATGAAGGGGTACTCCACATTCCCCAAAGCTCCAGCACTGCTGGAACCTCACCATCAGATTGTTTAGTGTCATATCCAGGACACTCGTTGTGGGGGGGGGGTCTTACCCCTCTGCAGAGGTGCAGTCAGTGTATTCTACTGCCCCAGCCGACTGGGCAAGAGAGTAGGTCTGAGAGATGATTCTTATTTGTTTCTCATTCAAAGTCAGCAGTAAAAAGTCTTAGTATGGTGTGGATAAAAAAAAAAAAATACAAGCAGCTTGAGATTATGTAGATGAGAATGCCACCTGTCACAGGTTTCAGTAGCCAATTATCGTATACGTACTGCTACATGATATAGCAAGCTCTCGTGTTATTTGATACAAGGCTGACAATCGTCCAAAACTTCTTGATTCTTAAGTAATTCAATTTAAAGCTGAAATTAAAGTTGTAAGATATTGATATGATGTAACAGAAAGATTTTGGTTTAAAAATAAGTTTAAGTTAAATTTCATCTAATATTACAATTGATTTAATTCTAAAATTTAATGTTCTGTTAATTTCAGTCATAATCCAATCATGAAGTGTGAGCAGCTGAATACGAGCTATTGAAGAATTCTGCATTTATTTTAAAATGTTACATTTTTTTTAATTTGACCAAAACTTTTTGCTTTGTTTTACAATATAACACCTGAAGATAGGCTTTGAATTTTGTTCTTTCAATTCTATTAATATTTTTTGGAAAATCCATAAGGCCCACCTTCTCCTTCACATCTATTGAAAGAAAGCTCACTGCATTAAATCAAACACTTGTTCATTTTTGTATTCAATGTTTCCTTTGACTAAAATTCCAATAATCAAAAATTGATTATTAACATTAAGCACATTTGCTATTTTCCTTTAAAATTGATTCTTTTCCATTGTCTTTTATCAATGTCAAATTAAAAAATCTTAAAGCACTAAACAAATTTTGTTGTTCAAAAGTTGCAACTGCTGCGGATGAATCCCCCCAAAAAACATGTAAAAGTGTCAACAATGTAAAGGAATATGATTCAAATTTCTGATTATAAAAATAGAATAGGGATAAGAAAAAAAATACTTAAAAACAACACTGTGTATATATAACTTACATAGCACAATTTGCAAAAAAAGACTTCAGTTATTAGAAGTGATACTGTTTGACCTTTGACATGTGGCTATCAAAACAGATTTTCAAACCCAGAGGCAGAGAGAGAGAGAGAGAAGAAGGGAGCCTACTGAGGAGGGACTAGGCATCATGCCACACTGGGCAAGAGTTAGAGAAAAGTCTGAAATGAACAAGGCTTGCTAAGTCGAAAGTAAGCATGATCCCAGGAGAAAGAAAAAGGGATGCCTTGAAAAGGCCCCCTAAATGAAAAATAGAAACTAAGATGATTAAATTGCCAAGATAATGTGAAGAAAAAGGTTCGCTAAAGTCTGTGGTTGGAAAACGTATAGAAGCTGAGATGATTAGCTGTTCTGAGTTGACCTGTGCCAGTCTCATGAAAGCAGAACAAAATAGAAGGGTTCTCTAAAGATTTTGTATCTCAGTCTGGGTGTAAATCTTAGTAGTTCCTACTCTTTCCTCATGTAACTAATTTTGTATATTTTGTAATATAAGACAAAACAAGAAAAAAAGATTATATTTTTATAAAGAAGTGTTATTGTCATTTTTCTGTACAAAATACTTATAAAGAATAGACATCTCACACTAAACAAAAATCTCTTAACTTGGAGAACTAAAAGGCATATGACACAGGTGCAAAATCTTACAGCTTTGATGATGATGATGGGCATGTTTACTCAAAAAATTGCTTGAGCACAGAAAAAAACCTGTACTATAGAACACAGGAACATGCAAATCCTTGACAATGACTAATAATGATTGAAACTATTTGTGCTTAGACTAAACCAATAGAAACTTTGCAGCAACTCATTCATTAACAAAAGGCTAATTAAAAATCTAAACACCAAATCCTTATTTTCAACAAAATATATATATATATATATATATATGTGTGTGAATGACAGAATTCCAAAGGTCCCCATATAGAGCCAGCTCCATGACAGATGATAAATGTTAAAGACCATGCCTCAGATCCAGGGACAGGCTGGAGACAAAAAAAAAAAAAGAACAAAAAAAAAAGAGAAAAAACTTATAAACTCTTGGTATCCCTGTTGATAAATTAGATAAGTAGACATCTTGGTTTAATGGTATATCAACCTTTGTGGGTTATTTAATACCAAAGCCATCTCATAGAGGAATATCAGTGATGCTATTTAACCTATAGCTGTGGTTGATAAGGAGGTTCATACCTTTCTCAAGGGTATTAGTCCAAAAGATAATATTACAGCCTGACTGGAGTTTGAACTTGCTTAATTCAAGGCCACAGTTCAGCCTTTCAGCCATTCTACTCTGTGAGACTCCTCCTAATGTATTAGAGCAGTTTGCTACAATTCACAAGGAAAGGAGACCGAACAATACAATTATGATGGAACCCATTTTCAGCATCTCAGAGAATTGAGAGAGAAAGCAAAGGCTGGATCAGTCATGCCAGCTACTTCATTTACTAGCTCTTCTTTATGCATTTTCTGTGGACTTGTATGCAAGTCTATGGCTTAATTGAAATCTCATACGAGACAAAAACATTGAAAGTGACGTAAGCTATTTGGGGCCTATACATCAAAATTGACAGGAGAGTCTATCACTAAACACGCACAGAGTTTATAAAAATCAGACTGATATGATTTACTAGTGTTCTAGCCTCATCAGAATAAAATTTAATCTATTCTTCAAATTGACATAAGAATTAATTCCTGGTCATAAATTCATTTCCCTTCTAATGATGCTAAAACCACCATTGAAACATATCAAACTGAATTTCCAAACTGTCTTCTTTCTCATACAGTCAAATTTCATCTCAAATTTAACTCATTTCATACCCATACTGCAACAGAAAAATAACAGCTGTGCCACTAACAAAACATTCAACAAATGATGACTTTGGGAGTCAGAAATGGGTTTTTTTTTCGGCTAAAGTATCATTACTACTAACCAAAAATGCCCTAGAAGTACCTTACCAATAGACTTTATTGGTATTTCTTTCCTTGTCGAGGAAAATCTAATGAAAATGCAACCTTGTTAATCTAATTACTTAGTATATTTACAACTTTCCAGTCTATGTAAATGAGCCCAGAAATTAGGTAATTTATTCATGTAGAATTTGAATTAATTGATGAGATGACAAGACACACACACATACGACTTGTGATTCTTTGGCAAGATTAAAGTGTTTAAATGGATTTGTGAATTATCTTAATTATTGTTGGCATGTTAACATTTGTATAATAGTCATATGCAGAGCTGATTCACCCCCCCCTCCAATATTCTTTTGCCACTAGGATTAAGAAAAAGAAAACTAAGACATTTAGTTTTAATGGCATGTCAACCAATCTAGTTATTTCAGGCCAATAGGTTAGGAAATCATGTTCATATTTACATTTTTTGTGTAGTTTTTTAAGTTTTTTTTTGCAGTTGTATGGTTTCAAGTATTCCTATATAATACTAATAATTATATGGTTTCAAGTAATTATTTCTATTTAATAATACTTATTTGTTTGCACACAGTTATATGGTTTCAAGTAACTAATGATAATAAGTAAAGTAAAGTAAAGTTGGCGACTTTAGTCAAGGGTGACCCGAAGGCTCCCTTTTCACTAGCTACTACACTGAGGTGTAGGGAGGCGCTACTCCTTTCCCAGGATTGCTCCACTTTACCCTTGATCCGAACCTTATAATGCTGAGTGCTAAGCAAGGCGACATCAAGTACCATTTTTTGAGTCTTTGGTATGACTCGACCTGGGATTAAACCCCAGTTTCCTGGACCATTGGCGAACACTCTCCTCATTTGGCCAATTGCCTGGTATAAATAATAATAATCCTTATTAAACAATGATAACTTCAAAAACTTAATAGAAATGGGTTTTTTTTTTAAACATGGTCTCATTGAATAGAAATAAACAATATCCTATTTGACCCATAGATTGAATACTAACAGATACTAACACCCTCGGTCAAGGTGGACCTTGCATTAATGGCAATAAAAGGGTTCTCAACACTCTCCAAAACTGGAGCCTCACCATCAGATGCAGATAGGCATCACATACCCAGGACATCACTTTTTGGGGGAGGAGTCTTACTCCTTTGCAAGGGATGCAGTTAACCTATTCTAATCCCCCCCCACAAGGGTAACTTATTCTTGATGAGCCTTACCCCTCTTCAAGAGATACAGTTAGCCTATTCTAAGCCCCATTGACAGAGTAAGTCTATTTTTGAGTGGGTGGGGTCTTACCCCTTTGTGAGGGATACAGTCAATGTATTCTTGCCCTACTGACAGAGCTTAAAAAAAAAAAAAAATGACTCGGGTTTTGAATTATTTTGATAGTTGTCAGCCAAAAGATATCTTATGGATGTTACACCTTGCTTCAAAAGAATTTGTCCAAAAGTGGTTCAAGATTCACGCAGAAGTCCTACCGTAATTTCAGCTTTTACAGAAATATTTCATTAGAATAAAAAAAATACTGATATTTTAATAGACAAAATCAGCTGTTGCTATTGAATTACAAGCAACAAAATTCTTAATGCAATCAAAAAGGTGTTAATAGTAATTATAGAAATGACAAACTTTGGTTCAACTGGCACAATCAACATCAAAAGCCAGCACAAATCTCTGTAGACACAGCCAGGGTTAAATTGTATACAATTAAGTAATTACAATTAAACACCAAATATTAGCCAATATACTGTCTAATTAGCATTTAAGTATTATTCAGCCTTTAGCAAAAAAGGCTTTCTTAAACCTTTGAGGTAACCAACAGAAGTGGCTTTCATAATACCAAATTACCTTTTAGGCCAGCTATACAAGCATATCATAAAAACACACTGACAAAATGAATTTAATTAATGACACATCAAATCCTTATGGGTTATTTAATGCTGAAATTTGATTCATTTGTAAATATTTGATTGTAATCATAACTATATTTTCACAGTTCCATTGTAATTGTTTTTATCACACATTTTTAATTGTCTATAATTATTTATTTGCACATAGTTATGATATTAAGTATTCCTAGTTAACACCAACAATTTGCAAGTAACTAATAATAATCCTTAGTAAGTTGGCGACCATAGTTGAGGGTGACCCGAAGGCTTCCTTTTCAATAGCTACAATACCAAGGTATATGGAAGGATACAACTCCTTTCCCGGGATTGTTCCACTTTAGCCTTGATCCATACCTTATAATGCCAAGTGTTAAGCAAGGAGGCATCAAGTACCAGTTTTTGAGTCTTTGGTATGACTCGACCAGAGATTGAACACTGGTCTCCCGGGCCATTGGCAAACACTAACCGCTAGGCCAATGGACCTTAGTAACCAATTATAACTCCAAGTAACTATTAATACAAGTAATTTGCATGCAGTTATATAGGACCACATATTCTTAGCCAATAGAAATAATTTTTAAACAGATCTACTTGACCCCTAAATGGTTTAAGTCAGACTAGATCTGAAAGAAATGGCAAAAGTGTACTCCCCACTCCCCACAGCTCTAGAACTGGAGCCTCACCACTGGATCCAGTTTTGCATCATGCCCATGATATCCTCTTTCTCTGGGGGGTGGGAAGAGGGGGTTTATTCCTAAGCTTTGTTGAAAGTGCTGACTACCTTTACAGTACCCATGTAGTCATTCATCGAGCAGAAAGCTAGAACTACGAGACATCCAGTGAGAATCCAATTCACTAACAATGGTTTAACAAGCTCACCAACACACCATACAAGATGTCCAAGTTATGTAGATCTAGTGTCGATAGTCAATGACTCATTGAAAAAATGAAATATAAATTCTTAATCAAAAATTCATACTCTCACAACAGCTAAATCTAATTACAACAGATATGGAAACCCCATGGCTTAATGGCTAAAGTGTTAGACTGTGGCTTTGAAGTAAGTGAGGTCACTTTCAGACTGATACTTTTAGGAAAGTTATGCTCCCAGTTACAGGGTCAAATAGTATCACTGCTATTTATCAATAAGAATGGCTTTGGCATTAAATAACCCACAAAATGTTGATATACCATTAAAGAAAAGAAAACAAACAACAGACATATACAACAAATACTATTCATACAACTACTTATTCATCAAATAGACAAAGCAATAATTGCTGATACCATTTTGTTTTTTGTTTCAATTTTACCATCCGTTATATAATCATCTTATGATATAAAGGTTTTGAAAAAATAAAAAAAATTTAATCCAAGTTAATACCTCAGCAAAAAGATTAAAATTAACAACTGGTCAAGTGGTAACAAAAAAATCAACAGTCACATTGTACACAATCTGCTTTTGTATGATGGCTGACACAGGGTGTGCTTTTAAGTTAGCCATTTTTTATTCACACAGCCAACAGCAATCCTACTAATATAGACATGTATAAGCATACCTGACCTGTTTTTAACAGGCAGCTTGTCTGCAAGGAGATAATCCAACTCCTAATTATAGATAATCAGTAAATCCAAAGCCAACAGACAATTAGATAACATGCAATCAGCTTGACAATCAAAGTCAAGGTCATTTCAGATTTAAGGAACAATACTCTTAAATTTTCATTATTCAAGAAAAAAAACAAAACAAATCAAAAAAAAAAGAACTACTAACTGTCCCATAAGAATTGTTATATTTGCATATAAATTTCATATACTAAATCTAACAACAATAATGGGACAGTCATACAAAAAAAAAAAAAAAAAAAAAAAAAACAGAACCCATATATTTTTGTAGAAGTAATAAGAGGTTCTGCTTTTTTGGGTCACCCTGTATTTTAGCAGTTATATAGAATATATAACATTTATCATAATGACCAGAACTTATTTCTATATTTTTAATTCTATAAAGAAAAATGTTAAAATTTGATTGTATATCCCTTTGTAGTACAAAGAATTGTAATTTAGATTTCCAACAAGGATATAAGTATGGAGCTCCTACAATGTAATAATTGGTATGGAAGAATTGTTTACTATCCATTATTCTACAATAAAGTACCCTTTCAATATACCCCCCCAACCTCTCCGCATGAGCAGGATGTGACACAAGGTTCATTTTTCAAGTGGAGTTTAGAACTCAGAATTTTTTCTTTTCCTCAACTGGCTTCCATACTGAGGTTTAAGAGCCCAATCTGTCCAACTGTTTACCAATAGCTGAAGAAAGTGTAGTTGGATGCATAGCTTTTCCAAGAATATTAGTACAATGTGAAACACAAACAGCCTGGTTCTGGATTTGAACTTAGGTTGCCGAGTCTATTTCCTACAATGATAACCATTACACCAAGAGCGCCTCCAGAGTGTAATCTTATTCACAAACAGCATGAAACACTGTCAAAAGCAAGAATGGTGAACGTAGTATTAAATGATAAACTGTCAGTTGTCTAAATTTCTGAGATGAAGCTTGATGATTTTTATCAGTAAGAGTTTTCGGACTATAGTCCAAAAATTCTCACAGATAAAAATAAACTATCACTTATTTAGCAATTTGGAAAATATATAAGATAAAAGCAAAAAAAAGTGTATGTGTGTGTGTGTGTGTGTGCGTGTGTATATGTTGGCCAATCATAGTTGAGGGTTACCCAAAGGCTCCTTTTTCTATAGCTGAGGTATAGGGGAGGTCACTACTCTTTTCCCTGGATTGCACCACTTACCCTTTATCCATGCTTAATAATGCTGAATATTAAGCAAAGAGCCATCAAGAACCATTTTTTGAAATTTGACTTGGGGTTGAACCCTGAACTCCCAGACTATAAGCAAACACTCTAAACATTAATTCCCACCAATTGGTAAAAACTAAAACAGCAATAAGTTCAGTAAGAAATGAAAGGACTATACACAAAAAGTGTACAATGTATGAAAAGGGTCAAATAAATATAACCATATTAAAATAAATATTAATTCACAAATACGATTATCAGGTAAAATCTGCTGAGTTTCACCTCATGATCAGACTCATAAAACTCAGAAAGGAGTTCATTTTTTTTTTTTTTTTTACTTTATAATAAATAATATCAAGCTGGAACACATTTGCACTAAACGTTTTTTAATCATCTAAATTCTCGATATGATTTTGATACCATCCCACAAGTATAACACGACCAGTGAGGATTGAACTGACTACTCAGTGATTATGTGTGTGACTAACTTGCAATGATAATTTTGTGGGGTCTGCATTTGCACTAAACGTTTTTTAATCATCTAAATTCTCAATATGATAAAGATCACAATGAAATACTAATTAGAAGCATCAATATCAGCATGAACCCCTCTTTCTCTCTCGTATGTATTCTGGGTATGACATTAAATTTCATTTGCTGATGAGTTTGCACGCAGTTAAAGGTTTCAAGTATTACAATCTAATACTAATAAGTAAAAGTTCTCCCTTTAGTTGAGGGCGACCTGAAGGCTCCCTTTTCAATAGCTACTACAACGAGGTGTAGGGGGAGGGTGCTACTCCTTTCCCTGGATTGCTCCACTTTACCCTTGATCCGTTCCTTATAATGCTGAGTGTTAAACAAGGAGGTATCAAGTACCGTTTTTCTTTTTGGTTTTTTTTTTTAAGTCTTTGGTATGACGCGACCTAGGATTGAACCAGGTCTCCCAGACCATTAGCGAACACTCTACCCACTAGGTGAATGAGCGGTATGTCTAATATTAATCATTTATTTGCACAGTTAAATGTTTTCAGGTATTGCTATTTAACACTGATAATTCTATTCAACATCAGTCATTTGTTAGCGCAGTTAAATGTTAACAGTTCTATTTGTCTTATAGATACTACCTGAGACCTGAGAGTAATGGTAATGAAGAGATACTCCACATTCCCCAAAGCTCCATGGGTGGAGCCTCATCATCAAATGAAATTTAATGTCATACCCAGAATACATACGAGAGAGAAAGAGGGGTTCATGCTGATATTGATGCTTCTAATTAGTATTTCATTGTGATCTTTATCATATTGAGAATTTAGATGATTAAAAAACGTTTAGTGCAAATGCAGACCCCACAAAATTATCATTGCAAGTTAGTCCCACACATAATCACTGAGTAGTCAGTTCAATCCTCATTGGTCGTGTTATACTTGTGGGATGGTATCAAAATCATATTACACAGTAAATAACTTTTCGCAACTCTACTAGTACAAAATTAAACAAGGAGTTTTTTTTTTAATTTATTGTCTGCATGCACACACGATATACAATCGTTGTTGGTATTGATGATACTTATTATGAAATGAAAAAAATACATTTGCAATTGAGCATAAAGCCCAAAGTTTTATGGGGGAAGAGGAAGAAGAGTGGTTTTTTGTTTGCCTTAGCTAGCTTGAGTCATTGACCCATTCAGACGATCATAACAACAACAACAACAACAACACAAGCATATAGCCATCCATACCACCAACACTAAAAAAAAAAATCTATCTATGAAAGGCAGCTACTTATCTTTAAGCCTTTTGACCTTTAATCTCCAAGTGACTTTTATTAAATAAGTCTTCGTTTTAACAGGGTTAGGGTTAATGTCATTATGGTATCTACCTCACTTTTTGATAAACACTTCCAAAATCAGATAAACAAAGTGAATTTCTTCTGTCTTAGACACAATTATGGAATTCCTAAGAGGACTTATGTCCTCATGAAGTAGTAATTTACAAAGATTTTTTATTTAAATGTGACACAAAGCTGTATGAATGGGGGGACCCAATGAGGCTCAAACTTAATTGTGAAGGTTTGTTAGTCTAGCTTGCTAACCATTAAACCCCCTGAGGTACCTAAAATGTCCTCACATAAAGTAATATTCTGTCACAAGCATTTGACTTTTTCAATCTTTAACATTGGTAACAGAACATTGCTGAACCCACAACTCAGAGGGCATTAGTTAAGATGACATTGGGCAACCAAAATCCACCCAAATTATAAGAGAAAGGATCCGATTCCTGGAAAAACGAATCGAAAATCTGGTAGCTCAAGACAGATCTAAATAAAGCAGGTACTGGAAATAACTTATAAAGATCCAATTTTTTTTTTCAAAGAGAGAACATCTTTGTTTAAAGTTGTCCAAACATTCCATTAAAAAATAAGCTGTGAATGATTGCTATAGCAAACCTTTTATTATTAGAATCTGACACAATCTCTCCGAGCCTGAAACATCAAATTATCAGGTGTAGTATGTACAGGTCAGTGTACAGATTCAGCAAGTTAATATAGACTAAACAAACAAACAAACAAAAAAGGGCTCCTAATTATTAATCACAGACATCATAAAAACATTCTGACACTTTAAGTGCTAATGTAAAGCAATGCCCAGGTGACAAATCTCTAATATCAGGTAAGTCATACTTAGTGATTCACATTTAATAATCTTCAGGATGTTGGCTTTCACTAATAGCCTTCTGGCAAAGTCATGTATTAATTCAGTGCCAATTTTGCTTTCCTTTCTACAGAGATGACCGGAAACAGTTCAAGACAGGAGTGATTTTTAAATTAGAATCAAGTTATTTGCAGAAGTTCTGATAAATATACACTTCAAGATTATCAGAAATCTATAAGTACTTCCTCGGCTGTTGTGAAGCTAAACAGTCACACATGTGTTGGACTAAATATGAAATGGAATATGTTTCATAGGACAATTTGAACTGGTATTAAATACAAAAATGACAATCATTGATACAAAGAAAAGAAAATTACATAGGTATGATGACTGATTGATCTTAATGACATGACAACCCATGTAGGGTTATTTTATGCCTAGAGGTTAGGGAATTGAATTCAATGTGCATTTCTACTTACATTTTTGTGTAGTTGTTTAAGAGCTTTTTTTGCACACAGTCCTCTTGAATATGAATAATCTTTAAACATCTCTTTGATCAAAGATAAGATGCTATCGGGTTCTACCATTCCAAGTCACAGTGGATCTGGGAGTAATGGCAATGAAGGAGAACTCCACATTTCCTCCAGATCTCTAGAACTGGAGCTACATAAGATGGCTTGTTCTGTCATACGTGGCAGCTGTACAGTTTTCAGGGCATGCGGATGGCGATGGTGCTGATAGCTAATGATAATGCATAACTGGGTGAGGTGGGGGGGTAAATAATTTGCATGATTTATGCATCATCTTATTTGAGTTAAGAGTTTGTTTGTTTTTTTTTTTATAACTTTTTTAATATGATTATATTTCCTCAACACTTTTTACACATACAAAACCAAACCATTTTAAGCAAAAGATCTTTCTTTAGCTAACTCTTTTAGAGTCCATTTGTTTAGAGAACTCTGGGAATCCATGAGGCATGGTCAATTGTCCCCAGGACTCTTTTAGGTTCTCTCTAAGCTGACTATCCTTGACTGACTATCCAGATCTCTTTACAGGTCTGTGCTACTTGACTGACTGCTTTGACAGACCCTCAGGACTGACAAGTATTTGTCACTGCCTCCCACCAGACACGACTTGACACAAGGTCAAAAGCCCGAAGGCCAATTAAAGTGGGGATAAAGGGGAGGGGAGGTCGGGAACGAGCCAAGACTCGAACCCTGCTTGTCAGTGCTGCTCATCGGCTCACTTAGTGCAATGTGAGCCTGATGAGGCAAGCAGTTTCACGAACCCAAATGTGGGTCTGGGCACGTATGCCAGTAAACGGTTTAAACTAGACGCTTGGTCTAGTGCCGTGCATGGGGGACAAAGGAGACAAAAATGCAGCTCGCCCACCCGAAGGTAGCCTAGTCGAAACTAGGTGCCTAATTAAAGGCCCCAAGTCTGCCATTGTTCCTTAGGACTGACACTCTGGATAAATGTTCAGCAAGCATTTATGTACCTCACTGATTCGAATAAATTCACCCAGGTTTCCATTATGTTGCAATACAGAACTTTGAAAATACCAAACAAACACAGCTCATTTGCCAGCAGGCAAAGCTGGCAAATCAAACATTAACTAGTTATTAATCATAGTGCCACCCATGGGTGACAAGTGGACTTAGCAATATTCATAATATATCTGATCAGTCATCAAAGACTACAGTAGTCTAAAATTGAAACCCCTAAAATACCAACTACACATATAAGATGTTCCACATTCTCGTCAACAATATCACACAGCAAAAAGAGATGCATTACATTTTTTTTACAACACTAATTTTTTTGGGGGGCGTGGGGCGGTTATGAAATGAGAAGGTATTAGAATTTGTTAACAATAGCATTTGCACTATACACCCTCTACTCTTGTAGTTAGTGCCAAGTATGTGACATTATAATCATAGGATGATTTAAAAGTGAAATACTTTGAACTCGTAAGATTAGGAGATTGAATAACAATTTAAGTTTCCTAACATAAATTCACACAAGTCATAAAAAAAAAAAAAAAAAAAAAACAGTGGAGAGAAAAAAAACACAAGAGAAATGAAATACTTCCAGTTTCAATATTTATAGCACAACTTTTGGATTAGTATCTATTTTGTTAGTTACAATTCACCATTAATTTTTCCGCCTTCATAATGACAAAGAGTTGCCAAATTACATTACATACAGCTTTTAAGATGGTCACTGATGTTCATGAGTTGACTCCCTGGTTGAATCATACCAAAGACTCAAAAAAAAAAAAAAAAAAAAAAAAAAAAAAAAAAAAAAATGGTACTTAATGCCTCCTTGCTTAACATTCAGCAATATAAAGTAGGGGTCAAGGGTGAAGTGGAGCAATCCAGGAAAAGGAGTATTGCCCTCCCCTACACCTCGGTGTAGTAGCTATCAAAAAAGGAGCCTTCAGGTTACCCTTGACTAAGGTCGCCAACTTTAATTTACCAACCAATACTACCAAAAATTTTAAGATTAATTTAGGTTTGATTGAGTTTTATGACATATTGTAGGTTATTTAAGGTCAAATCCTTTATATATATATATATATATATATATATATATATATATATATATGTGTGTATATATATATATATATATATATATATATATGATTTGTAAAAACATTTTGTAGATAACATTCTTAAACAAGCCTGATCTCTTTTTTGCATTCAGTTAAATGGTTTCAAGTATTGCTATATAAAAGTTGGCAACCTTAGTCGAGGGTGATCTGAAGGCTCCCTTTTCAATAGCTACTACACCGAGGAGTAGGCGATAGCACTAAGAATAGCACTTTCAGAGTATTAGTGCTTTTGGCTGACTTTATGTCAGCCAGGTTTCAATCTCAGCTTCAAGCATCTCACATGTCTACCCACACTGACGATTTGTGATACAATAAAACTGTCTGTGGATGACTATATATATATATATATATATATATATAAAATACGGTATGAATGAAACAAGATAAATAAGATTGATCCTTTTATAAAGTAAAAAGCAAAGTTAGCTACTACTCCTTTCCCTGGATTGCTCCACTTTACCCCCGATACATACCTTACATTGCTGAATGTTAAGCAAGGAGGTATCAAGTACCAGTTTTAATGTCTTTGGTATGACGTGACCTGGGATTGAACCCGGGTCTCTCGGACCATTGGCGAACACTCTACCCACTAAACCAATGACCTGAAATGAAGGAAAATGTGCACAATATAACAGATCAGCTAAAAAGCTGTTTTTTTTTTTTAAAAGATATTACACTAAAAATGTGTGTGTGTGTGTGTATATATACATATATATATATATATATATATATATATTGTAGGAGTTCTTTAAATTCATTTTTCTATAATAACAATTTCATAGCTCAATCTGCCTTGACTACCGAAACTTATCTCCCTGGTTGGCAGCAGATGAGGACAGGGTTTGTACATACTTTCACAAGTATGAGGAAAAAAAAATTAAATAAATAAAAAAATTATATATATATATATATATATATATATATATAGTAGGAGTTCTTTAAATTCCTTTTTCTATAATAACAATTTCATACTACTTTGTAGAAGGAGCAGGTCACATTATTCATATAAAGAGATGCAAAATTTCCTTAAAAAAATAAATAAATTTAAAAAAAAAACAAAAAACACACACACACACACACAAACAAACAACACACACTGTTCTGCATAAATAGGAAGGCCACAATTCAAAACAGTTAAACAATATATCTGCTCTGTTCGTTGAAACTGAAGGCCAATAATTTAAAACCTCAGAAATACGTAATACTATATTTCAACAACTCAGCTACACCCATAAATAGGAGGTTTGTTTTTGTGGGAGAAAAAAAAAAGAATAAATGAAATTAATAGCCATTTAATGGCTGGGAATTGGAAATAGAAATAACTCTCAGCCAAAACTATGAACTCTCAAAATAGAAAGTTAAAGATTCTAATTTATTCTTTTTTTATATCAGTGGCCTAAATATTAAATTAGTGTAAAATCTAATGTAGATCAATCAATTTGCTTCAATATTTTGACTGATTTTAACAGCATGTCAACCCATCTAGGTTTATTTTATGTGAAGATGATAATGGTTTGGTTTGGTTTTATGGCATATCAACCATTGTAGGTTATTTAATTCCAAACCCTGTTTATACATATATATTAAATATATATGATTTGGTTTGGTTTGGTTTAGTTTTATGGCATATCAACCATTGTAGGTTATTTAATGCCAAATCCTCTTTATACATATGATTTGTAAATACATTTTCTTGATAACATTTTTAAATAAAGGAAGTGGTTCAAAGTTTTGTGTAGACTCCCAAGTTCGACAAGAAACACATGAAGAAGGCCAGAGGTCATATCGGCCAAAACATTGTGAATATGACAAAAATGAAGACAATAGTCCAAAAACCCTGAATGATAAAAAGTTCTATTTCAGTTGGTGTATTCAACTGACCCAGCTGACTAGTTAAGGGATGCATTCATATTGACATTTTTTATCGGTTTGGTTTCTTTCATTTTAATGGTTTATCAACCTTTGTGGGTTATTTAATGCCAAATCTATCTTTGTAAGTACAGTAGTGGTACTATTCAACCAATAATTGTATTTTATATGAATTACATGAGTGTATTTCAGTATTCAAGATTGGTCAGTATTTTATATTATTTTTATGTTTCACTTCAAAAAAATTTTTTTAAAGTGGGGGCATAAACCTTCATTTTAGTCAATCACCGTTAATTTTGACTTGTCCAGCAGATAAGATAGCAATAGAGTTGTTACTGTATACAATTGCTAGGGAGATGTGTACTATCAGCTATCCTACTTCACAATGCTCATTATTTAGATAAGAAGTCTTTTGACAAATCTTCTCAGGTTGGGTGATATGAGCCAATAACCCTGGATGTTTTAATGGCAACTGGTGCTATGAAAAACCAGTCTGAAAAAGATGCATGTATAGTCAGTTTGCAAACCTTGGCATCTTGGATATTCGATCTGGGTCTAGACGAAATTGCCACTTGAGAACACATCAAGTATGGAATCGCATACAACTGATTTTATATCATTATATCAAAAGAATAATATATCTCTTTGTGAAAATCGCAAAGATGAAAACTTCAACGATTTTGCCGATTATTCTTTGATCCAGCCCAACTCACAATTTCTAAATAAATTTGAATATTCTAACAAGATTACTGACCAAATTTTTATGAAGAGAAGAATTCCTTAAGAAACATAAAATTTTGTCAGATTAGTGAATCAATCTTGTTTTATAACAAAAAACAACAAAAAAAAAAAAAAACCAAAATAGTTTTCAAGACAAAATTGGGTCTCGAAGCAAAGAAATCTTCAAGTCAATCCTCTTATCTTTAGAGTGTTTATGAAGCATAACATTTTCCACTGATAATGTCCAAAAATTATCAGCAATAAAAAGTTCTTGATATTTTTATCTGTCAATCCTCTTATGTACATTATAAAGAGTTCATAAATTTTTTTTTTAAATGAAGTCTCCAAGAAACTGGCAAAAAGTCAAAACTTGATTCACAGACATAACAAGATGAACAGGTTAATAGCAAACATCATTTATTTCATTTTTCTAAGCAAATGTCTATTTTACAATTTTTGTCATCCATTAAATACTTCTTGACTAATTGAAGTAACTGCTTATCTTGGATAAGAGGTCAAGACTTTGGTTGGGTTTTATGGCATATCAATCATTTAGGTTATTTAATGTCAAATCCTCTTCATACATACATACACACACACATGTGATTTGTAAACATTTTATAGATAACATTCTTAAACAAACCCGAGCGTTTTTTTTTTTTGCACACGGTTAAATGATTTCAAGTATTGCTATAAAACAGTCACAATTTAACAATGGTCATTCTTTTTTTTTGCATACAATTTTTTCTATTTGACCCATAGAGAGGACACTCTCAGATGTTACCACTCCAGGTCAGAGTGGAGCTGGGAGCAATGAAAGGGTACTCCACATTCCCCAAATCTCCAAGGCTGAAGCCTTGTCATCAGATGGTTTAAAGTTATATTTAGGACACTCGTCGAGAAGGTCTTACCTCTCTGCAGAGATGCAGCTGGTGTATTCTACAGCCCCAGCCGACTGGGCTGGTCAAGACTTTAATTGAAGACATAAAGAGACTAACAGTTAATTATCAAAACTCCCTTCAACTTATTTCATTTTTCTAAAAATTCTATTTTCCGTTGTCAATTAAGAACAGCAATATTGCATGCATCTAACTCAGCAAATATGGCACATGATAGCACGATTTATATTAGAGCAATACACTTAACATACACAAACTTAGAAGATAAATCAATTTCCAGTCTAATTTGAATGCTGATTTTGAGGGTCTGAATTGGCACTGAACATTATTTTTTAATTATGCAAATTATCAATACAATAACTATGAAATGCTAATTAGAATACTTCAGTCATTCCTAAATAGAAGCGTCAATATCATCATTGATCATTTAACTACGAAATACTAATTAGAATCCTTGATTCTGTCCTAAATAGAAGCATCAATATCACTATGGATTACCAATATAACTGAGCTGGTTCTCAAGCCATCTAGTAATCATTAGAATTAAATAGCTACGTTTACTATGATCAAAACTAATTTATTCTTAACTAGCTGAAGTACCTGTCTACATAAGGTAATCAAGTCATGATGTGAATCACAGCTGATTATATTAAAATCTTTGTCAATTAAAAATTTATATGAAATAGTTAACAGTTATAATTGCCACTATATAAAGATAAATCCACCACTTATGTGTTTATATTATCAAGTTAAGATTGTTCTGTTTAAAGAATTTCTGAAAATTTTTTTTTTTTTTTCTTTGAAAGTTTGGAAATTAAAATCAAGTACAATTAGTTACATTTTGGATTGTTTCTTGTTAGAGATTTCCTTTCATTGAGACACTTAATTTTCCCATGAACCAAAAAATACATCTTATAACCTTCCTCTGAACCTATGTATGCATATCCAATTTGGAAGCTGTATATCAAATCATTTAACCATCAATAAAGATAAACAGACTCTTCCTCGTAAATAGTAAAGACACGTGTAAAATACAACCAACTTTAACATTTGACCAGATTAATACGTAATATCCAAAAAGAAATAAACTAATAATAACTAAATTACAACACAACAGTTGCCCAGTTGGATGGGGGTGTAGAATACACTGACTGCTTCGCTGTAGAAGGGTAAGACCACCCTTAATGAGTGTCCTGGATATGACACTAAACAATCTCATGGTGAGGTTCCAGTGATGCTGGGGCTTTGGGGAATGCAGAGTATCCCTTCATTGCTTCTAGGTCCACTCTGGCCCAGAATGGTAGCACCTGATAGAGCCCAATCTATAGGTTAAATAGAACAAACAGCATACTTATGCTAAACTGAATAGTTTGAAATAGAAATGTTTTAGACAATTAAACTGTACTTACATTTAAATTGCATGCTTATGCTAAACTGAATTATTTGAAATGGAACTGTTTTTTGACATTGAAAGTGTATTTACACTAAACTGAATTGTTTAATATAGAACTGTTTTGACATTTAACAGAGTCTAAACAAAATCTGTACTTATACTTAGCTGAATTAGAACTTCTTGACTAAACTGCATAGCTTGAAATAGAAATGTTTTTCACAATTAAACTGTACTTACTTTTAAACTGCATACTTGTTTGAAATAGAACTGACTATTTGCATAAAAATGGATTTGGCGTTAAATAACCTACAAAGGTTGATATGCCATAAAACCCAAACCAACCAACCAACCAAACAACATAATCTCCAATTACCAACTGATTTTCAAAACGATATCACCTGACTTGCATTATGACAAGTGCAATGAAATTCATTTTATGACGCTGCATATCTAGTAAAAGTCATTTCTGAAGTCACTAGACTGTATTAAGCCTTACTTTATTTTGAATTAACACACATTTAATAAATTCAGAGTCATTTGATCGACTGATTTTAATAGCATGTCAACTTATCAAGGTTTATTTTAAACCTAAAGGTTAGGGAATCTTGTTCATTACATTTTTGTGTATTTGTTTAAGCGTTTTTGGGTTTTTTTTTGCACACAGTCCAACCAAATCTAATATATTGACCTTTGACAGTCAGTGTGGATTTCATAAACAGGATACTGGTGTCTTAGGGTAAAAAAGGGACAGTGAAAATGAATCGTGAATTGAGCGAGAAGGAAAAATGTGTTGGCATTCAGAAAATATATAATGGAGATGTTTTTTTTGACCCCAGAGAGTCAGGCAGTCAGTCATTTAGAGAGCACCCAGCAAGTACAGGGTGGAATGATAAAATTGTGACCCTAGAAAAGACGACATGATTCCATTTGTTTTATGAAAACCGGTTTCCTTTTTTTGTTGCAGACCATCTACTAGTTGGCTAGTTGTGTACAAATCCCAAGAGCAATAGGAGCCTTCTATCATGTCTGAAAGTGACACAATGTTCAACAAGCAAGATTGGAGATGCGCTGCTGTACAACTCATGCTCTCTACCGATCCAACTTATGACAACAGGACCATTGCCAGAACCCTCAAAATGCAAATCTGGATTGCCATGAATAACAGGGACGTGCCCAGGGTGATGAAAACAAAGTTTCCGGCTACGGTTATGGTCTTTGGTGTGGTTTCAAGTGAGGGCCACATCATGCCACCTCACATCTTCGAAGTCAGCTTGAAAGTCAACACCAAAGTGTACCCGGATGTTCTGAAGAGTGTGGTGATCCCCTGGTGCAATCAGGTGGCTGGTGACAGACCCTGGGTGTAGCAGCAGGACTTAGCGCTGGCCCACAAGTCCAAAGAGACCCAGGCTTGGCTTCAGAAGGAGTACTACGACTTTGTACCCTTCTCTCACAGGCCCCCCTCCTCTCCCAACCTGAACCCACTGGACTACTTTGTTTGATCATATGTCGAGAACATCACCAAAATGACCTCCCACAACACCAAATCCAGCCAGATTGCCGCCATCCACCAAGTATTCGCTGAGCTCCCGCTGGCACTTGTGGAAAAGGCATGCTCCCAGTTCCGGATCCGTATTGAGGCGGTGATTGAGGCTTAAGACAGCTACATTGAATAGATATCAGCTCTACTACATAATCAAGTTACCTGAATTGATTTTTTCAATAAAAGTTTTAAAATAAAGCCGTAGTGTTGTTTTCTTTAGGATGACAATTTTATCGTTCCACCCTGTAGACAGGTCACTTCAGAGGTGGCCCCTGGGCTGAGAACTGGTTATATATTAAGATATATAAAGAAGCAATATTAAGTTATATAAAGAAGCAAAGCTCTGAATATGTCTCCACGTGGTGTCAATCATAACAATCCTTTGTCTCTTTCTCCCCTATACACACAAGCATTATATATTTTTTATAAACAAGTGATATTGTCTTTTCTTCAACCAGGCTACATAATACAAATAATTTTCAAACTGATCTATTTGATACATGAATAGGACCCTTACAGATCCATTTTACCCATAGATGGGACCCTAACAGATCCTCCCAATCCAGTTCAGAGTGAACCTAATAGTAATGGCAATGAAGATTGGTGAGTTTTAACACCATGTCAACCCATGTAGAGTTATTTTATGATAAAAGCTAAGGGAAGAAAGTGTGTTATGTCTATATTTACACTTTTCGTTGTTAACAATGTTAGCATCAGCAGTGATAGTGTTGAAGACTTACTTAGTATGATATTGATCCGTCTCATGTTTATATTTTTTAGTATAATTTTATTTCTTTCAAAAAAAGACAGAAAGTCATCTATGTTGACATTTTTCAAATTGAACTTTCATATCATTTGCATTAAAAAAGCTTTTTTTGATAATGGCAAAAGCTCCACATTCTATAAGAAAGTGTTTTACAGTGCAGGGCGTTAGACATGTTAAACACAGTGGTGGTTGTTCTTGATTGAATATAAAGGCGTGTCTAAAGATTGTGTGACTAATGTCTAATCAGGATATAGTGATTCGTTCCATTCTGGATTTTCTGAAGGCTGTCCCCATTCCCTCAAGGTGGGTTTGATCAAAAAGAGTTTATTGTGAATGTTGTTATTCCAGCATTGTTGCCATTTTATATAAAAGGAATCTATTGATTTTAGGTTTCATATCAGTATATGAATTTGTCTAAAGTTGATTTGGCAGCTGAATCAGCTTTCATTTCCCCTCACTCCAATGTGGCTTGGGATCAAGCATTCAAGAATCTCTTTAGAGTTTAAGATGGAATTCAATATATTCAGGAGTTTAATGATTGAATGCGGGGCTCTTTGTTTTTTTTGGTCTCCCCACCCCTTAGTGATAGAAAGATAGAGTGTCTGAAAAATAATAAAGTTTTTGTTGGTTTGTTTGGGTTTTATGGCATATCAACCTTTGTAGGTTATTTAATGCCAAATCTATTTTTATACAAATAAATTCAGTTCAAACAAATCAGTTTAGCATAATTATACAGTTTAATTGTCAAAAACATTTCTATTTCAAGCAATTCAGTTTTGTCAAACAGTTCTAATTCAAAGTTTAGTTTAAGTATAGTTTTTGTTTACATGCAGTTAAATGTCAACAGTTCTATTTCAAACAAATCAGTTTAGCATATAAAAACAGTTCCATTTCAAACAAGTCAGTTTAGCATAAGTACGCAGTTTAAATGTCAAAACAGTTCTATTTTAAGCAATTGAGTTTAGCATAAGTATGCAGTTTAGTTCTATTTGACCCATAGATAGGACCCTATGAGGTGCAACCACTCCAGGTCAGAATAGATCTTGGAGAAATGGCAATGAAGGGGTACTCTGTATTCCCTAAAGCTCCAGCATTATTGGAACTTCACCATCAGATTGTTTAGTTTCGTATCCAGGACTCTCATTGGGGGGGGGGGTCTTATCCCTCTTCAGAGATCCAGTTGATGTATTCTACAGCCCTAGCCAACTGGGCAAGATAAAATGTTTGTGGTTGCTTTCAGAATTGAGTGCTACATCTATTACACAGGCTTCAGCAGTAAAGATGGAACTTTCTTTAGAAAAAGTTTTTCTTAAGATTTTCTAATTCCAAATGGTTATGAACGTTTTATTGTGGTTCTTGGAGCCATCTAAAAAAATATAGACGTTGTTGGAGTGGTGTACCAGGATATTGCTGGGTTTATCTTGGTAAATATTCAAATAGATTTTCGTTTTGGGGAGCACACTTAGAGGATCACTTTAGATTTTTTAATAATCCAAGGTGATGTTTAGGTATGATGGTTTTGAGTATATTGGTGAGAGGGATTTTATATTCTTTGAGAGTGGGTTCCATCTGAAGGTAAAAAAATTTCCATTTTTTTTTTTCTAAAACATTGCTTGTACCTTGGATTGAAGATGCAGTCATAAGCTGGGTTGGATGGACAGAATTTGGGTTTTATGTAGTATTGGAGACCCAGTTTTTCATATCTGATTTGTAGAGGTTCTTCCTGAGCCTTGGTATATAGGCTGCCAACTTGAGAAGTTCTGAAGACTCCTAAGACTAATATCAAGTCTCCAAGGTGTGTAAAGTTGAGCTCTTTAAGGTAAGACCTTCTGGTAAATCTATAGATGAATCTGGCATAGTTAAGTTGTGAGCAGATCAGTGATAAATATTGTTTAAAGAGTGTTTGTCAGTCAGCTTCCTGGCAATGAAGCGAGTACTCCACACTGCTGAGAGTTTCAGAACCAGAGCCTTACCATCAGATGCAGTTGAGTGTTATATCTAAGATATCCCTTTTATAAAGGATAGTCTTACCCCTCTGCAGAGGATACAGTCAGCATATTCTTAGCCACACCAACAGAATGGAGACTATTGTTTGGTTATCACTTAAAAAATTACTTGAACAATAAATTCACCTATTTCCTAACATGCACACATTGATAGAAAATTAATATCTTCCCACAAAAACATGAAAAATCAATATTGTAAGTTGAAGAAAATTGTACTATCAGCATTGATTTTCCAATTCTTTATATATCATTCAATTTTTCATGCGATTATTAATTTTGACAAGTATCTATCATTTTAATAGCAATAAAAATCAGTCTAAAGAAAAATACTAGTTACAAATTAGGAGAAAATTTAGTTTCAAATCATTTTAAACATTATCTCAGATATACTTGACTTATAGATGGGACTAACAGATACTACCACACTGGGGCAAAGTGGACCTGGGAGTAATGGTAACAAAAGGGTGAGTCAACACTCTCCAGTCACCCTATCAACAGGGCTTAGAATATGCCAATTTCATCCTCTGTAGAAAGGTAAGAGCACTCACCTCCAAAATGGGTGCCCTGAGTATGATACTAAATAGAATCCAGTAGTGAGACACTAGATCCGGAACTCTGTGGAGTAAGAAGAATCCTTTCATTGCCATTACTCCCAGGTCCACCCAGATGTACAGTGATGGTACCTGTTAATATCCCATTTATGAGATCCGTTTGAAAATTATTTGTATTGGATAGGAATACTTGAAACAATATAACTGTGTGCTCATTATCTGCACTAGATAGAAATACTTGAAAACATAAGTTTTAGCAAACATTATTAAATAGAAGTAGCGTCAGCATAAGTAGATAGAAGGAATATGTATGTCATGTGGTCACCCAGGCATATGTCAGAGGGCACAAAGGTTGATACAGAAAAACAACACAAACACTATAGAATTTTTCTTTAGGGTTTATAGCTGGCTCATTACCATGAGTTGTCTGATAAGAGAGAGAAAGACTTGTTAATATTTTCTATTAAAAGAGTGCCGTCTCTCTTTATTGCCATTACTCCCAGGTCCACTCTGATCCAGTCTGTTAGGATCGTATCTATGGGTCAAATACATCTGTTTTAAATTATTTGTATTGGATAAGAATACTTGAAACTATATAACCGTGTGCAAACAAATGACTATCATTAAATTGAATTATTGGTTACAAGAAGACATGAAACCTAAGGATTATTATTAGTTACTTGAATCCATATAGTTGCTTTCAAATTATTGGTTTTTAGATAGGAATACTTGAAACTATAACTATCGGCCCAGTCGGCCGAGACTGTAGAATACACCAACTGCACCTCTGCTGAGGGGTGAGATCTCCCAATGAGTATTTTGGATATGATATCAAACAACAATGGTGAGGCTCCAATAATGCTGGAGGTTTTGGGAATGCTGAATACCCTTTCATTGCCATTGCTCCCAGGTCCACTCAGCCCCGAAGTGGTAGCAAAACTTAGGCTCCTTGCCAGCTGCCAGAATTCTGTTGTTCAAACCCAAATCACTGACTCACTCAGGGGTCAACTGGCCTCTCGTAGACTGTCTGCTTTTTCTTTTTCTTCTTATTTTCAATTTTCTATGAGCCATTCAATTACGTTACAGTAGTTATGTGGGGTTTGAGGCTGACGGTCACGGGCAAAGGGCAAGGCTGTGTTGCCATTCGATATCTGACTCCATATTTTGGTTATTTTATTTTACCCCACGTTGGTTAGTTGATGCAATGCCTTGCCCAAGAAAGTCCCAAAAAGAACTATACGAAAAAAAAGACAGCAACAAATATACTTTCCTTTATTTACTGGGTTCAACAACCATTCCATGGATGAGGAAGTTTTTCCTGAATACATAGAAATGGTTGAATACCCCATTTAAGGTATCAAAAATACGTTAATCGTTTTCATGTATGTATGTGTCCGCATTTGGTATTTCGGGCTTCCATAAGGGTTAGTTTCCTTTTGGAAGTTTGTCAAAGTCCAGTAAGGGTTAGTTTATAGTTCAGTTGTGGGTCTTGTATATTTCAGCCTAATTATGACCGAGAGAGAGCTGCTACTGGGTGAAAGGGACTAACCGACACTACATCCAAAGACATATGCATGGTGCCCAAACACCTGACAGCAAAATGGTGTTGTTGATTCGACGAGCACTGCCTGAAAGAGAAAAGAATGCCTGGTCCCCTTTGTCAAGAGGAATGCCTTTTTTCTTTTGCACATGCGTCATCTCCTTTTCCTGTTAGGGACCCCTAGGAGTTTCTGTAAATTTAATAGTTTTCTTTTTAATCTAATTTAAAATTTTTTTTATTTATTCGTTCCCCAAAGTTACTTGGAACAAAATGATTGGGTATGAATTATCAGAATTAGGTTTAGTTTAATTTTTTTGTTTAATGGTTCGTCAACCTTTGTGGGTCATTTAATGCCAAAGCCATCCTTGTAGAAGAACAGCAGTGATACTATTTAACCTATAGCTTGGGGGTGGGAGGAGGATTCATACTTTTCCTAAGGGTATTAGTCTGAAAGTGAATGGCATTGTACTACTGGAGGTTGAACTCTGCTTACTACAATGTTGCAGTCCAACACTTAAACTATTATGCCAAGGGGAGTCCCCTATTAGTATTAGATAAGAATACTTGATACAATATAACTGTTTAGAAATTATTTGTATTGGATAAGAATACTTGATACACTATAACAGTTTAGAAATTATTTGTACTGGATAGGAATACTTGATACAATATAACTGTATACAAACAAATTATCATTAGAGAAAAAAGTTTGTTTTAAAATCATTGCAATGAATGTTAAAAATGATTACAATTAAACACAAAAGAATCAAATTTTGGCATTAAATAACCCATAAGGGATTGATATGCTGTTAAATAAACTAAAACTCTTCAGAAGCTCACCACCAGAAGCAATTTAATGCCATACTCCAGACACACACAAAAAATGCAGAATGAAGAAATATTTTAGTCAAAAAAAGAAAGCTAAGCTTTGTTTAACAACACAGAAGATCGTATTGATTTTATGTTAAAAGCAAAAAATTATTGAAGCATATATGGCATAAAACAGCAACACAAGTTTTATAACTGTTCCAGGTTGAATCATGTATTACTTATAAAAATATAAAAAAATATAAAAAAGTACCAACTTGATCAGGCAAGATCAGGTAAGCCTAAAACTGGATTCCAAGGCCGTGCTCCAAGCCATAGATACAAATCTGATGAGTAGCACTCAGAGAGTATCAGGTGGTTCGATATCTCAGTCCAGTGTGATTCATCACCTTCACAACCTCTGCAAAAGCATCTGGAAGTGCCAAATTATGCCTTGTGTACTACCAAAATATAGCAAAACTTTTGACTCACCCTAGTATTTATATGATGAACAGAGTGACATTTTCTACTTGTTAATTCTTTGTTTGTCTATAAATTCTGCTCAAGTCAGCATATAGTATCTGTATGTAAAACTCAGTAAATATATCTATACATTACCAAAATTTTCATTAGGCATGTATGTATTTTATGTAACCAAGCAAAAATGGCACATTATAGCTAAGTTTTTATTAGAGCAACCTACTAAAAATACTGAAATAAAACAATTTCCAGTCCAGTTTGTAACTGAATAACTTAGTAGGGTCAATGTTTTTTTCTGATTTGATTTGGTTTAATGGCATATCAACCTTCATCGGTTATTTAATGCTAAAGCCATTCATATAGAAGATCAGCAGTGGTAATATTTAACCCATTGCTTCATACCTTTCCCAGGGGACATTAGTCGAAAAGTGAACATGATAGCACAACTGAAATTCAAACACTCAATCATTTAACAGTTCAGCACTTTAACCATTATGCCATGGGGACTCCCAGTTTATTGTGAATGCAATTTTTTAATCGTCTAAATTCTCAATATGACAAAGATAACTATGAAATGCTAATTAGAATCATTTACATCTTACTAAATAGAAGCATCAATATCATCATGGACCACTGTTAGTCAAACCCATCTGCAAAGAATACAGTCAGTCGACAGGGTGGCTTTTTTTAAGGGGGTGGAGAGGGTATTAATGGAATTAAGTAACTTTAAAGAAATGTCTACAACTGAAGCAAAGTCTGTCTATTTTACAAGCATTTTGTAAGCTCAGGTACAGGGTATTAAGATTAAGAGTTCAAAGAATTATCATCATTCTTAAATCTCACAAGAAAACTTTAATCTAGATCCCTTAGCTTTAAAAGATTTAATCTGCTTTCTTAAGGAACTCACATTCAGTTTATAACAAAGGCAAATTGTTGGGTTTTTCCTTGTTATGTTAAGAAAAGGAGTAAAACAAATGAGTTGACAAGAATATTGGTGAGTTTCAAAAACTTTAATGCCAGCTTGAGAGATAAGCCTGTACTATGAGTCATACAAAGGGAAGAAAACAGTTGCAGATGTTAGAGCAGGAATAAAGCATCCAACTTGAAGCTTCAAGGACCAGTTGGTCTAAAAGGAGTGAATAAAGGATAAAGGAATGATCTTCTAGAGAAAACAATGGTCCAAAAATTGGATGTGCTCTCCTCATGGTGATATTGGTCTGTTCTATTGCTAGAACGAGTGAAGAAGAGGCTGAGAGAGTGTTTGCATGGCATTTTATACTACCTGGGAAAGTCATCCGAGTAGAATGGCTTAAATCATCCTCATTGGACGAAAACATAAATCGAAACCTCAACGTCCAAAATAATTCCCACACTAAACAATAAATTTGAAATTATTTCTTTCTGCTACAAGTTATAGAAGAATTTATTTCAATTATTGTTAATCATTTAGGATGTTATTTTCACATCCAGTTTTTTTTCCCTAACAAAATCAAAGAATCCTTTTACTTAGCTTCTTCGCTATTAGTTTTCCATTCAAAAAAAACTTTAGAAGATTTCTGTTAGACCGAAAGGAGCTCTAAGAATTTCAAATTTGTCTTGTGTCAGTTTCTGCTAACAGAATTTGAGAATAAAATCGAAAAACAAGGTTTATCATGCATGTAGGAAGTAATCCTTTTACTGCAACACACTCAAGAAATTTCACTTGTTAGGAAAAAGAAAAAAAAAAAAAATTAAGAAAAAGATGCTACTTATTTTCAATTTTGCTTGGATGAAAAAGTTTTGTTTTTTTTTTCTTTCCTGTTTTATAAAACTTGGATCTTTTTATTTACTTAAATAGAGACACTCAAATTCTTTCTGGTTTATTGAAGAAGATAAAAACTTCAAAAAGCCAATTTTTTTCTGTTAATATTTTATACATAAATCAGGTTAGAATTTATGTCAAGTAAAATTTAATAAAAGTCATTTTTAAAAGGGTTGCCTTTTTTTCTTCACCATTTAGTAACTTTTTTTTAATTCAGCAAATATAGTTTTTTACCTTCTTGAGTCTTTAAGTTTATTCACCTCAAAACCACATTTGGCAACCATTAAGCAAAAGATTGAATTACCAATGTAATGCAATACTGAAAATGTCTTAACGTAAAAAATAGAGCAATTTCCAGTTCAACTTGCAATTTAAAGTTTGCATTTGTAATGAATGTTTTTTGTTTGTTTGTTTTTCTTTTTTAAATCGAATTTTTTTTTATATAATAGATATCAGTATCAAATTCTAACTAGAACCCTTCATTCTTTTCTAAATAGAAACATTGATATAATCATGAACTGCTGTAACAAAAGGAACCCAATAATTGTCTCGTTTTTTTTATAAAATGTATATAAATTGAAAATAAATGAATAAATAAATAAATACTCTAATTAGCATTCACTTTCAGCAGTACATATACCTTAAGAACTAATGACCTAAATGCATACCCAACACTTAAATTTCAAATTGAATTGGAAACTCTCTCAGAACATTTTTAACAGTTTTTCACACACCAAAACCTCATGACGATATGTAATTTTTTGAGATTACATACATATTTATTATTATTATTATTATTATTATTATTATTATTATTATTATTAATAATAATAATAATAATAATAATATATATTCGATATATATATTTAATTAATGGAATTTAGACTGCTACCCCTGGGTTTCATGTTTTGCAAAAAACACCATGAAACCCAGGGGTTGCAGTCTAAATTCGATGAATTAAATATATCTGATATATATTTATTTATTATTATAATATAATTGCTCTATCCTAGATATTGAGCACTCTCCATATTATATTGCACTTGATTCGACACAAACCCACAAAGTGATTTAGTGACAACCAACACATATATATTTTTGAAAAATTCTCAATTTTTTTTCCCTTAAAAAAAAAAAAAAAAAAAAAAAAAAAAAAAAAAAATCAGTTGGTTCACGAAATTAAATAGATATAAATTTTAAAGTATGTTTAAACTTTGTAATAAAATAAAAGTTTTTTCATTTTCAAAGAGACTGTTTGTAATATCAAAGATTTAATTAGATATTCCCTTAAAATTATACAAAGCAGTAGTTCTTTGACAAAGTAAAAATCTGACTATATATATATATCAGAAATATCTATCTCGTCCCAATGAAAATTTTACATGAAAGCAAGTAGTGACTTAGGAGAATCCCAAGTCTGAACAAACTACTGGACATACTTTTATGAAAACTTTAATATAAAAGAAAAAGTCAGTCCGTTTTACCAATTTAAGATTAAGAGGAATCTTTTTTTACAATCAAAAGTTACTATGCTACCGAAGCTGAACTTTGAGGATGGCTTATAACAAAGTAAATGGCCAATCTTAACTGGTATTAGACTACATTAAATAGCATTCTTTATTTTTTTTATCAGATTTAACCAAATTCACATTAATTTAAGTTTTGTAAATGAGCAAAGTACAACATCCTCTCCTGCCAATGAATTATGCACGAAAACCATGTTCGGATATTCATCATTTCTTTCACCTGTCTCATCAATAAAAAGTTATAAAAATAAATAATAAAAAAAAAAATCTTTATAAACAATAAGATAAATCAATTTCCTTTCGCTTGATGTTTGGTTTGACAGGATTTTATGGGTTTATAGTAATTTTATATGTATTTTTGAGACGGAACCCACCAAAAATGCAAATGTCTACCTTTTACAGTGCCATGAGTATTGCTAATATATTCAACGAGCAAGTGTTTATTTTATTCCTTTTCTAAACTAATAATTCCCCAACAAACAATCATAATTATTATAAGTAAAAGGAAAAAAGAAAGATCCTGTGAAACAAATGCAGAAAGATAGACACACACAAAGATAAAAATGTAAATGAATGAAGATAGTTTAATAATTAGGATCTTTAGAAAGAAAAACTTTAATTCCAAAAGGAATTGTTCTTATAAATGAAAATCAACAGAAAGTAGTTTCAGCGGGAACTAATTGTTTTACTGAAAGCCAGACAAGCAAAGAGTAAAATTTTTAGAATTAACATTTTATACGTTAAATATGAAAATTTGCAAGATGTAGTAAGAGATTCATTAAATTAATTTAAAAAGTCAGACAAATAAAATTAATTTGAATATATAAAAATGATAAAGAGGCACTTTTGGTGATGAAATGGTTAGCAAGCTTGACTAGCAAACTTACACGAGTGAGTTCAAGTCTCATTGGGTGCCTCATTCAGTCGGCCTTGTACCACATCGAAGCAAAGAGCTTCGTAAACTACTATATAAATGATAAAGAAGTAACCAAAAAGTCTTTCAAGAAAATTATTCAGGTTAAAAATTGTAGCG
Source organism: Sepioteuthis lessoniana (assembly GCA_963585895.1). NCBI lineage: Eukaryota > Metazoa > Mollusca > Cephalopoda > Myopsida > Loliginidae > Sepioteuthis > Sepioteuthis lessoniana. The sequence goes on from OY757935.1 coordinate 74,832,516, forward strand.
TAAAGTCATTATTATCCACAAATATTTACCAACTGAAATAATACACAAGTAGTTTTCTATCATTGTTCGTATTTAAATAGCTTTAAAATTTCTTGTAATTTGAATGTTATATAAAAAAGGGAGTATTTTTTCTTCACAAAAAAAAAAAAAAAAAAAAAGTTTATTTCTTGGCTTTTTTAAAATCTTTATTTTTTTTCAAGTTCTTAATTCACAGTATCCTAAATTTCAATATTTTAGAATACTGTATCATGCTCAAAAGTTGTTTTTTTTGTTTGTTTTTTTTTTTTAAATAAGATGAAAAATATTTGTAAAAAAAAAAAAAAAAAAAAAAAAAAATGTCTGGCCAATATTTTTATTAACAAGCAAAATTAGGTGGTTTGCCAATACTTCATTGTTTATTGAAAATCTTAAACATTGAAATATCAACAAAAATCTCTTGTGAAAAACTGGAAAACTTGTTTTTATAGACTGATATATTTTGACTAATCTCCTTAACTTGGTTATTATAAAGATCATTTTTCAACAATTATATATTCTGACCTTTTTCAAGGTGTCTGTTGTAATTAAAAACTGTATAAGACTTTTGATCCAAATGTTTCATTTTATCTAGTGAGGAGGGCTAGGCACCTCAGTGGTATAATGGTTAGGAAGCTAGACTATCAAACCTATACGAGTGAGTTAGAGTCTTCATTGGGTGCCCCATTCATATGGCCTTGTGCCACATCTAAGCAAAAAACTTAGTAAATTACTACTCTAGTGGGGAGGGCTACTACATTGTTTTTATTCTGCTATCCATTCAGAGATATTTTATATTGGTTAATGATATTTATCCCACCCATCTGCCTCGTGGTGTAATGGTTAAAGCGATGAACTGCGGAATCGTAGTACGCGAGTTCGTACTCCAGTCGCGCTATTACGTTCACTTTCGGGCAAATACCCTTGGGAAAGGTATGAACCCCCTTATTCTCCCTCCAGCTATGGGTAAATAGTAGGACGGACTAGGTTCTTCAGCCTTGGTGAGGCAACTAGTCTAGGAGAAGGAAAACTCTGAATTAAAACCTGTTAAACTCCGCTTAAAAATTGACCTTGTGTCATATCCTGCCCGAGCGGAGGGGTTGGTAAATAGTACCCATCTGCCAAGCAAGTAGGATTTGACACAAGATCAATTTAATATGGGGGCTATCAGTTAATTTATCCTTGAGATATAACTTTTCTGACTTTTCCACTGAACAAGAATATAACACTTTTTGCACTCACACAAGGATTGAACTCATGACTGCCAATTAAAGAGACAAGAAATATCACCCAGAAGAGAATTAACTGATACAAGACACTTTCAGGCAAATTGGGCTTCTTAGCCCTGGTTTGGCAACCAGTCTAAAAATACTCCATTTAAAAATTAACTTTGTACCATACCATGACAGTAGCAAAGGGGTTGGGTAAATAAATAAGTATGAACAACAGAAAGAGATCAAACTATCTAATGGATTGAATAAAGTTACCAATGAAAAGAGACACCTGAAGAAAGCTAGGGTGTTTAATAGCCAAAATGTACAGTCGATAACAATCAAGATGAGGATACTAGTCTGAGTACTTCAGTGAATAACAAGGAAAATTTCTCGTGTCACAAATCATAACAAAAAAATGTTTCCTCTACTCTCTGACAAAAATTATGGAATTAGTCAGCTATGAAGATATTCACTTTGTTTTTGTTTTGCCTTTATTTAATCTATTTAGTAGTAAATAAATTAACATAATTCGTAAAACATTTTAACAGCAGAATATCTTAGCTTCATAAAATAATCCTTAAACGAACTAGATTAAATTATTTGAAATCAAAAAGGTTTTTTTTTTTTTCAAAGCCATGCAGAGGAAAATATGGAATAACCCAATAGGGAGGAAAAAAAACTATGGAATTCATTGACAAAAGTATTAAAATTAATATCTAGGTGCTCTATCCAATACTTAGTTGTGTATAATAATATTTATCAAAATTGATATCTAAGCGCTCCCTCGAATACTTAGTTGTGTATTGTAATATTCCCTCATCTCATAAATCCAGACAAAAATGTTTCTATACAAGAAACAGCATGCTTCCTAATTCTGAATTTCTCATCAAAAGTTTATCTTTAAACTGTATGTTGTTACACTGAGGTACTTAGACTAATATCCTCATCTTGGTTATTCTAGTCAAATTTAAAGTGCTATACCCTCAAGTCTTCAAGTGTCTGCTATAACCAGTAAAGTAAAAAGTAAAGTTGGCGACCAGAGTCGAAGGTGACCCAAAGGCTCCCTTTTCAATAGCTACTACACCAAGGTGTAGGGAAGGGCACAACTCCTTTCCCTGGATTACTCCACTTTACCCTTGATCCATACTTTATGATGCTGAGTCTTAAGCAAGGAGGCATCAAGTACCATTTTTTGAGTCTTTGGTATGACTCAACCTGGGATTGAACCGAGGTCTCCCGGGTTATTTGGAGAACACTCTAACCCTCATGCCAATGTCCAATACCTATAACCAATAATCTCCTGAAAATTTCTAACTCACTTTACTCATCAATCCATACGGATTGCTCATGTTTAGAGGACATTTTGTATCAGTTAATTCTGAAACTCAAGAAATAAATCTACAAAGATATTAAATTTTTAAATAAAGCATCACCTCTGGTTGGTGGTAGATGAGAACAGGGTATCACACATGTTTTTACACATTGTATGATAAAATTAAATAATATCATATTGTCATTTGGGCCGTTAAAGCAAAAAACAAAATTTTCGTTATTGAGTTAACAGTCCTTTTCGAAGAAAATTTCGAATGGACACATCAGCGTAAGTTGGAAAAATATGAGGTTCTGCAAGAACAATGTGTCAGAAATGGCTGGATAACAAATGTATTTCCAATCGAAGTCAGATGCAGGGGTTTCATTGCCAACTCAACCTCCATTTTGACTAATCTTGGACTTCCATCAGATGAGGAAATACATGGAAAAGATCCAAGATAAGGCTCTAACTGCATCAGCGTGAATATGGCAATCCCATAGAGCGACAACAATCTAACAAAGTCTGGTAGTGTCGTGAAATACTGCTGGGGTGCTCTGGGTTTAGTGGTAATGATACTTCAGCCCCGAAACCATGACTGAACCTAGAGTCATCATCAGATGAAGGCTTTGTTAGAAGCAATGCTGTTGTATAAACATCAGTTATTGCATGATACCTATTATATAAATTCAAAATAATATTGAAAAAAATACTAAACAATTTCTAAGTCTTAATTGTTTTAACAAGTAAAATTATTCTTTATGAATATGTTCAAATATTTGTAAGATTATTCTAGCAAGTTTACCTTATTCTAGCAAGTTTATTTCTAGCAAGTTTACCTTATTCTCAAAATGAATAAATCATACTACATGTGAGGAAAAAAAAAGTTCTCAAAATACATTAAAATTTTTTTTTAAAGGAATTGGTTTACTTTCTAATAAGGTTTAATCCAATTAAGTTTTTAATCAAGGTGTCAGATAATCTTATTAAAAAAAAAAAAAAAAAACTTTTATCTTAACTTCAAGACAGCATTTGGAAGCCATTAAACTCAGTATAAAGTCATATCCTATTTATAGAATTTACATTTCTAGCTAAAGGAAAAAAATCTCTGAGTGGGATTTTAGGCAAGTAAAACCAAACTATATTTTTGTGAGGACTTATATAAATGTCATTGAGAGGTTAACATCTATAAACCTTGATGACAATTGCTCATACTATAAATTCAAACATTTTTTAAAAAGGTCTTGATCTTAAAGTAGTAACCAAAAAAACACAGAATTCATGACTTAGGTTTTTGGTGAGGAAATTTTCAGCTAAATGCCTACTATATACAGTTAAACAAAAAGTTAAAGATTCAGTTTAGCTAACCTAATGAACACAAAGTTCCATTTAGCATTACATTATAAAACAAAAATCTCACTTAAAACAGTTTTTGAATTTATTCATTTATCTGAATCTATTAAGTCTGCTCATTATTTACCCATAACCAGAAAGAGAACAGATAGATTCATGCCTTTCCCTATGAGCATATGAAATGAAATACAAACAGCTTCATTTGGGATTTGAACTTAGGTTGCCAAATTCATTTCCAACACACTTGGTGACCAGAGTTCAAATTCACAACTTTGTATATTTGTACGAACATAAGAAAAGTTATTGACAGAAAAACAAATACACAGAAAAAGTATCACAGTTTATATATATATATATATATATATATATATATATATATATATATATATATACCAGCATATTAGGAAAATGATTAGCATGTTTGCCAATGGTCTGAGAGACTGGGGTTCAATCCCAGATCAAATCATATCAAAGACTTAAAAAAAAGAAAAAAAAAAAAAAAAGGTACTTGATGCCTTCTTGCTTAACACTCAGCATTATAAAGGTATGGATCAAGGATAAGTGGAGCAATCCTGGGAAAGAAGTAGCACTCTCCCCTATTGTAAGGGAACTTTCAGATCACCCTCAACTATGGCCAGCCAAATTACAACTTATATATATTACAAAAATTCTCTTTGTGTTTGTTTATTAACATACTGGATAGAAAATCTGGAAGAAATGATGTGAAAACTAAAGTTTGAAGTACTTATCTAATATAGTATTTCACTCTCCGAGCTTCTTCACACATGGAAAAAAATTTCAAATTTTAATTTAGCCAGTATTTTTTCATAAAATCAAATTTTTTTTCCATATCGTTATCTGATAAAACTTGTAAACAGCAAAATATTACATAAAATAACCCTCCAAATTTTGGTTTTCACACCATTTTTTCCATATGAATCTATGTAATCCTTTGTTTTCTTTGTTTAACGTCATAGCAACCTTTGTGGGTTATTTAATGCTTAAGCTATGCTTGTAGATAGAACAGCAGTGATACAATCTAACCCATAGCTGAGGGAGGGGGGATATGGGACTTCATACCTTTCCCAAGGATATTAGTCTGAAAGTAAGCATAATAGACCCACTAGAGTTTGAACTCACACTTTGACTCTATAGTCAAGCACTTTAGCCACTACCCCATGGGAACATGTAATGATACCCCAAGAAAAAAAAAAGTTATAGTAATAAATAAATAAAAGCACATCATTGCACAATTCTTATTAGAACAATGTAGTTAAAATGATCATATATTATAAAGCAACTTTGAAACCAATTTGTAAATGAATGGCACTTGTGGGGTCTGCATTAGCACTGACCATTTTCTTATTTATCCAAATTCACAATATAATAAAACTATAAAGTAATAATTTGGATCTGTCACTTTCTAAATTGAAGCATCAATATTATTATTATGGACGATTATTACAACGTGAACCCACCAAATTCACGGGTCATCTAGTGACATATGATAATGTTTCATCCAGTTGATGTGTTAAAATTGGATAAGACAAAAAATAGTCAAAAGTTAGTAAGAAACAAGAGAGCTAACCTAGGTAACACCAGGTAATATTGAAAAGAAAAAAAAAAAAAGAAAAAAAAAAGAAAAAAAAGAAAAGAAAAAAAAAGAAAAAAAATTAAGTATGAAATAAGATGCTCCGTCTTTCTATCCCTCTATCATTTGCTACAAAAAGACTTTTCCAAGATTAACAACAGCTGTTACCCAGTAAATATTCCATTATTCTAATGCTGAAATTTATCCTATGAGAATTTCATTGTTGACCCGGATAAAAAGAGACCCAGATAAAAAGAGAGGTTTTCTCAGGTCCCAAATTAGAGCCTGTGTTACCTAAACAAAATAGACCAAACCTGGATATAAGAGACTTCGTATATGGTCCTGACAACTCTCTTATATCCGGGTTACACTGTATATCCACCAAGCTTTCAGCTAAACATCCTGAAGCGGTAAATGACATGTTCATTTTTTTTTTTTTTAAATTTTGCAGTGAGTTTATACAAAATTTAAAGCAGACTTTTAAACTTTAAATGAATCCTTGCTGCATGTTCTAGAGGAGGCAGCAGGAAGCATTGGCTTCCATGTGAAAGCAGAAAAAAATGGTGTAGATGTGTTTCAATCAAAAAGCAAATATCTCCACTCTAAATAGTGGTTCTCTGAAATTAGTGTACAAGTTCACGTACCTCAGTAGTAGTGTCTCATCTATTGAAAGTGACATCAATATACACTTAGCAAAGACATGAACTGCTATTGATAGGTTATTGATCATATGGAAGTCTAACCTATCCAATAAAATAAAATGCAATTTCTTCCAAATAGCAGTTGTGTCAATTCAACTCTATGGATGCACTACATGGACGCTGACAAAACGTATTGAAATAAAAGCTAGACGAGAACTGCAAAAGAATCTTACAAGCTATATTGAACAAATCTTGGAAGTAACATCCCATAAAACAACAGTTGTATGGCCACCTACCTCCCATCTCTAAAACCATCCAAATAAGACAAACAAGGCATGTAGGACACTGCTAGAGAAGCAAGTATGAAATCATTAGTGACATTATTCTATGAACCCCATAAAAGAACATACTTTCAACAGTTTCATATGGACACAGGATGTAGTCTAGAACACCTGGTGGGAGTGATGGATGATAGGGACGAATGGTGAGAGAGTACTAGATACATGACTCGATGATCATCAAACATTGACAGCTAATTCTATTTTACTTAATCTATGGTTAGTTGGTTTTATGGCATGTCAACCCTTGCTTTATTCAATGGACAACTCATAATTACTTGGAGGGGAAAAAAAAAAAGATTGTTTTCAAGTAACTAATGATAATCTTATGTAAACAATTATAATTTCAACTGAACAAGTTTTCATTCTAATAATTTATACATGTTTATATGGTTTCAAGTAACTACACTTTGGTGCAAAAAGATGAGGCAACCACCAAAAAACAAAGAAATTTGGATTGAATCTTTTTGGGTGTTTTGTTCTTATTTTTTATATAATTATTCACTGCACACCTTGATCTGTTGATTTTCTTGGCAATTTCTCATTGAGAATACCCATCTTTTTCAAAAGCATCAATCATTCCTTTCTCATGATCTCTAAAAGAATTGCCATGTCCTATGATTTATTGCTAATTTTTATGTAAAAATTAATCTTAAAATAAAAATCTGTGAGTTAATTTGTTTTATTTAATAAATTCATACGTGGCCTTATCTTTTTGCAACATGTTAATTTTAATATTTTCTGAAATAATAATCAAAGAAAAAATTTTTTAATAGATAATTTTATTACTAAATACATTTATAAAAATATGAATTTTTGAAAGAAAAAAGTGGATCATTCCAAATTTCTGCGTTTTTTTTGTGGTGGCCTTATTTTCTCGCACCAAAGTGTATTCCAATTTCATGATAATTATTTGTTAGTATTGTAATAAAGTTTCAAATAATTAATAATAAATCTTCTTTGTAAACAATAATAGCTTCAAATAACTGTTATTAATACAAATAATTCACAGACAATTATATGGTTTCAAGTATTCCTATCATCACTTTCATAAGTGATGTACTCCTATGGACCGGTGCATATGGCCAAGCAAAAGCAGGACGACCAGCTCGAACATACATACAGCAGCTATGTGAGGATACGGGATGTAGCTCTGAAAACCTGCCAGAGGCGATGAATGATAGGGAGAAGTGGCAAGAGAGGGTCAGGGATATCTGTGCTAGCGGCACGACATGATGATTCCTATCAAATTTTCTATCAGATCTGTTTCAACTATAGATAGGATCCAAACAGGTCTGAGTGGACCAGGGAGTAATGGCAACAAACGAGTGGTTCCACATACTCCAGAAATGGAACCTCACCACTAGATGTAGTTTAGTGTCTTACCCCAGGACACACACTGTTTGTTGGCAGGGGGTAGTCTTATCAAAAAGATACCTGTATATTAAGCCCTAATGACAATGGAGCTTTTTAAATGGAATACAGCAGTCTTGAATTTAGTTTCTCTTCTCTTGGACTGCTTGCATAACCGAGGCTTAAGAAATCAGTTTATCCTGCTATTTAACCATATTTACCAACCCCTCCGCTCAGGCAGGATATGACTCGAGGTCAATTTTTTAAGCCAAGTTTAACAGGTTTGAATTCAGAGTTTTCCTTCTCCTAGACTAGTTGCCTCACCAAGGCTGAAAAACCTAGTCTGCCCTACTATTTACCCATAGCTGGAGGGAGAATAATTGGATTCATACCTTTCCCAAGGGTATTAGTGCTACGCAAAATGCAATCAGTCACGTCCAGGATTTGAACTCGTATCGCTATGTCAATTTCCTACGACAATAACCATTATACCACAAGTACCTCCTAAACTATATACCCTGCTATTTAACCATAGTTAAAGGCATTAGGGCAATGTGAATGCGAACAGCCACAGCTAGATTTTGAACTCTTAGTTATAGGTTCCACTTCATACGACAATGATTATGCCTTTAAAGGTTTTAATGCTGGAAAAGGAAGCAAAAAGGGTTTCTTCAGCCTCTCTCCACTTACAAAATGGTAGATTAAGTTATGCTGAAAGCACCAGTTCCTATTAGATCAAAGTTAAGTAGCAAGAAGCTTGTTCAATACTTAAATGAATGACAACTTAGTAACAGATACTCAGAACAAACAAAGTCTGAGTGCCAGACAAAGCAAAACAGTAAATAACTTAATTTGCTTTGAGATTACCAAAGACACTTGCACATATATATAAAATTTATTTTCTGTTAGTCCCCAATAAGAGAAAAGAAGTAAATACTTTAAAATGAATAGGTCCACAAGTGAATTTGCTTTTAGGTCATTTATTCTTCTTCAACACCTGTTTCTGACGTTTTTAGCTGTCTTCAGGGAGTAAATGGTTTATGTTTAGTGTTCCCTTTGGTTTTTATAGTGACTACTGTCTTTAATAGGGTTGCTGTTCATTTTAATTTCAAGATTTGTGTCAGTGAGTGTCCAGTTCAAGGTAATTATCCATGACAAACTCATCTCTGGAGATTTTTTTCCTCTCAAATTTATTTACAAGAACGTATCCTGCGTGTTTGTGAGTGTTTGCTTGGATGTTCATGTCCATGCATGTGTTTATACTTTTGGGCATTTTTGTTTTTCTTTATTACTCTTTTATATATATATATATATATATATATATATATATACACACACACACACTAAAAAATGAGTAGGTCTTTGAAGAGATTTGTATTTTTTTAGGACTTATTTATTTTTTTCTTACATACATGTGTTTCCTGCTTGTTACTTTTGTCAGAGAATATATATGGCACAAAGCTTTGTTAATGGGGCACTCAATAAAACCTGAACTCCCTACTGTTTGCAGTTTGAATGGTTTTCAGTTGGTTACAGGTTTAAATGAAGGTCACTCTTCTCTTAGAATGTGTTTACCTTCATCTGCTTTACCCCTTATTTACTTTTGATATGTTTTTTTCTTTGCGTGTGAGTGGTAGTGTGATTTGAAATATACAGGTAATTATGTTTTACAAATAATTTTCATGTATGTGTGCGTATATATATATATACACACACACACACACACACACACACACACACCTATGTATGTTTGTGTCCATTTGTGTGTGTGTGTGTGTATGATTCATGTTTTATTCAACTTTGGTTTAAATTTATCTATAAATTTCTTTTCCTTTATTCGAAGTAGCGAGTAGTTGTTAGTTTGGTAGATGGGCATTATTTTAAATTCACCTTAACTACATTCATATAGGTGTTTCAATACATTTAGTTTTCAGATATTTTAATATTGCTCCTGAGAAGGGATGTCCTTGTATTGAGGGCCTGTGTTGACCCTATGTATATTTCTTTACACTTGCTACATTCAATTATGTAAACTATGTTTTTTTTTTTTTTTTTATTTGCAGCTTAAGTCTTTATTTTGAATTTTGTTTCCAAGTTTTTAAAAAGGTATAGGATTTTCCTTCTATAATTATATCACATATTTCACATTGTTTATTATTGCATTTGGTAATTCTTTGTGTTGTGTTTTCACCGAATGTAGAAGAGGTGAGCATTCTTTTAAGATTTTTGGGTTGTCTCTGTCTTTTAATGATTTTTGTATCAAGTATTTCTTTGATTTTGTCATTGTTTTTAACTTCTAGATTTTTTTTATTTCCGAATAGTTCTGGGTTGTTTTTGTTGTAGGTTGCGACTTATGCTAGGAGTTTTTTGTTGTTGTGCTTTTTGGTTTCCTTAATTCTCTTTTTGTGGTATTTTCGAATCCCTTATTTATTAGTGTCGCTGGGTATCTTCTCTGGTTTAGGGTCATGTGTAGTTCTTTAAAGCAAGTTTTTTTAGGTTTTTATCCGTGATTATTGTGTGTATTCTATGAGCTAGAATATGAGGGATGGATTTAAACAGTTTTTGGGGTGGTAGCTTTTGAAGAGGTATTTTTGGGTGTCTATTGGTTTGTGGTAGATACCTGTAATTTGGTCATTTACATTTTTATAAGGATGGTAGTTCTTTTGAGCTGTGTTCCATAGTAGATTTTATTTTGGGGTGCAGGTTTTATAGTAGGTTGTGTAATTCTTTAATGTTTCCCCATGGGTATTTCCAGAATATGAAACAGTCATCAAAATATCTTTTCTATGATTCAGTAAATTCTTCTTTTATGTCATTGCCATATTTTTTACCAATTATTTCATATAGGTTTTCTTCTAAATATGCTAGGGTCAGGGTAGTATATGTTGACACCATTTTAGTTCCAATAGCTGTTCCTAGGGTCTGGGTATAGTTAATGTTATTGAATTGAAAGGAGTTATTAAGGATTATTTCTATACCCTCTATGATGAATTTTTTGTTAAATCTTGTGTGTAATGTGTCTGGGTATTTATCTATCCAAAACGCAATGGCTTGTTTTCCTAATTCATAGGGGATATTGCTGTATAGGTTTGCAATGTTAAATGTGACAGTCTGTTGGGATCAATTTTTTTCTGGTATGGAGTTTGAAATATCTATGTTGTCTCTAATATAGCTTTTGATTTTGTTTAGGAAAGGTTGTAGTAAAATGTCTATTAGTTTGCTAAGTCTGTTAGTTGGGAACGACGGGCTTGCTACAATGGGTTTAAATTTGAGGTCACTGGGGTTTGGAATTTCGATACATTTGGATTTTTGTGTTTCTATGGCATTTTTTATTTGTTTGGATTTGTAAATTTTTGGTAGTCTGTAGAAGTTACTAGTTATGGGGATATAATTTAAGTCTTTTTCTTTTAGTTAGTGATTTATCAAATATTTTGCAGAATTTTGTGATTTTTGATATTATATTATTGTCTGTATTTGTATCTATTAGTTTGTAGTTGGTATCATCTTAGATTTTTGTTTTGTAGTACGTTTTATCTAAGATGACAACGGCACTTCCCTCATCTGCTTTTATAATTATGTTTTCATTTTCCTGTATATTTTTTAAGGCTTGATTTTGTTTTTGTGAGGTTATTTTTTGTTGTCTTTTTTTTTCTTTAAGGTTGATACTCCATAAATTAGATAGGTTTTACATTACTTTTTTATGCAATATCACACATTGGAATTTTCATAATTTTGTTCTGGGTTTATTAGTTTTTATTATTGTTTTAACTTATTTGAATAAATTTTGCTTTGTGTATTATCTTCATTTTTCTGAATATGAATGATAAGATATAACTGGTTTTATGTTCATTCTTAAATCATGATGAATCATTTAAGTTGGTTGGATTTTATGACATATCAACCCTTATATGATATTCAATGCCAAATCCTGTTCATTATATATACACACACACACACACACACACTTAGGCAGGGGTGTCCTTGTGGTGTAATGGTTAAAACGATGAACTGTGGAATCGTACTACGCGAGTGAACTCCAGTCACACAATTGCATTCACTTTTGTGCTAATACCCTTGGGAAAGGTATGAACCCCCTTATCCTCACAGCTATGGGTTAAATAGTACCACTACTGTTCTTCTAGAATAGCTTTAGTATTAAATAACCTACAAAGGTTGATATGCCATTAAACAAAGAAAACAAACAAACCCACTTAGGCAGCAAGTCATTATCTAAACATGTTTGGTTGAATACCACGGATTGTTTCTTTTTTAAAATCTTCAAGTGAAGACATTCAAGTCTTCTTACTAGTCTTAAGTCTGGGTCAAGTTGGTAAAGAAAGTACCCTATACTAACCAAAGTGCTTTCAACCATTTTGCTGGTTATCTTCAGGAGGGTGTTAGATCATTAGTTGCTGTGAGTTTTATTTATATTTGAAAAAGAAAAAAAAAAAAAAAAAAAAAAAAAAGAAAAGAAAAAGAAAACAGTCCAAATAAATATAAATAAAATCATTTTTTAGAATTTTAACATTTTTAAAAAGGTTTCCATATAAACTTTCCAGGATACAAAGACATTCCTCCTCTCTATAAAGGACAATTTGGAAATTCAACGAGATATCTGGCCTGACTCATTAACAATAATAAATGAAGGAACAAAACAGTAAATGTTTGTTGTTTTCATTTATTGTCAGGGATCAAGTGACAACCTTTGTAAGGAACTCTTTATAAGGTATGATTTTTGTTATTACCCGGCTCATTGGCCTAGTGGGTAGAGTGTTCGCTAATGGTCAATCCCAGGTTGTGTCATACCAAAGACTTTAAAAATGGTACTTGATACCGTCTTGCTTAACACTCAGCAATATAAAGTATATATCAAGGGTAAGGTGGAGTAATCCAGGGAAAGGAGTAGCGCCCTCCCCTACACTTTGGTGTAGTAGCTATTGAAAAGGGAGCCTTTTGGTCGCCCTCGATTACATTCACCAGCTTTACTTACTTTAATTCTATTATTAAGTCCAAATATAAAGTTAACTTAAAAAGTAAGCGATGCTCAATAAATTTTAGTCAAAAAGGATAGTGACTGTTACAGAGAATGTTTATCAAAAAAGAATAAAAAAATCTTTTAATAGTAAAATAACATATGGTAATAAAGTCGATGTATTTCACAGTAAAAACACAAATGTTTCATGTAGGTTGGTAAGTGGCGGGGAGCGGGGAGACACATACAAGTCAATCTTTGTTTTATAGCATTTATCAAGGATTGACAGTTGACATTATTGGAACTACTAAACCTCTTTATGCTGATTTTATTGACCAGAGCTGGTTAACTTTTTCATCTCTTTGATATAATAAAAAGACATATTTGGAAGTGACATTTTCTTAATATCTTGATCAAGAAATTGGCCTTTTAGTTTCTGCAGATCTTAACAAGACAAGCTCTTTTCATTGCATTCAAAGAATTTACCCATCTGACACTGCTGGAGAAGCAAGGACGAACTCATAAGAGATGTACTCTTATGGACCCCCACACATGGCCGTGCAAAAGCAGGACGACCAGCACAAACATACATTCAGCAGCTATGTGAGGATACGGGATGTTGTCCTGAAGACCTGCCTAGGGCGATGAACGATAGGGAGGAGTGGCGAGAGAGGATCAGGGATATCTGTGCTACCATCACGACATGATGATGATGAGATTGCAAGACAAATATTTTCTGTAAATTTTCAATGGCTTAAGAAAAAACGGAAAAATTAGTAAACAGATTTTACGAATTAAATAACAAAAAAAAAAAAAAAAATTGAGTTAACTAATATTTCTTTTATTTTAATTTCAGTTGCTTTTTTATTGAAACTTTGTTGTTTTATAGTTGTTAGTAAGCAGAATGTATTATAAATCTTAATATCATTCGATAAATATCCATTCATCCATCCAGCTAAGACTCCACCATTTTTGGTCTGATTTCACCAAACTTGCTGAAAATGTTAGAATCTCAGCTAAAAAAAAAAAAAAAAAAAAAAAAAAAAAAAAAAAAAAAAAAAAAAAAAGGTTTTAAATTGAACTAGATTCAGCTCAAACTATTCTTTAAGAGAGATCTGCCCTCACCCTCCATGTGTAACAGTCCTTACTGTAAAAAAGCATCCACCTCACAGTACTTACCCACTCTCTTGGTAATTTTTCCCTATATGCACTTAGACCCTTTCTGTTACAACTAAAGAGAATTTCATTTCATCTAATTAAAAAGAAATCTTACCCCCCCACTCCTTTTTTTATGTTAATATTCCCTCTCCAAATTTGGAAAATAATAAAATAAAATATTTTTAGCATTTTTTTTATAGTATCTGATATCTTCAATTGAAGCTGAAGCCGTCTTCCACAGGCACTGGTTGGTATAATCAAAACAGTAAGTAAAAGTAAAGTTGGCAACCGTAGTTGAGGGTGACCAGAAAGCTCCCTTTTCAATAGCTACTACACCGACATGTAGGGGAAGGGTGCTACTCCTTTCCCAGGATTGCTCCACTTTACCTTTGATACATACCTTATATTACCGAGTGTTAAGCAAGGAGGTATCAAGTACCATTTTTAAAGTCTTTGGTATGACGAGACCTGGGATTGAACCCAGGTCTTCTGGACCATTAGCAAACATTCTACCCACTAAACTAATCCTGATGTAAATAAATACAAATATCCTAAACTTTAATGAAAATGACTCGATTCTTTATTTTTTTAATGATAATCATCTTACAATGTATTTGTAATTAAAGTGCTGCTAGTAAAGAATAAGTTGTCAAAAAGACATGAACTTTTTTTTCCCCTTTGAAAGCTGCTTTTCATGGAGCAGCTACCTTACTGTTAACTATATCTTATTCATGGGTCCCTTAGCCTTTCATGGTTGTTGGGGGTGGGGGTGCCACTCATGTAATATGCCTTTGACAGGAATAACCTGGTAGAGTTCATTACTCACCAAACTGGTAGCAACTCAGTTTTCCTTTTCTTTGACTGGTTGCCTGACCAAAGCTAAAAGAACCCAATCAGCTCTACTATCAACCCAAAGCTAGAGGGAGGGAGAAGAAGAGATAGATTCACGCCTTTCCAATTAGCGTCAAATGAAATGCAAATAGTCTCATCCAGGAATTGAACAATGACTGCCGATTCCATTTCATATGATGATAAATGTTACATTAAGTGCACCTCCATAAATATATCGCCATTTCTTACTTCTTTCCATCTATTTGATATGTAACCGTTTTATTCATTTTTTTTTTTTTAGAAAAAGCAAGGGTAATACAAGTCACAATTTTTAATAGAATTATCAATATTTAAATATATTTTAAATTTCATAATTATGATTAATATTTATACAATGAAAGTACTTTATTCAGAATTTCTCAAGGGTAGGGTAGGGGTCGCAGAAACCAAGTCAAAGTAGATGCGAGATCATTTGATGGTATTAAAGCTTTTTTTTTCTAAGGGAGATTGAATGAAAGCCACTGCTTTTGTTTAAACATTACATGGTCCAACAACATGGATTCTCTCTCCATCGATCCGAATTGGTCATCACTCTTGGCAAGTCCTCCTGATAGTATTCTGCATCAGCAAATGGTCAGCCGACTGGTATGTCCATGAATAGGAGAATATTGCTTATGAGTTCATCCTTAATTCTCCAGAAGTGGTCAGCACATCTTACTTGGATGGTTTGTAGAATAGGAGGTAAGTGGCCATACACCAATTGTTTTGTAGGATGCTACTTCCAGGATTTGTTCAAAAGAGCATTCTGGTATAGTTCCACACCTGGTGTTTCTCTAGATGTTTCATTAGAGTCCAAGTGGTGCAACCATACAGTAGTATTGATCTCCAATAAAATAAAACAGGAGTTCTTCTAACAAGCGCCATAATCATTAAGTATTAATATAGTGAATCTTTCAATGAACTTCTTTGAACAAATCATACAGTCTTATTCACCAAGATGAAATGTTTAATATCATAATATGCTGTCATTAAATTTGATTAAAGTTAGGGTGCTTTTTTTTCCTATTTTTTGGAATTGTCTTTGAATGAATTTCCTAATCCTTTGTGTTGGCATAAACAAGCTCATTATCCATTACTGCCATCTGTCTTATTAAATTGTGGATATCTTCCTCTTTTAAAACAACCTGCATTGACAAAAAAAATAAAAAAAACCTTTCACCTACAAAAGCAGTATAAGACATTATCTGATTTCTGTCTTTCAGATCAAAATGTAGGTTCTTGGCCGTTTGGTTAAGATCAAAGTGTAGTAACTTTATGTGAGTTTTTCAGGAATGTATTTATTTTACTATTCCATTTTGAGTCAGATGTGACACTGGTTTGACTTCAGAGTATTTGTCATTTAGTACTACAGCACCAAATTCAAATTTAGTGTAGCACTACCGGTACCAAATCGAAAGTTGTAACACAGATACAAAACAACTGTTATTTTAAGATAAAAAAGTTTAATGCTACTCTCTTTTCCAAAGTAGCCACCGAAACAATTAAAGGAATTACTTCAGCCCATTAGATCAGCAGGAACTATATATCATGTGAGATAAAACAAACAACCACAGACTCAGACACTTCGTCTTCACTGACTCGGCCCCACCCTAATAGGGCCTCTATGCTCTATCTGCTTCTGACAGCAACTGTGACTCTTCTCATTCACTCCGTCTTCAATATCTGATATATTTTCTTAAAATTATTCTCTTAACTAAACTATTAATCACACAAACACTTCAGTGACACGTCATTGCTAAATATCAGCTGACATCCACCCAAATGTTTATCTTGGATATTTCATTTACAGTTGATTCTAAAATAAACCAGTTGCACTTATTTTGACAGGACTGACATGTGTAAGCAAAAACAACGCCTACGCAAATTTAGAAATCGAAAACCAGCAACTACAAACTCAAAATTTTAGCTAGTGCACAATTATTTGACAAACTGGCTGCTTTACTAAGACAAAAGAGGCTGGAAGAAGAATAAATGGATTCATACCTTTCACAAGGGCATTAGCACTTTTAATGTCAAAAAACAGTTCCATTTCAAATAATTCAGTTAAGCATATGCACGCAGTTTAAATGTAAGTACGGTTTAATTGTCAAAAACACTTCTATTTCCAGCTATTCAGTTTACTCAAACAATTAAGTTTAGCATAAGTATGCTGTTAGTTCTATTTAACCCATAGATAGGGTCCTATCAAGTGCTGCCACTCCGGGCCAGAGTGGACCTGGGACTAATGGCAATAAAGGGGTACTCCACATTCCCCAAAGCTCCAGCACTGCTGGAACCTCACCATCAGATTGTTTTGTGTCATATCCAGGACACTCGTTAGTGGGGGTCTTACCCCTCTGCAGAGGTACAGTCATTGTATTCTACAGCCCCAGCCGACTGGGCAAGCTATTTATTGACAAATGATCATTAGTTGCTTGAAATCAGAATTGCTTGAGAGAAGAAAAAACAAGTGACCTCAACATTAAAAACCCCAGCAAAGGTTGACATGCCGTAAATCCAGCCAACCAAAGAAATTAGAATTTTCTTTATTTTTTGTCCCTCACTAGAGAAGACAGACATTTCTTTATAAGGGCCAATGGGTAGAGACAACAATCACTGACCATGAAAAAAAATCACAAATTGCTTTCACTCCAGTGAGATGGAAAACCTACAGGCAACGCAAGATATCACTACACGTAAGTTAGCAAATTTTGGTGAATAAAAGCTCGGGGGGGGGTGTAGAATCACGAACCTCACCATTTAAAAAAGAATCCAATCATCAACTCTGAGACCAATCCAGAACGGAAACGCCACCGATCAGCCCATATCCATTCGTGTAATATTATGCAGTATGTAAACTTCCTGAAAAAGTTTCTGAGCCTATTTTTCACATAAGGACAGAAAATGCTGTCCATATAAAAGAGTCTAGGGCGTGACAGATAACCAGTTTAAGAGAAAATACTAATGAATTCTTTGGGCAGAGGCTTGACAACAATACAAACAGTAGAAAATGTCTCAAAAGACATTCTTTTTTTTTTTCTTTCTCGTTTTGTAATTGACCTAGTAAAGACTTGAAGTGAAATAGAGATGTTTTTATTGTACATCCAAGAATTAAGACAACAAACGTTGTCAGAATTTAAAATAACTTTTCGACGGTCTGTCTGAAAATGTCCGTAAACTGAAGGTACATTCACTTGGATTTAAAAAAAATTGGATCCCAAGCTCGATTAGAAAATTATGCAGCAATGTTGAAGACTTTTACAAACACCTAATAATAATAATATGCTAGTCAATATAACACCAAAGTACCCCAACCACAAAAAAATTGCAATTTTTTTATCGTTTTATGTCAGGTTGGGTCTACATCATACAAAAAGTTGGACAAGATCGTAGTATGGGAAAGTTTCAAATATCAAAGTTGAACATTTTCGACTTACAAGTCATTTTCCATTACATTTTAAAACACTAACTCGGTCAGTTTTCATGATAAACCAATAAATCTTGCATTTTAACCCATGTTTTCAGGGTAAATTTGAAACTTTCCTAAACTACAATCTTGTCCAACTTTTAGTATGATGTAGAGTAGACCCAACCCAACATAAAACCATAAAAAACAATGTTGCAATTTTTTGTGTCAGTTGGTGCATTGACCCGTCTATAAGGGGGGGGGAATTCTCTAGAAACTTTAGCGAATGTATTTTTTTATTTTTAGAATTATAAATTTATAATTCTAAAAATAAATTTAAAAAATAGATGGCAAAAGTATTCGGTAGCCTCACTGTTTACAGATATTATTATCTAAAAAACTTTAATAAATAAATATCTTTTCAGAAGATATCTGCAGTAAACAAAATACAGAGTATTTCATGCACAAACTATTTTGAAGTTTATCTAATGAGAACAGCCTTCCTTATTTTACCGACATATTTCGAAACATTGCATAGCTTTCGTTAAAATGTGTCAAACTATTCGATGGATAATTTGGTGCCCTTGTGAAATCTCCACTCTTTTATTGATGCCAATTGCCGAGGCTATTTTCTCTCTCTCTCTCTCTCTCTATATATATATATAGTCCTAAAAACATTTAGAAGATTGAGTATTTTTCTCTATGTGTTCTCTAAAGTTACTAATTATAAATAAAACTAGTTTTAAAATATAAATCACGTTTTCTCGATTGTCGTTGTTTCCAGAAGTGAAGGGTGAGAATACATCACAAAAAACATTTTAAAAAATGAATAAATTGGGACCACAACTGTATCATTGTCCAGGCAACACCAAACTTTCATTTTACTTTTAATAGTATTACAAAAAAAGTCTCACCCCACCAGTTTTTCAGCCTAATGTGAAAAGACGATGTTTGACCTAACTTGACCTTTTTAGCAAATTTCTATTTTAACTTGCTACAGTTAAAAACTAATTTATTGTTCAACTGGACATTGAACAATGAAATACAATTGTAGTCATTAAAATAAACAATAGAAATTTTCTTTTTTTTCTTTTTATTTATATATTTATTTATTTTTTGCAATACTAATTTTTACGATTTTATTCTTCCCAGGGCTAATCGCATTGTTATTTTTATCGAGTTTAACTCAATATTACAATAAACTCAAAATTTATTACTTTTTTTTTTTGTAAATATTGTGAAAAATTGGTTTCCATCGCAACACAAAACATTGGTTTTTTTCCCCCCAAAAAAATCGAATATTAACGTTGAGAGAAACAATGGCTTGAAGATTCTGGCTTTAGAAAATTTATCAAAACAAACAATAAGGAAAGCAATATATTGCATAAATAAATCTAATCCTTATTTTAAAATTAAATTTCCTTGAGTAAAAAAAACTGTGAACATAAGTTAAATGACTGACGAAAACCAATAATAGTGAGCAGAAAACAAAGCAAAAAAATATTTATTTATTCTATTCATCAGAACAATTGTTTATCAAGAATTATTTCAGTAATAATAATAATGTTTTACAAGAAGAGATAGCAGTATCTAATAAGAGTTTTTGGTATTTATCCAGAATATCCCACTGAGAAAATGTTTGTTGTAATGATAATAAAAAAAACAAAAACAAAAAACGAATGTAATATTTACATTCACTATCCAGATATCAAGAAGTTTTTAAAAATTTCATTTTTTTTTTTTTTACTGAACATGGTGTCCAAAATGATATAATAGCAATCGGACATAAGTCGTCCTCTTCGGAGGGGTTGGGTTTATCGTCTGGCGCCTGAGGCATTTTGGAAATGCCGGGCGCGTGTGGGCTTCGGCTCTGCGCCCGGACCCACCTTTAAAAAGGCCTTGTGCCATACTCGTCCGGTAGGTGGGACGGAGGACAAATACCATATGACGTAAGTCGCTATCTTAGTTGCAATTTAATAAGCGCAAGGCCGTATGAATTGGAGCACCCGTTGAGACTAACTCACTTGTGAAAGGTTGCTAGTCAAGCTTGAAAACCATTACACCACCAGAAGTGCTATCTTAGTGGTTAGTAGAGGAAATACTAAAACGTGTAGCGGGTGGGTCAATTATAATGAATTGAAGACGAATTTAAATGTATAATAAAAAATAAGTAAATGACTAAAATTTATCTGGATAATGAATACAAATTATGCATTTCTATGACTGTTTTTCTACATAACTATAGACATTTCCTCAGCGGGGTATTTTGGTTTAGTTTGTGTTTTATGCCATATCAACTCTTGTGAGTTATTTAATGTCAAATCCTATTTAAACACATTTGTAAGCGAATACTTCGTAAATATTTTTCAAACAAGCTAGAGCTTATTTGTTTGCACACAGTTAAATGATTTCAGCTATTGTTATTTAACAGTAGTAATTCTATTTCTCAAGTATTCTTATCTAATACAAACAATTTGCACACAGCTGTCTGGTTTCAAATAACTAATATTAATTACATGATTTAACAGTTCTATTTGATCCGTAGATGAGATCCTAACAAGTACTGCCACGTCGGGTCAGAGTGGACCTGAGAGTAATGGTAATGAAAGAGTACTCCAGTTTCTCCAAAAATCTGAGACTGAAACCTCACTAGCAGAAGCAGTTTAGTGTCATACCCAATACACGGTTTCAAGTATTGCTATTCAACACGAATAATTCTATTTAAAATTAATCAGGTCGGCACACAGTTAAATAGTTTCGTGTATTGCAATCGACCTTCAGGACGTTTAAGATTTAAAAAAAAAAAGAATTGAGTACTTGTTTGCCACAAAAGTAATTTGAAGAGTCGGGAAAATCATACAGGTGATTAAGCTGGACATGACCAACCGATTGACCAGATCGGGCCTCTCCGACCGCACGTCTAGCACAGTATTGCAAGTCATGTGACCACTTCGGTTGCAATGTCCCGGGCTGCTCAGCCACCAGGATGCTGTCCTCAAACATTATGGGTTTCTACCTCCGGCCAAGAGGCGGCCCTTTTTTTTATTGGATGCGGGAGTCTCTTCCCCTCTGCGTTTTTTTTTTTTATGTAAAAGAAACTCAAGACTTAGATCTGCGGATCATATTCAATAGCCCCAACTGACAGGGCGGTGGAATATTTTGGACAAGTACCGAAATTTTTTAAAAACCGAAACCAACATTTTGGATGTTCAAATTTAAAAAATAAATAATGCAAGCTTTCTTTTTCTTATATTTATGTAGATTAATAGAATACAATGAAATATTTTTTTAAAATAAAAACAGTAAAATTCCCATTACAAGTAATAAACAGCCAAAGCTTCTTATGAAAGTCTAAAAACAAATCCATAAAGAAGTACAAATCTTTTAAGACAACTGAATTTTTTTTTCAAACGTTTTTTTTTGGTAAAAGAAACTCCAGACTTAGATCAGTAAATTTATCATTGCAACACAAAGAATGAGTGGAATATATTTTTATTTATATCTTTTTGATGCGATGAGAAAAAAAACAAAAACAAGCCAGACAATTTTTGATATTTGTTAAATAAAAGATATTAAAGTTTTTAAAAACTTTTTAGTTATTTACTAAGCTTTGATTAGTTGTGACACAAGGCCAGAAGTATGAGGCACCCAGTGAGAAACGAACTCACAATGGTCTGCTAATTTAGCTTGCTTTGACCCCCTTTTTGCATCACGAAAACTTTACCAATCTCTATTATTCATTTCAGTACAAACCAACAGAGACACTCAATTTGATCAAAAATACTGAATATAATTATTTTGTAGTGGAACAAGGTTGGTTTTTTTGTTTGTTTAATAATTTCGAAAAACAAGAAAATTTACCCCAAATGTTCCATTGACTCACAAAGATTATCTTAGAATCCAAAGGATAAAAAATATGTACACAATTAAACCTAAAAACGATCTTGAAACGAAGTTTATTGACAAAAATTTTCAAAAATGAAGAGAGAGATTGATTCTCTTGTTTTAATAATTTCTACGCTCAGAAGATATCAGGTCATTATTTGAATTATTCATTTACAAGAAATTCCTTAAAACTTCTGATAATTTCACCTTAATCCTGAAAAGAAAGCTTACAAGATGCAAATTAGTAGCAAAAAAAAAGTTTATAGAGGTTTTTTATAGCCTGTGCTTTACTCAATTTTCCAGTCCATTTTTATATTTTTATTTTCAATCAGTAATGAAACCATTAAAGAAGAAATATTCCTCGAACTGAAAACAACTTTTTATGCATTCGTTTTCTTAATATAATAAATATCCACACCTTTGTTTTCTACAATCGCAGAAAGGATACTAAAATACCGTCGAAAAGTTTAATAAGGCAAAATAAACAAAATTCAGGGCGTTTCCTTTACAATATGGTGTTAAAAAATGACTAATATTGACGAAGAAAAAGAAAATTCATTTGAGATTAAGCAGACACTTTGTTGCTGAGCCCATCCCAACTCATTAGATTAAAGAAACCATTATTAATTTCGTTTATTCAACAGTTTTTAAATTTAAGGGAAAAAAGCGATTGTAGGGGAAATACTAAAATTGAAAAGTAAAAGATAAAATATCTTTTAGTTCTTAGCGGGGGGAATAGATTGTTTTAACGTTTCATGAAACTTTAAGAAAAAGGAACCTTAAAAAAAAAAAAAAAAATCAACATCCAAAACATTAAAAAAACTATTTCATTCTTAGAAATTAATATTTATCAAAGAAGGAAAAATATGTTTTATCAGTCTGTTTAAGAAAACATACCATTAAAAAAAATAAAGTCACAATAGTTGCGCTCTCTGTTGATTTTCATTTGAATTCAGAATTTTAAAAAAATTTTAAAACACGGAAGTTAGTGATGTCGTCAATTAAAAAATGTTTTAAATGAAACATTTCGTTTGTAAAACTTAAAGTTTTAAGGTTGTTTGTTGTTTTCTTTTTAGAAAACTAAAAAATTGAGTTGCAGAAAACAGTGGTCGTTTGATAAACAAAACATTAATGAATTAATTCAGGAGTAATTAATAAGCATTTGTCAAAAATATGTCAATTGAAAGTTTGATTAAAAAATTTCTAACTTTTATTTTTCAGCTATTCTAAAATAATAGTCAGATTTTCAAAGTTTTGTAATATGTTTTTTTTAATTTCAACAACACATTTCTAGCCTATTTGCCCCTAAAGGTTTGTGCGCAACTAAAATGTCGATAATTTTTTTCTTTTGTCTTTATAAAACCAATTTAGTCAATCAAAGAAATGTCTAGAATCGAATAAACAATACTATTAAAATATATTAAGTGAAAATACACCCTAAATTTATACTTCTAGACAATTAATTGGGGGAGGGGAAGTTTGTTTTTTTTAGAAAAAGAAAAGTTATTTTTGTTACTTACCATTAGCGTTTTGTGGTACCCTTTTCACCCGTAAACATATATTTCCAGAATGAATACACTGTAAGAATCAATAGTTTAAAAAAAAAGAGTCAGGTAACAATTTAACAAAACAAAAAAAGAAAAAAAATGAAAGAAGATTAGGTATTATAAGAGTTTTGTTAGCAATAAAAAGGTAGATATGAAACAAGGTACGACTGATTCAGCTACTCACCTGTTTAAAACGGTGACAACATCCGCTTCACACACACAAAAAAGGAAATACTCAAAAAAAAAAAAAAAGAAAGTATTTTAAAAAATGATAAAGTCTTAATTCAGTCTTGTTTTTTTACTTTAACTAATATGTAAGAAAAAATCAGCTTTAATAGAATTCTCGTTTTAAAAGTAAGTCGGCCAGGTAACTGTCTCCTAGTCTCACCTGTGTCCCGACAGGCAATGAGACGTCTTTTTCTTTCCTTTTCGTTTTGTTTTGTTTTGTTTTAAACTTTACAGGTAAGCAACCGAGATATTCAATATGGCTTCCTAGAAAAAGGTGGGCGAAGTAGAAATTGGGTATTTAATAAAAACAACCTCAAGGGAAAATATAGCGACAAAGAAAAATCTTAATCATAACGAAAATAATAAAATTGAAATCTAATAAAGGAAATTAGTTACAAAATGTTATTATTTTTTAAAAACTTTTTTTTCCTTCTTTCCCGGTGAAAGGATTTCAACTGAAGTTTTTATCTGTTATTATTACTATTATTATAATTATTATTTTAATCTTTTGTACAAGGTGGCTATTTATTGTATTTTGATTTAAAAGCGAAAATTGACACTCTATCAAATAAAAAAAGTAACTTGATTAAAACCCTCTAATCATTTTTTTATTTACCTGATCTCATATTGTTACCTGGCCGGATCTATTCAGCATTAGAGTGATGGGAGGAAGATTGGATTGCATACAATAAAATTAAAATGTTTTGGGGTTTTTTTTTACTCGGCCTCATATATATATATATATATATATATATATATATATATATATATAAAATAGTCCGCAAATGAATTTCATTGTGGTACCTTACGGTTTTATTTCATAAAATAAAACCCTAAGGTACCACATTCAAATTCATTTGCGGACCTATTTATTTTAAAATACTCACTTTTCTCTAATTGGACTAATATATATATATATATATATATATATATATATATATATATATATATATATATATCCCTTTTTAAGCATCAATAGATTGTTTATTATTGTTAGTGTTTAAGTTTTTAAAAAAAGATAAACTTCAAAATATAAACAAATTTTAATTACCACAAAAAATATGCTTCGAAAGAATTGTCCTATGAGAGTGTTTTGAAAAGGTCTTTGCTCAACAAAGTAGAACATATTTATTTATTTATTTATTATTAAGGAACGCCTACTGTTGAGAAATGATGTAGCAAGAATATAGAACCAGCAGATGAATTTGTGGAATAGCATATTCATTCCATTTCTAGCTGAGAACTTTTCATCACAGCTCATAATAGTCGAAAAATTATCATGTCAATATTTTGGCGAGAAGAGACGTCAATATTATTTATTAAAAAAAAAAATTATGCGTCAAAACCATAAAAAAAATCATGAGTGACCTTAAACAAGAACTCCCGAAAAAATTTTATTCATTTTTTTTTTCTTTTTTGCGTAAAAAACTAATGCAAACTGGTACCAAAGGAATACAAGACTGTAGCAGCCACAGATCTATTTCCTTTCGCGAATCAATGCCCCCGCCAAGAGATTCGGTTACTCACTGACCAATCAACCGGCAGAGCGCATTAATTCCTTCTTCCTCTCAAGAACTATTTTTCTGGTCCCTTTTTTAGTGGGTCGATAGACAGAGAGCAATTAGCCGGCACCTGGCTTTTTAGCTGGGCCGTCTGGCATTCGTGCCGGATGGGTGCTCGAAACCAAGAGCAGACTCGGGGCCGAATAGGCCCCCAGCTTCGGCTGGGCAACCTTCGGGTGGGCGAGCTGCACTTTTGTCCCCTTTGTACGGCACTAGACCAAGCGTCTAGTTTAAGCCGTAAACTGGCATACGTGCCCGGACCCACATTTGGGTTCGTGAAACTGCTTGCCTCATCAGGCTCACATTGCACTAAGTGAGCCGATGAGCAGCACAGACAAGCAGGGTTCGAGTCTCGGCTCGTTCCCGACCTACCCCTCCCCTTTATCCCCACTTTAATCGGCCTTCGGGCTTTTGACCTTGTGTCAAGTCGTGTCTGGTGGGAGGCAGCG
This sequence comes from Sepioteuthis lessoniana, assembly GCA_963585895.1. Classification (NCBI taxonomy): domain Eukaryota; kingdom Metazoa; phylum Mollusca; class Cephalopoda; order Myopsida; family Loliginidae; genus Sepioteuthis; species Sepioteuthis lessoniana. The sequence continues at coordinate 74,858,407 of OY757935.1, forward strand.
ACAAATACACGGCACCTCGAACAGACATCTCTCACACCCACTGCTACTGATTCCACTTGGAACACCATCGCTGAAGAACACGCTGCTGTTAGCTTCACACACGCTTCCTACAAACCAAGGACCAACATACTAACCAGCGACACTTTCTCACTCTCACTCCTTTACGCCTGCTACGATAATAAACCTTTCATTGTTGTGTTGTTTAAAAGAAGTTTCGTTATTCATTTGTGTTGCCTAATAATTTATAGTATTAGAGAAATTAACCATTTCCCCCAAAACAATAAAAGACCATGCACTATAGGGTGGGGAGGATGATCCATTGGGAACTGTGGGAGAGATAAAAATTTGACAATACTTCTAAATGGTATCTGCGCAAATAAGAATCTAGCCTTGAAAATGAGACCCAGAAAATTCTCTAAGATTTTGAGATCTTATCAGCAAGTCAAACCTAAAATCATCGGAAAAAGAAAACTAGTGAGTTACCCATGACGTCAGCTAACGAAACGTAACTCCTACGTTTACGAGTGAATTTCTGTTGTCAACACACAAACTATTTTTCGAAATAGAATAATTTTATCGGCCATTTCGGAGACAGTTCTTAACGACAGTATAAAATACGTCATATTTAAAAGCTCCTCTTCAAAATACAATTAGGTATTTATTTCATCATTGCTTATATTTTAAAGAGAGACTTCCTGTCTGACAACTCAAGAATTTCCACTATCGAAATCCTTTTAATACACAGCCGTCCCTTCTTATATAAAAGCAACCTCTGATCCCCACTAAAAATCGCCTGTTCGTGGCCACTGTTTAGCATTCGTGCCGGAGAAGGTCAGCAGCCGGGCTCCCTGTGGTCAAGGAAAGTTTCGAGGCCGAATGGCTTCGGCCGGTTTCACATACTAACTATTGATTCCAAGTCCAGCAGGCCCATCTGACTCACATTGCGCTAAGTGAGCCGAAGACAAGCATAAGTCCAGCAGGGCAGGAGTCTCAGCTTGTGCACCCAATTCGCTAAAACCCCACTATAAAAAAAACTTTGTGTCAAGCCCTGTCTGGTGGGAAGCACAGTATGTATTTACTAAGCTTTGCTAAGTTATGGCACAAGGTCGGATATATGGGGCACCCAGTGAGACTCACAATGGCTTACTAGTCTAACTTGTTAACCAATACACCACCTGAGATACCCAGGTTACTTACAGTAGCTCCTGTTCCTGAGTGGTCATCCATTTCAGAACTGAAAAAGTTAATCTGTTTAAATCGATGTTCTTGACAGTAAGTCCTCAATAGAGGACTTACTGTCAAGAACATTTTTAGTACAAAGCCACAAATATGAGGAGTCTATTGAGCTATCGATAGGCTCTCGATCATATGGAAATCAGACCTGACCGATAAAATGAAACGCAGTTTCTTCCAGGCAGCGGTCGTATCGATACTGCTATATGGAAGCACTACTTGGACGCTAACTAAACGACAGAAGAAGAAGCTAGACGGCAATTACACAAGAATGCTGCGAGCAATATTGAACAAGTCCTGGCGGCAACAACCCACAAGGCACCAACTATACGGCCAACTCCCCCACCGTCACGAAAACTATACAAGTTAGACGAACCAGACACGCAGGATACTGCTGGAGAAGCAAGGACGAACTCATCAGTGATATACTCCTATGGACACCCGCATATGGCCAAGCAAAAGCAGGACGACCAGTTCGAACATTCATACTGCAGCTATGTGAGGATACGGGATGTAGCCCTGAAGACCTGCCAGAAGCGATGAATGATAGGGAGAAGTGGCGAGAGAGGGTCAGGGATATCCGTGCTAGCGGCACGACATGATGACGATGATTGAGAATCGAACTCACATATCGGTAGCTGTGGATCTGCGAGAATAGTTCGCTAACCAACATACAACGACAGGATGTATACAAGTGTTATATTGTAGGGAACGAATAAATAAATAAAAAAATTAAATATAAAAAAATAAATAAATAGATAAAAAGAAAACTATTAAATTTGAAGAAACTCCCAGAGGTCTCTAACGGAAAAGGAGATGACGCATGCGTAAAAAGAAAAAAGGATTTCCTCTTGATAAAGGGAGCAAAGTATTCTTTCTCTTTCAGGCGGTGTCCGTCGAACCGACAACACCAATTTTGCTGTCTGGTATTTTGGGCACCACGCTGCGTCTTGGGACGTAGCGTCGGTTAGTCCCTTCACCCAATGAATAAAGGAAAGTATGGAAGAAATGTTTTCTCCTCTTATCCTTTTTCTATCTTTTCTTTTTGTATATTTCTTTTGGGACTTTCTTTGGGCAAGGCATTGCGCCGGCCAGTCAACGTGGGGTGAAACAGTGTAACCAAAATATGGAGTCAGATATCTTACGGCAACACAGCCTTGCCCTTAGCCCCCTGACCTTCAAAGCCTTCAAATCCCACAATATGACCGAAAGAGATCTCTTTCTAATTTATTGTACACACAAAATAATGATTGCAACTAGCGCCCACGAGAGCATTCACCGGATGTTATCGGTGCTGAGACTTTCTTCAAAATGGAAAAAAGGGGTTTCTGCGCATAGGATCAGCGCATAGCGAAATGTCAATTAAATTTGTCAAAAAATGAAATTAATTAAAAGTAATTTTTCGGCCAATCCGTGACATTCGCGGTAAAAAAACAAAACAAAGAAAACCCAATCTGCTCCGATCAGAAGAGAAAAACGATATAAAAGACAAATTTCTCGACAGCGAGACTGACCAAAAGAAGGCAGACGATACCAACAGAATCAGAACTCCAACTGAGAGAGAGACAGAGAGAGACAGAAGCGAAACTCGAAACTCGAAACCACGCATCACCCACATTGACCTTTCTCTTCTCTGCTTTGAAAGAAGCGACTAACTCGTAAATCACCGAACACCCCTCTCCTCTCTGCATCCGTAACATCTGATTGACCGTGTACGCGTAAGTCTAACAATTCTACCACTATTAGGCATAGGACATTTTTCTTCTTTTTAATTCCATATCAACACGTTTTTACAAACCCAGCTATTTGGACTTTTTACTCATTTTTTAGCAGTAATTTTTGTTGTAATGCGGGGAAAGGATAATATTTGTTTGTGTTTAGCGAGGAAGATTGTGTAACGTATGTGTGTGTTTACGTTGAGTTGTTTCCTCGCGAAGAGTGTAATTGTTAATAAAGGAAGGATGAAGAAGTAAGATGCCGATAGTCGAAATGGTTTTAGGAATTAGTTTTTATTTGCAGCATGGAAAATGTAGTTTTTGTTTGTGCTGCAAGACTCGTGGTGAGTAAGATTGTGAGTAAGGAGACGAAATGGAGATATGATAGAGTTGAGAAAGGCAGCGCGTATCGTCGGACGTGCGAGGGATTGTGTTCACTGTAGTTTAGCGAAAGCCATGTTGCAGTTGGAGGAAAATGAACTCTGGAGTGACCGTGAGTTTTGTGCGTCTGGTGGAGAGGCGTGCGTTGGTCTCCATTAAAGTGGCCCAGAGGTGAATTGAGAGCTAGGTGCCGAGAGCTTAATTGTGCGTCGAATCGACATAGCCAATTTTGGGGGTGACATAAAGTTGTCCCTGAGCGAGGCATGTTGAATGTATCTAATTTATATTCAACTGGGATTCCTTGCAAGGATTCCATAAATTAGATAGGTTCCCTCATTGTGTCCATGCTGCTGCTGCTATTGAAGAGCCACCAGTGAGACGTCTGCACTGGGCGGCGTTTTCCAGCTAAAGAGACTGTGTATGGCAGCTTACCCAATTTCTGCTGCTTGGGAAAGCGATCCGGGATGAATAGGATAGGTAATCCTGATTGGGTGAAATTATGCGGCGAATTAAATTGCGCGCCAAACCGAAATACGAAATTTTCCTCCGCTACAATTTGTTTCCAATACAATTGTTAAAATTTTTATGTGCCTTCGTGTTCTTTGTTTTTGCAGCTGTGTTTTTCTTTGTACTTTCTTTGCAACCATACGCTGATATAACACGAGTTAAAAAATACTTGCTTGAAAGTGGATAGAGATATTCAGAGAATTTCAGAAGACAGCAACTTTTACTGTTAAAAAACTTGCAAATGTACCCTAATTAGTGGCGTATTCCCATCTTGGTTTTTCTCTAAACGTTTCATTAGACTCCAAGTGGTGCAACCATACAGTAGTACTGACACTGAGCGTAATTGTAATTGTCAGGCATGTAAGCGTTGAAAGTTTACGATGTTGACCGTTTATCGAAAATGAATAAGAAGGGGAGGGAGAGAGTGAGAGAGAGAAGGGAGAGATAGAGACGAGAGAGAGAGAGAGAGAGAGAAGAGAGGATGGAAATATGGTCTAGATGCTGCTGTGAGTTTCGTGTCTCCACTGACCTTTCGATTTCTTATCTATATCTTCGAACTAGCTCCAAGAGAGATCTAAAATGAAGAAAGGACTGTTGAATTGTGATTGGTTTATTAAACATTATCGTCACGTGATTTTTTTTTCTACGACTGACGATATCAGCGGCAGTTACCGTATTTGACGGCATATAGGACGGACGAGTGTATAAGACGTACCCCAATTTCAGCAGGGAAAATCAAGAAAAAAATATTAATGCAAATATTAAACGTGATGAAATTAATATAATGAATATTATCAATGATAATACTTTTAATCTGCATGATAGCCTTTTAAATAATGACAATAGGCATATGAAAGTTACTCTAAAGTCTAAGCTAATAGGAGTTGCCAGGTAGCTAATTTCGGCGGACAATTGCGAATTTTAAACTTATATATGGCATATAAGACTCAGGGGAATTTTAAAAGCTATTTTCAGTTTTTAAAAAATGCGCCTTATATGCCGTCAAATAGAGTATAGCAGTATCTAAAAATCGGCCCTTGGTGATTCATTTTTATTTTGTGTGCTCTAACTTAACGGTCGGATACCACATTCAAAATTTGTAACCGACATTTTGATTTGTTAATTTTTCTAAAAACATTATTTAATTATAAAATTCTTTTTGATGATTTGGAAGGTATAGTTCCAATACTGTTCTTAAGTTGCTTGGGGGTAGGGAAGTTGTTATGTCGAGTCTCCATTCACTAATATTAGCATTATATTAACATCGAATAAACGAAGAAAAAAAAAGACAATTTCATTTATACATACAGAAATATTTAATTTACAAAGGATATACATGCAAATAGTATTGAAAAGAATACTTGGACGTATGCCAAAATATGAACATAGTGTTCTAAGAACAAGCAGTATATGAAAAGGGTACAAGAATAGAAAAAAGCTTGCTTGATGAATATGGACAGTAAAATGATTATAGACAATATGGACTCCACATTTTATCAAGATTTAATGTGGTTGAAGGTTTGATAAAACCTATATCCGAAAAGGCTAATGAAAATGCATTTCTTCAAATTAATGTTTACTGCTAATTTGCGTAGACATTGAAACAATTTGTTATCACTATCATAATTAAAATGGTTGCACTACTTGAATAAAACGCTGGGAGAAAATGAGACAGAAATTCTTCCAAGCTGTATCTCTGTCAGTACTACTATATGGTTGCACCAATTTGACTCTAATGAAACACTTGAAGAAAAAGCTAGATGGTAACAACACAAAATGCTGCTTGTTGTTTTGAACAAATCCTGGAAGTAGTACCCCACAAAATAACAGTTATACGGCCACTTACCTCCCATCGGGCACACCATCCGAGCAAGACATGCTGGATACTGTTTGAGAAGTAAGGACGAGCTCATAAGCGACGTTCTTCTATGGACATCAACGCATGGACACGCCAGTGTTGGCCGACAAGTAAAAACTTACATCCATCAGCTCCGGACTGACATTGGATGTCGTATCAAGGACTTTTATAGAGCTACGGCTGATAGGGACAGATGGCGAGAGAGAGTCAAAGAAATCCGTACTGTCGACACACTTTGATGGTGATGATGAATGTTAAGCAACATAAAAATATTAACCTTCAGGTTATAGGACGGGGAGTTGTAATTTAATAATCTTTGCCAAGTTTAGCACAAGACTAAAAATATGAGGCACCCAGTGTGGATCGAACTGAATAACAGTAGTTTGATAGCCTGAAGTAATATTAATTCAATCATTTAGCACAAGGCCAGAAAAATTGTTAATTCGTAAGATTGTTGTATATTCTGACGTTTAAAATTGAGGTATCCAATTCTTGCTTGGCCTCCTCAAAATACAACTTTTACTTAGTTCAAAATCAACTTAAAAAATAAAATTTCACCAATTTTTATTTAGATGAGTTCTCTCCTCCTAGGCCAATACAAAATAGAATTTAAAAAGATAAGTTTATAACCTTTACTAATGTATCAGGGTGAGTCAAAAGTTTGGCAATATTTTGGTAACATGTGGCATAACTCGGCAGTCCCGGATGCTTTTGGCAGAGGTTAGGAGAGATACCGGCTCATTGGCCTAGTGGGTAGAGTGTTCGCCAATGGTCCTGGAGACCTGGGTTCAATCCCAGGTCGCGTTATACCAAAGACTAAAAAAAATGGTACTCGATACCTCCTTGCTTAACACTCAGCGATATAAGGTACGTATCTAGGGTAAAGTGGAAAGGAGTAGCGCTCTCCCCTACACCTCCGTGTAGTAGCTATTGAAAAGGAGCCTTTTGGTCGCCCTCGACTACGGTCGCCAACTTTACTTTACTTATGAGAGATACCGAGCTCGCCTGATACTCTCCGAGGGCTACTCGCTGGGTTTTTCTCTATGGATTGGAGCACAGCCACTGAATCCACGATTTTAGGCATACCTGACCTTGCCTGACCGTCGAGGCTCTTGCAACCCAATGGAAATTCCTTGAACCACTCGGTTACAATAATGTGATCAACTGGGCCTTCACCTTCCGTGAAACAAATGGTTTTGGTTGCTACGGCAGCGGTATGACCCAATTTGAACTTGGAAAGCATAAGTTGCCGAATGAGACCGTTGCACATTTTTTGCGTGACTTTCGAATCAAGCACGGAGTGAAACAATGCACAACGTGTCAGCGCACCAATTACCATGATCATATTTACCAACCCCTCCGCTCGGGCAGGATATGACACACGGTCAATTTTTAAGCGGAGTTTAACAGGTTTGAATTCAGAGTTTTCCTTCTCCTAGACTAGTTGCCTCACCAAGGCTGAAGAAACCAGTCTGCCCTACTATTTACCCATAGCTGGAAGGAGAATAATTGGATTCATACCTTTCCCAAGAGTATTAGTGCGATGTGAAATGTAATTGGTCTCGTCCAAGATTTGAACTCGTATCACCGTGTCCATTTCCTATGACGATAATCATTACACCACGGGCACCAACTACCATGATACTAACAATCAGTGGGTACCTCCCACGGCTTGAACTGCTTCGATCACATGATATATACGCTGCAAAGTAGCATACACCAAAATATTGCATAACTTTCGACTCACCCAAACTTCTCTCGAATTTTCTTATAGAATAGAATAAAATAACGAAGAAAATGGCACAGAAAAATGTACAAGTGCAGGCATGACTGGGTGGGAAAGGTGATCCACAGAGAACTGTGCAAGAAACTGAAATTTGACCATACTACGAATGGTATATGCATAAATCAGAATCTGTCCAAGAGAATGAGACACTAAAAATTCTCTGGGACTTTGAGACACAAATGGATCTGTACCATACCCAGATACAGATATGCGAAATGGACATATAATGTTCATATATATAGAACATAGAACATAGGAATCTCAAAATACGAAAAACACTTACGACTTCTCAGTTCAGGTACGAAACTTTTTATTACCTTTGAGTTTAAAGGTTTTTCGACATAAGGAGAGAGAGGCACAATCTTTCTATTCTGGCTTTTTCATCTGCCCACCCCCATTTCGTGCGACACCTGCCCAAGGCCTCCGCGAGCAAGCGAAAGTCAACCGTCTCGTTCGGTGTCCAGTTCTCAATTTTACTAACTTTCTTTTTCAAAATCTCCCAAAACGCTCTGCGTGTTTCCGGTATGTGAAGTCATTCGCACTCTCTAGCCCCCGTTTCCCATCTCGGGCTATTGTGACATCTCTAAAATTATCAATACACATTATAAAATCTTTTTCATTCGGCCAAATCCCCAACCGTCTCTCGACCTCCGCTGCCTTTGCGACACATATACTCATGAAACAATCTCAAATCTGCCACGCGGCGCATGAATCATTAAACACACACACACACACACACACACTTACAATCATATATGTGACCACACACAACAATATGCAAATAAAATCCACACACACACACACACACACACAAAAAGTGTTTTATGTAATTTTAACGTAAACATTCTTTTGGGTGTATTTTTTTCGATTTTTTCGATTTCTCCAACATGCCTGATGATTGTCGTTCTTAAGACGGCATGAAACCAGTGGTCGCAGCTAAGCTTCTATGCTATAAAATATATATAAAAACTAATATACATTTATCTATTATTATATTATATAATAGCTCTATTACAGATATTGAGCACTCTGTAAATTATACGGAATTTGGTCTGACACAAAATCACCAAGTGAGATCGGGACAATCATGCACTATATTATAGATTTCTTGCAGACACTCCCAATACTTATATTTCAATTGATCAGTCGGCTGGGGCTGTAGAATACACCGACTGCTTCTCTGCAGAGGGTTAAGATCCCCACCAACGGGTGTACTGGATATGACACTAAACAATCTGATGGTGAGGCTCCAGTAATGCTGGAGCTTTGGGGAATGTAGAGTACCCATTTATTGCCATTGCTCTCAGATCCACTCTGGCCCGGAATGGTAGTACCTGATAAGGCCCTATCTATGGGTTAAATAGAATTAAACTACATACTTATGCTAAACTGAATTGTTTGAAATGAAACTCTTTTGACATTTCACTGTGTGTAAACAAAATCTATACTTATACTAAACTGAATTGTTTGAATTAGAATTGTTTGACTAAAATGTATAGCTTGAAATAGAAATGTTTTTCACAATTAAACTGTGTATTCATGCTAAACTGAATTATTTGAAATTGAACTGAGTATTTGTATAAAAATGGATTTGGCGTTAAATAACCTACAAAGGTTGATATGCCATAAAAACCAACCAACCAATCAACCAACTTATATTTCAAAAAAGATAATTCCTTGAAAAGACATTTTGGATTTGCTGGTTGGTTATTTTAAAACATACCAACACTTGTTTGGTTATTTAATGCTAAAGTTTGACTTTTTAAAGCAATTATATGGTTTCAAGAATTTACCCCTCGTTAGATACTCGGGACCCTTTCTGAAGTGGACCAGAGATGAACTTAAACAAATGGAACAAAGAACTAGTAATGACCATGCACAAGGCATTACATCCCAGAGACGATATTGACAGACTATATGTATCAAGAAAAGAGGGAGGAAGAGGACAACGACTCGAAGACTACATAGGAAAACACGAACTAGGACTGATTACAGCCATCAGACATAATACTGATAACACGATAGATAACAGAATAACAATAACTAGGAAACAAAAATTGGCCAAAAACCCCAACACTATGGGGGTTTTAAACGACTAATAAACAACATCTCACACGACAAAACCTGGACCTGGCTTAGAAAAGGAAACTTTAAGAGAGAAACAGAATCTCTCATATTGGCAGCGCAAAACAACGCCATAAGAACCAATCATATCAAGGCGAGGATAGATAAGACTCAACAAAATAGCAAATCTAGGCTATGTGGTGACAGAGACGAAACGATCATAAGCGAATGCAGCAAATTAGCACAGAAGGAGTACAAGGCTAGACGCAACTGGGTAGCATAAAAGTGACGATTATACCAATTGTAATTGGTGCTCTTGGTACAGTTACCAAAGGATTGGTACAAGGATTGGAGGACTGGGAAATAAGAGGACGAGTGGAAATCTACTCCATTATTGAAATCGGCCAGAATACTGAGAAGAGTCCTGGAGCCTTGAGGAGACTTTCTGTCACACAAACTCCAGTGAGAAACCATTGGCTAACGCAAATGTGAAAAACTCGAAAAGGAGTGACAATAATAATAATAATATGTGGTGACAGAGATGAAACCATCAATAACATAATAAGCGAATACACCAAATTAGAGCAGAAGGAATATAAGACTAGACATGATTGGGTCGGCAAGAAATTTAAATTTGACCATACAAACAAATGGTATATGCACAAACCAGCTTCTGTCCTAGAAAATGACACATAAACTCCTATGGGACTTCGGCATACATACGGATCACCTAACCTTGGCCAGAAGACCAGACTTAATAATAATCAACAACAAAAAAAGAGAACTTGCAAAATAGTCGACTTTGCTGTACCGGCTGACCACAGAATAAAACTGAAAGAATCTGAAAAGAAGGATAAGTGCCTCGAACTTGCTAGGGAATTGAAAAAGCTGTGGAACATGCAGGTGACAATTATACCAATTGTAATTGGTGCGTTTGGAACAGTAACTAAAGGATTACTAAAGGGACTGGAGGAGTTGGTAGTTGGCGGACGGGTAGAGACCATCCAAACGACAGCATTATTGAGAACGGCCAGAATACTGAGAAGAGTCCTGGAGACTTGAGGAGACTTGCTGTCACTCAGACTCTAGTGAAAAACCATCGGCTAACGCTGATGTAAAAAGCTCTAATGAGGGAATAATAATAATAATAATAATAATAATAATAATAATAATAATAATAATCCTTTTTAACAGTTATATGGTTTCAAGTTGGTTGGTTGGGTTTTATGGCATATCAACGCTTTAGGTTATTTAATGCCAATTTTATATGCAAAAACACGTGTATGCATGTTTGTATGTATGTTTTGTGAGTGAATATTTTGTAGGTAACATTTTTAAACGAGCTAGAGTTCATTTGTTTGCACATAGTTAAATGTTATCAAGTATTGCTATTTAACACTAATAGTTTTATTCGCACACAGTTAAATGGTTTCAGGTATCGTAAATGATTAAACAATTCTATTTGACCCAGAGATAGTACCCTATCATGCACAACCACTCCAGGTCAGAGTGGATCGAGGAGTAATGGCAGTGAGGGGGTACTCTACATTCCCCAAAACTCTAAGACTGGAGCCTCACCTTTTGATGGTTTAGTGTCAAATCAGGACACTCGTTTGGCGGTGGACATAGTCTCACCTTTCTGCAGAGAAGCAGCCGGTGTATTCTACTGCCCCAGCCTACTGGGTTTATGGTTTTAAGTATTCCTATCAAATAATAATAAGTTTCACACAGATCTATTGTATATATTAACAGGTCTTACTACTTAAAGAATGACATACCGAACAAAAGTACATGTAAAACCGAAAGGTTGTAAGGATTTTTACTCCTTATTAAAAAATCGCCAATGGTCCGGGAGACCTGGGTTCTATCCAAAGTCGTGTCATACCAAAGACTTTAAATATTGCACTTGATACCGCCTTGCTTATCACTCACCAATACAAGGTACGTATCAAGGATAAAGTGGAGCAATCCAGGGAAAGGAGTAGCGCCCTTCTCTACACCTCAGTGTAGTAGCTATTGAAAAGGGAGCCTTCTGGTCGCCCTCAACTACGGTCGCCAACTTTACTTTTACTTTAGGGATCATGTCACGCTATTATCTGAGCCTGTATATTACTATATCCCTCCCAGCTTGTTATCTACTCGACCCCACAACTTATGGTGTTGTGGTATAACACAAAGTCGGTTTTAATGTTTCTGTGTCTCGTCCAAAAAGAAGAACATGACTGAAAAAGATTAATAGATACCAACCTCTTTATTATTAAAGATAGAAAAGTGCTGTTGCAGAGTTTGAACCCATTAGAACACGCTCGCCAAATTTTGATAGATACTCTACTTTAAACTCAGCATTAAGGCCAGAAAAGTCGTCATTAGTTTCTGTGACAACATTTATTCCTCCTAAGTTAACAGTAAAACTTCTCTCTATGTAAATAATGGTTCTCTCACTATAAATAATGGTTTGGCTATCTCAGACTGCCAAATACAATTCTCTTGATAGCTTTTGTCTTACCGAGAAACTTCTTGAGTCGACCTCAAATTCTTATTCTACCAAAAAGCCAAATAAATCAAATAAGATCAGATCATGTTGTCGCAAAGAAGAAAACTAGTCAAATTGTGATTCTCGCTTTTCATTGGTTAGTTGATTTACCCCCAGCTCAAAAAAAAAAAAAAAAGATTGCTTGGTTGGGTTAGGTTTTATGGCATATTAACCATTGTTGGTTATTTAATGCCAAATCCTGTTTATATTGTAACAGAAAGCAAGAATTTCAAATTATTATTTAGCGCGGGAATCATTTTGCCGTTGAGGTTTCAATTCATATATTTCGTCCAATGAGAGTGACTTATGCCATTTTGCCCGGGTGACCTCCCCGGACAATACAAAAGGCGGTGTAAACGCGCTTTCACTCTCTTCCTCTCATATTTTTCGTGCAGGACAGACCGACTCTCTTCTTCACTAACTCTTCAAAACGATTCCAGCAGCAGTAACAGACCATCAAAACATGAGATGAGCACATTCAACTTTTGGGCCAGTGTTCCTTTAGGAGTTCATTCTTTCATCATTTATTCATTCCTCCTAGACCCACTGGTCCTGGAAACTTCAAGGTTAGATGTTTAATTCCGGCTCTATCATTTGCAACTGTTTTCTTTCATGTACGAACTCACAGCACAAGGGTTATCTTTCTGGCAGTCATTAAACTTCTTGAAACTCATCAATATTCTCGTTCTCATTCCAGTATTCCTTTTTTCTTTATGTAACAGGTCAGACTACATTTGCCCTTTCGTTCAAATATGTATATACTAATTATATATAATTTGTAAACACATTTTGTTGATGACATTTTTAAATGAGCCTGTACTCATTTTTTGTGCACAGTTTAATGGTTAAAAGTATTGCTATTCAACATTAATTATTCTGTTCAACACTGTTCATTTATTTGCACACAGTCAAATGTTTCCTAGTATTGTTATATAATACCAATAATTCAATTCAGGCACACAGTGAAAGAGTTTCAAGCATTGCTATTTAATATTACTCATTTGTTTGCACGCAGTTAAATGGTTCCAAGTATTGTTACGTAATGTCAATAATTCAATTGAGGCACATCATTAAAAAGTACCAAGTATTGAGATTTAACATTAATTATTCAACATTACTCATTCATTTGCACACAGTTAAATGGTTCCAAGTATTGCTAAGTATCGCTAACAATTCAATTTAACATCAATCATTTGTTTATACATAGATGATCCAACAGTTCTATTTCTGACATTTCAATTTAGCATAAGTCATTTGTTTGCACTCGGTTCAAATGTCAAAGACGGATAGATAGGACCCTATCAAGTGCTACCACTCCGGGTCAGAGCGGACCTGGGAGTAATGGCAATGAAAGGGTACTCCATATTCCCCAAAGCTTCCTGACTGAAATCTTACCATGTTTAATGTCATAACCAGGACTCTCGTTGGGGGGATTTTACCCCTCTGCAGAGATGCAGTCGGTGTATTCTACAGCTGACTGAGCTTTGTAACTTTTCAATTGAAATAAATTGTTCAGTTATATGGTTTCAAGTATTCCTATCTAATACTAATAATTTGTAAGCAATTATATGCCTTCAAATAACTATACTTATTTCTATAAATATCTGGATTTTGCCAGAGAGAGAAAAAAGCAATGGAGCAAGGAGGTGACGGGGAAAACAATCATAGTTAGAGGTGGCCGTGGTGTAATGGTCATCCTCGCAGGAAATGGATACGGTGACACGAGTTCAAATCCTGGATGAGACTGATTGCATTTCACATAGCACTAATACCCTTGGGAAAGGTATGAATCCAATCATTCTCCCTCCAGCTATGGGTATATAGTAGGACGGACTAGGTTTTTCAGCCTCGGTAAGGCAACTAGTCTAGGAGTCTGAATTCAAACCTGTTAAACTCCGCTTAAAAATTGACCTTGTGTCATATCCTGCCCGAGCGGGTAAATATGATAGTTAGAGCTATTCGAACTGCCCTCAAAAGCCTGGGGAAACTAGATATCAGAAAAAGAAAGGAGACACTGCAGACGTCATAAGGACTGACTGTGTTAAATCAAAATTAGTTAAGACACAATAAAATAGGAAATGTAGGTTATATGGCGGTAGAGATGAAAAAATCAATCCTATAATAAATGAATGTAGCATATTAGCGTAAAAAGAGTATAAGACTAAACATGACTGGATGGGAAAGGTGATCCACTGGGAATTGTGCAATAATTTTAAATTTGACCATACGAACAAGTGTTATAAGGACAAAACAGAATCCGTCTTGGAGAATGAGACACACAAACTATTCTGGGATTTTGAGATACAAACGGATCATCTAATCTTGGCCAGACGACCAGACCTAGTGATAGTAAAAAAAATAAAGAGAAAAAGAACCTTCCTAATATTGGACTTCGCTGATATTACAAGAAAAAGAAAAGATAGATAGATACCTAATCTTTGTTAGAGAGTTGAAAAAACCGTGGAAAATGATGGTGAAGGTGATATTAATTGTAATTAGTGCGCTTGGAACAATCCAAAAAAGTATTGGTAAATGGACGGGAAGACTTGGAAATCAGAGGATAAGTTGAGACCATCCAGACTATAGTATTATTAAGATCAGCCAGAGTACTGAGAAAAGTCCTTGAGACTTGAGGAGACTTGTTGTCACTCAAACTCCCGTGAAAAACCGTCAGCTAACGTTGGAGTGAAAAATTCTCAAATAATAATAACAGCATATCTCAGCGAACAACATCACGGAATTAAACAAACTAATATTGGCAGCAGCTAAATTAGTCTGTGATAAAATCAGTGTTCCTCTAAAGAACACAAACGGGAACTCAAAATCTGGATGGGAAATTCGACTGGGAACACAGATAAGAAATCTACGATAACAAGCAAAAATGATAAGACAGAGGAAGAACGCTGGAACATGTTGGAACGAAACAAAAAAAGCAGTACAACAAGCAAAACAAACAATACAACCGGAGGAAATAAGCCAGAAGGTATTTGCGATAGAAGGAAGATTAAAAAGATATCGTGACAGGATAAAACAATGCAAACAAAACAGGACATTCTACAACAACGAAAAATTCAATCAGCCAGTAGACTGAATGCACGAAGACGTACCAACAACCGAATGACAAGAAAACAAAACAATTTTGGAGTAAAATATAAGAGCGAAGAGAACATAACAGAAAAGCCGAATGGATAAGGCAACAGGGGAAAAGTGTTAGAAGGACTCGAGGAAGGACTCGAAGGTGAAAATACATCTCGGTTCACTCAGTGCAACACTCAAAAAAGTACCAAATTGAAAAACGCCAGGCCATGATAGCATACAAGGATACTGGTTTAAAAATTCCCTTCCATCCATGATAGACTGGCTATGGAAATGAATAAGATGCTTACAAGAAAAAGACATACCCCAATGGACGATAAAAAGAAAGATCACCCAGATACAAAAAGACCCCCCCCCCAAAAAAAGGAAATAGTGAGTGAAATTGACGGGAGGAAGAAAAAGCTTAGCTGAGGTGATCATCCAGTGAGGGATCTTCCAGGGAGATGCTCTATCACCATTTCTGTTTGTAATAGCGATGATGCCACTTAATCTCATACTTAGGAAATGTAGAAGCGGATTCAACCACTTAATGTACATGTACGGCATCAGACAGTTTGCCAAAAATGGAAAGGAACAGGAAACCTTTAAACAGGAAGTGAGAATATTCGGTGACGATGAAAGAATGGAGTTTGGCATGGAAAAATGTGCCATGCTATTATTGAAATGCGGAAAACAACACATAGCGGAAGGAATAGAACTATCAAATTAAGGGAAAATAAGAACGCTTAAAGAAAAGGAAACTTACAAATATTTGGGAATATTGGAAGCAGACGCCATTAAACAATCGGAGATGAAAGAAAAATTTTTTTTTAAATACCTCAGAAGAACGAGAAAACTCCTCGAAACCAAACTATCTTGCAGAAATCTCATCAAATGGATAAATACCTGGGCTGTCCCGCTTGTAATATACTCGAAACCATTCTTAAAGTGGACGAGAGAAGAACTCCAACAAATGGACCAGAGAACAAGAAAACTCATGACGATGCATAAGGCCTTACATCCCAGAGATGACATAAATACTCTGTAAGTGTTAAGAAAAGAAGGAAGACCTGCCAGCTTTAAAGAGTGTCGATGCATCAATGCAATGACTAGAAGACAACATAAAAAATACAGAAGAAGACTGAAGACTGCGACCAGAAACAATACAGACAACACAAACATCAACAGAATAAAAGTAACCAGAAAACAAAAACGGGAAGAAAAACAAATGTACGGATATTTCAAGCGACATCTCACGCGAGAAAACTCGGACATGGCTAAGAAAGGGAAACCTTAAGAGAGAAATGGAATCGCTTCTGATTGCAGCGCAAAATAACGCCGTAAGGACTAATTGTCTTTATTGGGAATCCTTTTTGAGATGAGGCTTCTTAATTCGGGTATTAATTTTATAGCGGACTTTTTGTCCGCATCTTGATATTTTTTTTTCTGTTTTTTTCTCACTACGTTTCGGTCCAATTTCACCTCTGGCCGTCTTCAGGAATGCTGAGTTTTGTAACCGTATCCCCAGTAATTACTGCCTTCCATAGTTGCTGTCTATCGCACCATATTTTGACCAAGTAACCC
This sequence comes from Sepioteuthis lessoniana, assembly GCA_963585895.1. NCBI lineage: Eukaryota > Metazoa > Mollusca > Cephalopoda > Myopsida > Loliginidae > Sepioteuthis > Sepioteuthis lessoniana. The sequence goes on from OY757935.1 coordinate 74,875,143, forward strand.
TCTGGCCGGCTTGGGTAGGAGTTGAAACCGCTATCTTCTGACAATGCTCACCTGGAACCGTAGAGACTCAACGCCTCTATCCACTGCGCCACGGGCTCCGAAGGGCGATCAAGGTTGGATTTTATGGTCTTATAAATCCAATTATTTGTTCTCCTTATCTGGTCGTCCATAGTCGGGTCCGTACCAAATTTGTAATTCTCTTTGTTGGGAATTCTTTTTGAGATGAGGCTTCTTAATCTGAGTATTAATTTTATTGCGGACCTTTTTGTCCTCATCTTGGTAGATTTTTTTGGTAGTTACTTGGTCAAAACGTGGTGCGATAGACAACAACTATGGAAGGCAGTAATTACTGGAGATTCGGTTACAAAACTCAGCATTCCTATCCGAGTTCGCGGTTAATCACCTGAAGACGGGCAGAGGGGAAATTTGGCCGAAACGTAGTGAGAACCCCCCCAAAAAAACTACCAAGATGAGGACAAAAAGTCCGCAATAAAATTAATACTCATAAGGACTAACTATTTCAAAGCAAGAATAGATAAGATGCAACAAAATAACGGATGTAGATTATGTGGTGATAAAGACAAAACGATTGATCGCAATCGAATACAGTAAATTAGCGCAAAAAAGAGTATCAGATTAGACACGACCGGGTGGGAAAGGTGATACTTTGGGAACTGTGCAAGAAGTTTAAATTTGGCCTTCGAATAAATGGTATATGCACAACCCAGATTCCGTCCTGGAGAATGAGACGAGCAAAATTCTCTGGGATTTTGAGATACAAACGGATCACCTAATCCCTGGTTAGACGACCAGACCTAGTGATAGTCACAAAAAAAAAAAAAAAAAGAAAAAAAAAAAGAGAACCTGCCGAACAGTGGAATTTACAGTTCCGGCTGATCACAGGCTAAAACTAAAAGAAAGTGAAAAGATAGATAAGTACCTAGACCTTGCAAGAGAACTGAAAAAACTATAGTTCATGATACCAGTTGTAATTTATGCACTCGGTAAATCACCAAAGGTTTGGTACACGGACTGGAGGACTTGGAAATAAGAGGACGAGTGGAGACCATCCAAACTCTAGCATTGTTGAGATCGACCAGAATACTGAAAATGGTCCTGGATACTTGAGGAGATGTGCTGTCACTCAGACTCTAGTAAAAAAATCTATCTGCTAATGCTGGCGCGAAAATCTCTCAAAAGAGAAAATAATAATAATAATAATAATAATAGAAAAACACGAACGAGGACTGATTACAGCCATCAGAAATGATACGGACAACACGATAGACGATAGAATGACAACAACTAGGAAACAAAAATGGAAAAAAAAACTAACTCTATGGCCGCTTTAAACGACTAATAAACAACATTTCATACCAGAAAACCTGGACCTGGCTAAGAAAAGGAAACCTTAAGAGAGAAACGGAATCCCTCCTAATAGCAGCACAGGAAAACGCCATAAGAACCAATCATATCAAAACGAGAATAGATAAGACGCAACAAAATAGCAATTGTAGGCTATGCTGTGACAGAGACGAAATGATCAATCACATAATAAGCGAATGCAGCAAATTAGCAAATTGCAGAAGGAGTAGAAGGCGAGACGCGACTGGGTCGGCAAGGTGATCCACTGGGAAATGTGCAAGAAATTTAGATTTGACCATACAAACAAATGGTATATGCATAACCCAGCACCTGTCCTGGAAAATGACACAAACTCCTATGGGACTTTAACATACAAACGGATCACCTAATCCCGGCCAGAAGACTAGACCTTATAATAATCAACAAAAAGAAGAGAATTTGCAAAATTGTCGACCTTGCTGTCCCGGGGACCACAAAATAAATCTGAAGGAATGCGAAAAGAAGGATAAGTACCTGGACCTTGCTAGAGAATTGAAAAAGTTGTGGAACATGAAAGTGACGATTGTACCAATTGTGATTGGTGCTTTTGGCACAATAACTAAAGGATTATTAAAAGGTCTGGAGGACTTGGAAGTTGGTGGACGGGTAGAGACTATACATTGCTGAGCTCGGCCAGAATCCTGAGAAGAGTCCAGGAGACTTGAGGAGACCTGCTGTCACTCAAACTCCAGTGAAAAACCATCCGCTAACACAGATGTGAAAAACTCTAAAGGAGTAAAATTTATAAGAGTAGCAAGCGTGAAACGAAGATTTTCAAAGAAAACGTGATATTCCACTGTTAACTTTAACTTCGCCGAAACACTGAAAAAAATTACCGGTTAGTAAATCTGTTGTATACATATACATCTTCAGCATCACAACGACACAACAATAAAGACGCAAGAGTAAAGACGCAGGAAGACTTCTTTACAAATATTTTACCTCTCACTTTATTGCAAGGGTTCGAAAGGGTTGTTTAAGGGTTGCATGTGAGAGGATGCCGGAGACCGAACATAAACTTCATATTTTGACCCCACTGTTATGACCGTCACGTTGTGTCTTTCTTGTTCTCTTAGATGCTCAACCAGAGGTCTTGGGGTCCACTCCATCGGGGCTTTTCCGAGGGCCCCCTCAGTCGGGTGTGGCCTTCCCTACCACATCTGGTCTCTACTGTCTGGAAGTCTGCTGGCAACTGAATCGGGGGTTTCCGAGTGCCCCCTCGGTCGGGTGTGGCCTTCCCTACCACATCTGGTCTCTACTGTCTAGAATTCTACTGGCAACTGCTCTGGGACCCAAACTCAACTGAGTTAAATAATAACTCAACGCCCACACGATCGCCTACTGGATCTTTGAAATCTAATGTTTAATCGTCATCAAGCGGAAATAACTGTCATGCAGTTCAGAGGTTACTCTCTTCCGGTGCATGACTGTAATGGCAGAATGGGACCTTCACCTTTTCCCATATCATAAGCCTTAATCCGCCCACGCGATCTCTTTCGATTACTGGCCGTTGGAATGTGTCACTTCCTTCCGGTGTATCACCTTGGAATAGTATTTTTGGGCCGGGTCGAGGGTCAAAATATAGCAAATATTCTTAATGCCTTTAAAGTTTTCTGTTATATCATCGAAGAATACTTTTCATTTGAATATTAAGTATCAGTTTAGTATATCTTTTTTGGAGGGGGTTGGAGGGAACAAAGAAGGAAAAAATAGAATGGTAGCTGAAGGCAGTGAAGTTAGTGCTAGTAATGTGAGTACCAGCCGGAAGGGTCTCTCTAGATCACGTGACAAGAACTCTTTCGACAAAAACCGCTCATCAGCAGCCGATAGGGATGATATAGCACATTTGAAACGCAGGGCAAAAATCATTATAAACAAATGCCACCAAATTGACCAGGGGGGTTGTCTTCGTGGTGTAATGGTTAAAGCGATGGACTGCGGAATCGTAGTAAGCGAGTTCGTACTCCAGTCGCGCTATTACGTTCACTTTCGGACAAATACCCTTGGGAAAGTTATGAACCCCCTTATCCCCACATCTATGGGTTAAATAGTACCACTACTGTTCTTCTAGGAAAATGGTTTTGGCCTCAAATAACCTACAAAGGTTGATATGCCATTAAAGAAAGAAACCAAACCAACCAAATTGATCTGGGTTTAAATTTTAAAAAATATCAGCCATAAACCAATGTAACAGTTTAAATAAAAATGAAGATAAGAATAAATTTAAAAAACAACAACAAAATGAACTGTTGGAACTTTAACTAAGTTATAAATTGGCGGATTTGGGGGAGGTTGTTTTTAATTTTAATTTAATTTTATTTTATTTATTCATTTATTTTTCGTAGATTGCTTAAGTATTCTCTTATTTTTAAGAGTACCTGGTTTCATCTGTGACAGGAGTAGATAATAAACAACCCCTTGGGCTGGTAGAGGTACAATATCAAACCCATGAAAAAAAATTACTGATCGAAATATAATTCAACGTGGATCCAGAAAATACGTCTGGATATCATGATCAGCAGGTACTCTCTTGATAGCCAACATGGGATTCTCAGTAGGGATCTTACAAATGTTGGCTTTTCTAAATTCTGGTACAAAAACAACGACCCAAGCAACCACTTAACTCAGACTCGATCTCATCCAGAAAGATGCATCGCACAAACGATCTTTCGTCAGTTGGCTTTTTGCCCTGAAAGAGTTAACTTCCTTGAAACTCCCACAGGAGTGTATTAATCTAATGACTGTTGGAATATTTTTGTATTACAGTTTAAGTGCATTGAATGCCATGGAAAAATGCATATTAACGTTTTCAAGTTCTGCACGAATGAATACATTTTTAAATGTAAGAATAAATTACCGTTTTCTTTGTTTAATGGCATATCAACCTTCGTGGGTTATTTAATGTTAAAGCATTAAATGTAGAAGAACAGCAGTGATACTATTTAATCATTTGCTGGAGGAATAAAAGAGTTGCTACCTTTCCCAAGATTATTAGTCCGAAAGTAAACGTAGTACCGTAACTGGAGTTCGAACTCGCTTACTTTAAGGTTGCAGTCCAGCACTTAAACCATTACACAAAATAATGACTTAGTCTTGTCCTCCTTAATTTCTGTATTACTCTGTACTTTTTATTAGGTAAAATGTAAATTTTAAACTAAACCTTAAATATCCGCACCTAAATAATCCCTCTGAGTTCAAGAGAAGCCGATCGACAATCGGTTGTTTGTCATAAGATTATCGGCTTTTTCTTTACTTCCCCACTGAAGAGTGAATAGAATGAATGAAGACAAAAGTGAACGTGTGTTGTTTACCAAACAAATATAAAAGGCCATTTCATCAAATCTCCTTGTAGCCAGTCTGTAGCAAGCCAAGGCAAATCAATCAAAGACTGGAACGTACTGAAGTTGGAAGGGTAGTGTAATCGGGTGAGAACAAATCACGTGATTGAATTTCCTGTCATAACAATAGAACGGGATAGGATGTGGATGTCAGTTCACTAAAAACAAAATGTCTTTCACCTCTTCCGATGTAGTTGAGCGAAAACGAAATAACGTGCGGAAAAAATAATTCTGTATCTAGTCATGCGAGCCAACGTCTGATCATCATTGTTTTTAAAGACCGGACGACCCGTTAACCCATTAGGTTTCCGTTGTAACAGCGATCCATGATGATATTCATACTTCTATTTTGAAAGAAGTGATGGATTTTTATATTTTTCATGCTCATAGTCATTCTAAGCAAGACCAGTAGGACCCTACTGGCTAAGTGTTACGAAATAATAAATGAAGGTTCATGACCCAACAAAAGTTGAAAAGAATGACTATACAAAAATCTTGAATTGGACACAAAGTTTATTTACCTAGCTTCCTTTCAAAAATAAGTTCGATTAAAGGGACCTTCTGCATACAGTTGGGTGGATAAAAAATAGCTTAGTTCCGTCGGCATTCCTTTTTATATGCATCATTCAAGACCTGGCCGACATGGTGAGCTCAGCTGGTTAGAGAACCAGGTGCATTTTGCCGGGCTTCTACGATGCAATGATAACTTATCTTTTATCATTATTTTCGATCCGTACTGGTCTTCATTGCCGTAGATTGACGTACCGAGTAGGCTGCAATAAACAAAGTAACTAAAGAATAAGATAAAAGTAAATAATAATCAGAACTTTTCTGACGTTCTTACAACAGTTTAAAAGCTGTGTAAGTCAACAAAAAATAATTGTCTTCTCTTGATTGTGGATATGCTTTCGGACACTAGGTACCGATGGCCTCGTGAGATTTGATTATGGGCTTTCAAGCAGATCAAACCCCTTTTTTGCAGCTATGTTCATGGAACGCTTTTTGTTTTACCCCCTGGCAAATAGCTTTTTCCTTGATCTTGATATCGAAATGAAACCCACTAAAAACAGAAGTAAAGCCTTTCCAACAATTTGGTAAGCTTTCTGCATGCACTCCCTTCTCATTGAACAAAGTGCACATTCTATCTGTTTGGGACACGTTTGTGTATTGCTGTTATACTTGTTATATATTTTTATATACATACTCATTTAATGCCTTAAATGTTTCATTGAGTTTATCTCGTTTTTCCTTTCCGTTTATTCAGTATTAGTCTATAAATGAATAGACTAATGTTAATATTGAACCTTGTTAAGTGCCAAAAAAATCCTCCCTAACACAATTACCCTGCCCAGTCGGCCTGGGCTGTAGAATACGCCGACTGCACCTCTACAGAGGGGTAAGACCCACCTAACGAGTGTCCTAGTAATGACACTAAGCAATTTGATGATAAGGCTCCAGTAATGCTGGAGCTTTGGGGAATGCGGAGTACCCTTTCATTGCCATCGCTCCCTGACCCACTCTGTCCTGGAGTGGTGGCACTTGAAAGGGTCCTATTTATGAGTCAAAAAGAACTGTTTGACATTTAAACTGCTGTTTGATGATTTAGCTGTGTAAAAATGACTGATTTTAATTGAATCGATAGTGATGCATAGCAATGCTAGGAATTATCTAACTTTGTTGACTTATTTTTACAAATCATATATATCTAATATATGTGTATAAAGAGGATTTGGCATTCAATAACCTACAATGGTTGATGTGCCATAAAACCCAACCAAACCAAATCATATATATCTAATATATGTGTATAAAGAGGATTTGGCATTAAATAACATACAATGGTTGATATGCCATAAAACCCAACCAAACCAAATCATGTATATCTAATATATATGTATAAAGAGGATTTGTCATTCAATAGCCTACAATGGTTGATGTGCCATAAAACCCAACCAAACCAAATCATATATATCTAATATATGTGTATAAAGAGGATTTGGCATTCAATAACCTACAATGGTTGATGTGCCATAAAACCCAACCAAACCAAATCATATATATCTAATATATGTGTATAAAGAGGATTTGGGATTAAATAACATACAATGGTTGATATGCCATAAAACCCAACCAAACCAAATCATGTATATCTAATATATATGTATAAAGAGGATTTGTCATTCAATAGCCTACAATGGTTGATGTGCCATAAAACCCAACCAAACCAAATCATATATATCTAATATATGTGTATAAAGAGGATTTGGGATTAAATAACCTACAATGGTTGATGTGCCATAAAACCCAACCAAACCAAATCATATATATTTAATATATGTGTATAAAGAGGATTTGGCATTCAATAACCTACAATGGTTGACATGCCATAAAACCCAACCAAACCAAATCATATATATTTAATGTATGTGTATAAAGAGGATTTTGCATTCAATAACCTACAATGGTTGATATGTCATAAAACCAAACCAAAGCAAATACCGGCAACGTCTCCGAAAACCAGTTAGGTATTCGATTGCTGTAAATGTGGATTTTTCGCAAGTTATTGGGTATTTTCGCCTGGCCAATCAACCTACCAAGTTAATCAACTTTAATGTCACCACAAATGATAAAGAAATGGAAATGCTCTTGGGTGTGTATCCCCCCCCTCATATATATATATATATATATATATATATATATATATAATTGTTATTATTATCATTATTATTAAATGCAATGTGCGAACAAAGTGATTTCCCAACTGGTCCATACGTGACGAGCGTTTCACACGGATTAACGAAGGGTATTCCACTGAGTTTCATTATTGTGTCATGAGATTTTTTTAGTAAAGACAAAGTAAAGGAAATATGGAAGAAAAAGAAGAAAAAAAAAAATAAAGCTGCTTAAAGATTAACAACGCATGCCAAACGCATGCGCATATTGATTCGCCAAGACATTCAAAGCAGACGACCAGCAACTACGACTGAAGGTTTACTGTTTTTATTATCCCCCTTTTTATGCCAGACCCAACGAGATGTGTTTTTTTTCCATTTATGTTACACAGGCATATATATCAAAAAATGTTTTTTTTATTATTACAGACGGATTTTACCTATTTTTGGGTGCTGGATTATAAAAAGAAAACCTTTTTTTTTCATATCATGTAAGTTTCGTATAAGTTTGAACTATCCCAATGGATACATTGGAGAATTATTTTGAAGTGATTTGTTTATTTATTTTAGGATGCCGAATTTGAAAAAAAATGCAATACACATATATATGAACCAACAGTGTACGTTGTTGTTGATTTTTATCGAGAATGTTTGCTAAATTCTGGTATGATACTTTTAAATGCATGAAATGGGTAATATGTTCTTGATAAAAATCAACTACAACGAACACTGTTGCTTCGTATATATGAAAACCTGAAACGCAAAGATTACATTATGGTAACAATACCTTTCAAATAATAAAATCAAAAAGTCAGTTATAAATAGAAATTCATGATTAAATAAAAATTTAAAAAAATCAACAAATCAAAAACTCTGATACAAATTTTGAATTTGATGGCCGACCGTTAAGTTTGGGCGCAAAAAATAAGAAAATAGAAATGAAATGCAAAGAGCCGATTTTTTTTTTATATTTATACGAATGATGATAATATTCATGGACGTAGTCTTGAACAAGTCACTTGACAAATCGATTTCGAAACTAACCACAATTCACCAATCTTTTTCTCGATTTTAGAACCGAGTTGAACCGACAGGTGGACATAAAAACAGGAGGAACTAGGTCAAAAGTTCATTTGCAACAGAGATGTCAGAATAAAATGGAGCTTCAAAGTTAATCTTTCTTTTTCAACCCATTACGACGTATCAACAGTCAACATACAAAAACTTTAAAAACTAACGTAAGTGACGACTACTACAATGTTTTATTCCAACAAATACCTACGCATACATTCTTATTGCTCATGTGATGAGGAAATATGACACCCTCATACATTCACCGGATTATGGGGGAAGGACTCGCTGGCCCAGCTGACAATAGTCGTAAGCAGAATAGTGGAAAGAGAGGCCGTCTCTCTTCGACCCTCTCTATTACTACCAGCTGACATGGGCATGAGAAAACCCCACTCTCTATAGGCCGTTTATGCGCCAGCGGAGAGAAACCGACCTGCGACCATGATTGGTACTGAGGAAGAAACCGCCAAAAAACCAACACGTGGTAAATTTTCAAACAACGGAAATTGGGCAGTTGCCGTTTGTTCGTCGAAGGGTGAAGACACATAAGTAGTTACCGTTTATTCGTCGAAGGATGAAGACACATAAGGAGTTGCCTTTTGTTCGTTGAAAAACTAAGAACATAATTTGGGATATGGAAGAAACCCAAATTCCAAAGTCATGCCACGCAGAGAACACTGAGATAAAAGAAAAAGCTTCTCCTTTGAATGAACTCGGACTCCGAGGTATGGTGAGCCTCGTTAAACGAATACCCAAAGAAAAGACTTGTCCACGAGAAGAGACAATAATTAATCTTGGTCTTATCTGAAATAAGATGTACATCTCTCTATCAACGTGTTATAGCAACCCAGTAATGAAAATATAAAAAGGTGGAAAGAAAAGATTCTACAAAATCCCAAGTAAGTGAACATACAATTAAAGTATATTCAAATTTATCTTGCTGTATTCATGCTGACGTGAATAAAAGACAAATTACAGGAGGAAAGAATGACTCTGATAAGATAGAGGAGAAAGGAGGAGGGAATAACCCCCTAATGATAAACTTGACATTTAGAGCACGATCTCTACCATTAAATCCCAAAGTTCAAAGGAAAGCAGAACGTATCTACCGCTGACGAACTATATTCTCACTTTCCGCCATTTAGAAGAAAGACTTTCTCGCTCCTGACTTCTACCTGAATTGTTTTTTTCTTTGTTTCTTTCTTTTATTCCATAAAAGAATATAGTTATTAATCTTGTTAACCCAAACACGGCTGTTCAGAGTCCTCTTTTTCGTTGTAGAAGTATTGTATTTTTCGAAGACCTTGTATTTGAGGGAGAAAGCTCGCCAGGTAGCAGTGTTGAATTTTAATAATTCACCTAGAACTCACCTAGTGGCTTTAAATGTGGTTCAGCTAGGGGGTTGGTGATAGCTTTAACATTAGATCGCGTTTGGCAAACCACAACCCACGTGTGAGCCCTGCTTTAACTGGTGGACTTGGCGGGAACAAACGGCACCCTACAAGCCCGCGGGGCACATGGCGGCACAACACTCAACGAACATTAATATTATCGCCACTTTTTGCTTTCATCAGATTTTAATACCCCGAAGTACGACTATCCGAAAGATTCCATTCAAATCGTTTCTTTTTATTTGAAATGGTGTGTGTGTGTGTGTGTGTGTCTGGGTTTTATGGCATATCAACCTTTGTAGGTTATTTAATGCTAAATCCATTTTGATACACTAAAGAGTTCTATTTCAAACAATTCAGTTTAGCATGAGTACACAATTTAATTGTCAAAAACATTTCTATTTCAAGCTATTCAGTTTAGTCAAACAGTTCTAAATCAAACAATTCAGTTTAGGATAAGTATAGTTTTTGTTTACAGGCAGTTAAATGTCAAAACAGTTCTATTTCAAACAATTCAGCTAAGCATATAAAACAGTTCCATTTCAAACAATTCAGTTTAGTATAAGTACGCAGTTTAGTTCTATTTGACCCATACATAGGACCCTATCAGGTGCTACCACTCCGGGCCAGAATGTACCTGGTAGCGATGGCGATGAAGGGGTACTCCACATTCCCCAAAGCTCCAGCATTACTGGAGACTCACTATTACATTGTTTAGTGTCATATATTCACGACACTCGTTGGCAGTGGGGCTCTTACCCTTCTGCAGAGATACAGTCGGTGTATTCTACAGCCCCAGCCGACTGGGCAAGTGTGAGTGTTCATGCGTGTATGTTTGTGTTATTTTTTTTATTCACAATGTGATTTGATTTTAAATGCATTGGGAATCTGGTTTCCTGGAAATCAGAATGACAGAATCCCTACATCATCATCTGATTGTAATACTTTATACGTAACTCGAATGTAGTACACATGACTAACGGACGCTACTGCTCATTGTTGTCACACTTAAACATTGTTTTCGTTTTATGGCATATCAACCATTGTTAGTTATTTAATGCCAAATTCCGTTTTTACATATCTGTTTGATATATATGATTTGTAAACTTATTTTGTAGATACATCGTTAACATTAAACACGTTTCAACAGGACTTTATATTACCGAATATACGTCAAAATAAAAGGAAAAAGAAAAGTAATTCTCATCTTGGTTGAACCTGAAACTTATCAGCACCCCATCGTAAGTGTAATACCATGACATAGTAAAAATGGCACTTTGGAGAGAGATTATTATTAGCACAATCGTTAAAATGTTCTTTCAAAAATAAGTAATACATCATCATACATCGATTTCATTATTTTCTTCGACATTAGACTAATATTTGATATTTGTATACGTACAGAATAGCTTAAAAAAGAAACATCAGCAAGATATATATATATATATATATATATAGAGAGAGAGAGAGAGAGAGATGAGAGTTTGGTTTGGTTTAGTTTGGATTTATAACATATCAACCATTGTAGGTCGTTTAATTCCAAATACATTTTATGCTTGTATATAAAATATATGATTTCTAAACACATTTTGTTGATAACATTTTTAAATGAGCCTGAGTTCATCTTTTCTCACACAAATCGTTTCATTTATTTCTATCGAATACGAATAATTCTTTTTACTATTAATCATTTATTTGTATACAGTTTAATGTTTTCAAGTATTGCTATGAATCACTAACAATTCAATTAAACATCAGTCATTTCTTTACACACAGTTAATTGATCAAACAGTTCTATTTCTAAAAATTCAGTTTAGCATAAGTACCCAGTTTAAATGTCAAACTATTGTCTTTGACCCATAGATAGGCCCTATCAGGTGCAAGGATCAATGGCAATGAAGGGTTACTCCACATTCCCCAAAGATCCAACATTACTGGAGCCTCACCATCAGATTGTTTTGTGTCATATCCAAGACACCCGTTGGGGGAGTTGTACCCTTCAGCAGAGATGCAGTCTGTGTATTCTGCAGCCCCAACCGACTGGGCCAGAGAGAGAGAGAGAGAGAGAGAGAGAGAGAGAGAGATAATAAGTTTAAACTATTTGCTTGGTTTTTAGATGTCTTTTTTACCTCACAATTACGTCTAAGTCCCCTAAATTACGTTTTAGGTATAGTGTTTGCGAGTGGGAAAGCCTAAAGAAATATTTCCGCAGGGCAAATCCTTGCGAGTTGGAGACAATTATTTGAGATTGAAATAGAGAAAATAACAGGAACTTATACTTATCTGGATAGTAAATCAGTGTATATATATATATATATATCCTGAATGAGACTGATTGTATTTCCCAAAGCACTATGTTGTGGGAGCTTTACCCATCTCACCATAATGGACTCTTCTCGCCTTTGTTATTACTGAGAGATTTCGCTGCCAGCCGAACAATACTGGAGTTATCCGAGACAGTACGAGACTTATTACCTTTTCTATATAACTCTATCTTTCTTGTGCAATATAATCTGTTTACCTAATATCCGTGTCTGCGTTTTCATTAGTGACCCTTCCGGGGCCACAACACACTAATACCCTTGGGAAAGGTATGAATTCAATTATTCTCCCTCCATCCATGGGTAAATAGTAGGGCAAACTGAGTTCTTTAGCCTTGATGAGGCAAGTTTTCCTTCTAGACAGGAGAAGGAAAACTCTGAATTTAAACCTGTTAAACTCCGCTTAAAAATTGACCTTGTGTCATATCCTACCCGAGCAGAGGGATTGATAAATATGTATATATTATTGTACAGAGCCGCAAAAATTCGTTATATAACCCTGTTCACCAATGGTTTGGGAGACCTGAGTTCAATCTCAGGTCATGTTGTAGCACTATGGGGGTTGGCCGCCAAAGCAGACGAGTCTGTTTTGGCGCGAAACCAGACAAAGGATTCTTGGACCTGAAATCTCGCCGTACCCGGAAGTGGTACGGGGAGGCGAATGAGAGTTGACGACGCGCGCCAGAGAGTTGGTAGTTGGACAGGAGAGAGGAGAGTTGGTGGCTGGAGGGGAGAAAGAGGAGTTGGTAGTTGGACAGGAGACAGGGAGTTGGTGGCAGGAGAGCAGAGAGGCAAGCAGCAGAAGGCAGTTGCGGCTGGAGACCACGGAGGGCAGTTGAGACTGGACAAGAGAGAGGCGAACAGAGAGGTTGGCGTGGATCCACGGAGGGGCAGTCAACACCAGACACCGGAACAGAGAGGCGAGGAGACAAGATAGGGTCCAGTGAAGAAGAGTCTCAAGATGTCTGATTCCAGTAGCATTGTGGAATTTTCGCTAGTAACCCACGCTAGCGATAATCCGCACATGCATATAGTGTTGCATACCTTCCTCTGCTCTTGGTAACCCCAAGCTTTGTTTGTTCGTTTGTCTTTCTATTTTCTCCTGTCTCCCTCGATCGTATTCTTGTGTGGTGACAAGAAATGTGCGTTGCCCCCTCAGCCACTAGTTGATCACCGGCCGGCTAAGAAGTGAAATAGTTAGAAGACTGAGATAATGTGGGGGGGGGGTGAGGGGGTAACCGTTCACAATGTCATACCAAAGACTATAAAAATGATACTTGATACCTCCTTGCTTAACACTCGGCAATATAAGGTACGTATCAAGGGTAAAGTGGAGCAATCCAGGGAAAGGAGTAGCACCCCCCCTTACACCTCGGTGTACTAGCTATTGAAAAGGGAGCCGATCAATACGGCAATTCGAAAGGATTAACAAAAAAATATGTAGACAAAAAATATCTATTATGTTAAATCAAATATATATATATATATATATATATATATATGTTGACCGGCCGTAGTCGAGGGCAACCAAAAGGCTCCCTTTATCAATAGCTACTACAATTAGGTGAAGGTTGGGCGCTACTCCTTTCCCTCGATTGTTCTACCTACCCTTGATCCGTGCCTTATAATGCTAAGTGTAAAGCAAGAAGGCATCAAGTACCATTTTTCATTCTATGGTATAACTCGACCGGGAATTGAATCCTGTTCTCTCGACCCATTGGCATAGTGGTTAGAATATATATATATATATCTATATATATATATATATATGTGTGTGTGTGTGTGTGTGTATCGTTGTGCTCTCAAACTTCATTCATATCCCTTTCACATCGAATATCAACTTTAGATTTACCTTTGTAAGAAACAAGAATAAAGAAAAAACAAATTTTGGTCGAGTATTTTTTCAGGTCAACCAGGCGAACATGAAAGAATAATTAATAGAGTGAAATGAGATATCATTGATTGTAGAAAACTAGTTGTACACAAGTATTTGTTGATTCATTGTTTTAGATTAAAACTTCGGAGATAAAAGAGAGGAGAAAAAAAAAAGGTTAATGTAGTCACCAGAGAAATTTCTATCTGAAATGAGAAGTACACTTAGAATAAATATTGTTAAAAGTAATTGTTTAAGGACTTTCGTGTCGGCGTCAAAAATGTATTTAAAGCCTAGAAAATAGTATAAAAGGCATTTTGTCTTTTCACAGCTATATAAAAATAAATGCTATATTCATTCGAGTGTGTAACTCTTTCACGCGAGAAAATATTTTTTACATCGTAAAGGATTAATTCATAAACTACTATTATGAAATGATCTAAAAATAGAAAGAAAAATTTTAAAGAATATTTTTAATTCCGTATATAATTTTCTAAAATGTAATTTTGTGGTATAAAAGATGTTTTATGCTCTTCTCTTTGTTACGTGGGATTTTGGTCGTTGTGTCACGATTTCACTTTTTCTTTAGCGTGAATTTTGTTGCGAATTAGGCGAAACTAGTTTGCAACGAAATGTAGTTTAATATTGAGACAGAGAATTTTTCCAGGTACAGTGGTAATAAAGGCTAAAATGATTTATGGAGAAGACAAGGAAAAAAGCAAAACAAATAACAGGAGGTTGAGTTGAAACAGACGTTATCTTTTTATGTATCATTTTTGGTAATAAGCAATAGTTTACATAAGTGTTGCGCGACTGTTAACTTTTGTACGTGAATAGCGTGCGTAAATCTTTTAGCATTCTTTTTAAATGCTTGCATGTCGATCAAGAAATCCTTTAGAGCCTAAGATTGCTACTGACTAACCAATTGCCAATAGGCAATTTTGGTTCCAATACTCGGTAGCTTTTGGGGGCAAAATGATGAAAAGTTTTTCTGGAAACCAAGACACACGTGGATATTTTTCTATTTTTAGATCTGGGGACAAAAGTTGATTAGGCATTTTAAAGATCTAAACTTATGAATTATTTCCTTTTTTGTTTTCTTGCCCAGTCAATTGGGGCTGTAGAATACACTGACTGCACCTCGGCAGAGGGGTAAGATCCCCCCAACGAGTGTCCAGGATATGACACTAAACAATCTGATAGTGAGGTCCCAGTAATGGGATATTAGGAAATATGGAGCACCCCTTCATTGCCATCGTTCCCAGGTCCACTCTGGTCCGGCGTGGTAGCACCTGATAGGGCCCTATCTATGGGTTAAATAGAACTAACGGCATACTTGTGCTAAACTGAATTGTTTGATTAAACTGAATAGCTTGAAATAGAAATGTTTTTGACAATTAAACCATACTTGCATTTTAACTGCGTGCTTATGGTAAACTGAATTATTTGAAATGAAACTGTTTTTTGACATTGAAGCTAAACTGAATTGTTTAAAATAGAACTGTTTTATCAATTAACTGTGTAAACAAAATCTGTATTTATACTAAACTGAATTAGCTGAATTAGAACTGCTTGTCTAAACTGAATAGCTTGAAATAGAAATGTTTTTCACAATTAAACTGTACCTACATTTAAACTGTGTACTTATGCTAAACTGAATTGTTTGAAATTGAACTGTTTTTGACATTGAAACTGTACTTATACTAAACTGAATTGTTATATATAACTACTTGAATAGTTTGAAATAGAAATGTTTTTGACAATTAAACTGTGTACTTATGCTAAACTGAATTGTTTTAAATAGAACTGATTATTTACATAAAAATGGATTCAGCGTTAAATAACCTACAAAGGTTGATATGCCATAAAACCCAACAAACCAACAAACCAACCAAACTTTTTTGTTTTCAATCTTCAACAGATTTTCTGCTAAGTGTACATTTATTAGAGCTTATTTTTCTTATTACCGGCTCATTGGCCTAGTGGGTAGAGTGTTTGCTAATGGTCCGGGAGACCCGGGTTCAATCCCAGGTCGTGTCATACCAACGACTTTAAAAATGGTATTTGATACCTCCTTGTTTAACACTCAGCAATATAAGGTATGTATCAAGGGTAAAGTGGAGCAATCCAAGGAAAGGAGTAGTAGCCTCCCCTACACCTCGGTGTAGTAGCTATTGAAAAGGGAGCCTTCTGATCGCCGTCGACTACGATCACTAACTTTACTTATTCTTTTATTAGAACTAAGTTTTTGGGTGATTGGGAATAGTTTTAATTTTGTTGGGGAATAGAGAATTTATTTCTAAAAATTATATTTACCGACAAAATATTTCAAATACCTTAATTTTTTATAAAAAGAAAGCTGGTTAGTTGGGTTGTTTTTTTATGGCATATCAACCATTGTTGGTTATTTAATGCCAAATCCCGTTTTTATAGATCTGTCTGATATATATGATTTGTAAACTTATTTTGTAGATCCATTTTTAAACGAGTCTGAACTCATTTGTTTGTACACAGTTAAATGGTTACAAGTATTTCTATCAAACGTGAATATTTCTATTTACTATTAATCATTTGTTTGCACAAAGTTAAATGGTTTCAAGTATTTCTATGTAACAATAATAATCAACATCACTCATTTGTTTGTACATATTTAAATAGATACACATGATATATCAGAGATTAGTTTGTCGGTAATTTCATTTTTAAATTAGCTAAAACAAATTTGTTTGCACACTAATATTACTCTTGTTTCTACACTGTTAAATTATTGCTATCTAACACTAATAATTCATTTCAATATTAATCATTTGTTTGCACATAGTGAAGTGGTTATAAGTATTGCTATTTAACACTAATGTGGCTCGATGGGGGTGTATTCGTTTCTGTGGATGTGGGTGTAGGTTAGCGCCAGTCAGAGGATTCCCTTGTCTGCTTTGGTGCGAAACCCACACAAAGGGCTTGTGCGCGAGATTTCCCACGAGACCGGAAGAAGACAAAAAAAAGGCAAGGTCCTAGCGCAGTCAACAGAAGAAGGGAGTTAGCGACAGTCGGGGAAAGGCGATAGTCAGAGAAAGGCGGCTGCCGAACGGGGAGTTCGGACAAGTGGACCTGTGAACTCAGAAGCCAGGTCAGCCAACGCGAGAGGATAAGTCAGCGTTCCTAGTGGCTGTGTGGGAATTTCACTCAGATACACGCTCGCGATAACCGCAGATGCACAGAAAACCACAGAAAAGTGCCAAAACTTCTCCCTTCTTGCGCTTGGAGCTAAACCAGGTCCGTATTTGTTTGTTCTTCTTTCTTCCGCTCTCGGTTATATATGTTGCGTCTGTTGTGTGTTTGTAAAGCATGTGAAATGCCCCTGGCCGGAGATGAGAGGAACCACTAGACGATCGGATGGCCATGAGCTGGTTTAGGGGCTTGAGATTGTAGGAGACCGGCCAGTGGGTATATTGTCACTCTAATTATTCTATTCAACACTATTCATTCATCTGCACTCAGTCAAATAGTTCCAAGTATTGCTATGTTACACCAATATTTCAATTTCGGCACACATTGAAAGAGTTTCAGGTATTTCTATTCAAAACAAATAATTCTATTCATCATTACTCACTCGTTTGCAACAATTAAATGGTTCCAAGTATAGTATATATCACAAGCAATTCAATTAAACATCAGTAATTCTTTAACACGCTGTTAAATGATCAAACAGTTCTATTTCAAAGAATTAAATTAAACCTAAGTCATTTGTTTATTCTCAGTTTAAATGTTAAACATTTCTATTTCTATTGCTATAAATCCGGGCAAGTGAACCTAGAAGCGATGGAAATGAAGGGGTACTCCACATTCCCCAAAGCTCCAGCCTCACCATCAGATTGTTTAGCGTCATGTTTAGGACACTCGTTGCAGGATGGGGTCTTACCTCTTCGCAGAGATACAGTCGGTGTTTTCCACAACCCCCTTCCTAGCCGACTGGGATGTATAAAAACAAAGGAAAACCCAATAAACTAATCTTTTCCCAGCTAGTTCGTATATAAGTCATTATAGTATTTCGTTGGCTGATTTCATGTGTTTTTAACGAGGAGTCGTCTCCACTCTAAATGACAGGCTCCAAAAATTAGTTAACAATTTCATATACCTCGACAGTAATATGTCATCAACTGAAAGTGATGTCAACATTGTCTACGGAAGGTGTGGTCTGATATTGACTTGTTATCGATCAAATGAAAATCAGATCTTGCCGATAAGATAAAACGGGATTTCTTCCTCGTACTGCGACTGTGTCAATTTTGAGTCAGTACTACTGTATGGATGCACCACATGGACGCTAATAAGGTGCATGGATAAAACCTAGACGGGAACTACTCAAAAGAACAGTTGTACGGTCACTTACCTCCCATCCCACAAAAGTAAGACGAGCAAGACATGCGGAACACTGCTGGAGGAGCAAGGACGAACTTATAAGCGACGTTCTCCTATGGACTCCGACACATGGACACACCAGTTTTGGCCAAACAGTAAGGACCCACATCAGGACTTGAGATGTCCCGAATATTCCTGGGGAATAATGGCTAAAGTGCGAGACTGCGAACTCGAGGTAAACAAGTTTGAACACCAGTTGCTCTATTACATTCACTTTCGGAAGGCTCCTTTTTCAATAGTTACTACACCGAGGTAGAGGGGAAGGCGCTACTCCTTTCCCTGGATTGCTCCACTTTACCCTTGATATGTACCTTATATTGCTGAGTGTTAAGCAAGGAGGTATCAAGTACCATTTTAAAAGTCTTTTGTATGACGCAACCAGAGATTGAACCCCGGTCTCCTAGACCATTGGCGAACACTCTAACCGCTCGGCCAATGAGCCGGTTGTTAATAATAATAATAATGATAATTACGGAAACTTACTTGGCGGTGAATGTATGCATTACACTTTAATATATTTTTCTGTATACTACCACAGACACTTCTTTAGAGGGATTTTTTCAGACAAGTTGAAACTATCCTAATAATTGAAAATGCTTCATGTAAGAATGGCAATGAAGGAGTACTATACATTTCCCAAAGCTCCAGCATTACTGGAGCCTCACTATCAGATTATTTAGTGCCATATCCCGAACTTTTGTTGGGGAGATGCTCTCTAAAGACATTAGATACAGTCTAGAGAACCTACCGGGAGCGATTGAGACGCATGGCGAGAGAGTGAAAGAGTTAAGGGACTCCGTGCTATCAGTACAACTTCCTGATGATGATGATGATAATAAGGATGATGTCACGGATATCTTAATGCTAATATTGGTACTTTGTGAGTGAAAATTCGACTAAAGAAATCTTACCTATCTATCTAAGCACACCAAATATTGTAACACTATGTAGGAAGTCCGCCAAGCAGAAGATTCCTTTGTCTGTTTTGGCGCGAAACCAGACAAAGGGTTTTGGACTCGAGATCTCGGCGTGAGCGGAAGTGGGTAATGGAACGCGAGAAGGGAGTTGGAAAAAGGGACTCGAAGAAGGAGTTGGCGACGGACGACGGACGACAGACAGGGCAGTCGACACCGGACAACAGAGAGACGAGTTGGCAGGAGAGAGGGTCCAGAGCAGTGAGGAAGACCGGTCAGGATAGGTTGGCATTCCTAGTAGTTTTGTAGAAGTTTCGCCAGAAATCCACGCTAGCGTTAGTCTACATATGCACACAGGAAATGCAGAGTGTTGCATAACTCCTTGTCTTACACTTTGAGTTAACCCCAGGCATATTGTTCGTTTGTTCTCTTTCCTCCCACTCCCTTGATTTTATTTCTTGTTGCCGTAAAGAAATGTGCGATACCCCTATCGGGACCACTGGATGATCACCGGCCAAGAATATAGAAATGGTTCGAAGAAGTTGATGTAACGTGGGGGCCGAGGGGGTATCGTCACAATATGAGTCTATGGAGATCATTAAAAGAAATACAATCGTGTGTCAACATACCGTATCAAAAGAGGAGTATCAAAAGTGCTTCGACAAAGGAAAAGCTCGCTGGAGTAAGTGTGCTGACTGACAAGAAGTCTACTTAGAAGAAAATTAAAGCTTGATTCATGATTCATGTCTCGGTAAATACTGCATCAGTATCGATACTTTTGAACGTATTTAAAAGATAACGTTATAGCCTATCATCAATCAGTCCTCTGCTCAGCCATTTCGTACACTCCCTGAGTTCAACCAAAGTTAAATTTACGATGACTTATTAGAAATCTAGCCCAGGAGAAGCCATGTTGATACTGAGCAAATGTTTCCAAATCGATGACCCATAATGGCTGTACAGTCTTGAAATCACTAAATCTACGACACCTAAGGAGCGTAAATCACATTCTTGTCGAACAGAGCCGATTTGTATAGAGTAAGTCTGCGTAATCTCCAAGTCTCGGAAGTCTCCGGCTGAGTCTACAGTGAATAAAACTATCGTTTTCTTTTTGGAAAAATAAAGCAAGTAACAATAACCTTTTGAAGAAAAAGGTCAAAATAGTAAAGGTTCTTTTTTTTTTCGTTTATTACTTCCGAGTAAAGATTAAACGATTTTTTTTGATCCGCCATATTTCATCTTATTTTTTCTTCTTCTCAGGTGAGTCAGTTATTTTTGTAAAATAGGTTTCAAGTAATATATTGGATTTTATTACAACTTTCTTCCTGTTTCTTTTCAAGATTTTGGTTTATATCGGTCAATTCCATCGGATAAAAAGAAAACTATGTCGTGGAATTAACACGATATAAATCATTTCGTCAGAGCAAATCAACGTACAGAGGTGCTCCGAAAGTAACTGCTTCTATCTATTTCTCTGAAAATTACAACAGATATAAAGAGTACAATAACAACTTTAGATAGAGCAAATTTTCAGTAATAAAAGTCTATTTTTCTTAGCCCAGTCGGCTGGGTCTGTAGAATACACCGACTGCATCTCTACTGGGTAATAAGACCCCCCACTTTAACGAGTGTCTCAGATTTTGACACTAAACAATCTAATGGTGAGGCTCCAGTCTTGCAGTTCTGGAGAATGTTGAGTAACCCTTCATACCATTACTTTCAGTTCCACTCTAACTCCAATTGGTAGTAACTGTTAAAGTCCCATCTATGGGTCAAATAAAACTGTTTAACCATTTGACTGTGTACACATAAATGACTGATGTTAAAATGAATTGTTAGTTTTAGATATCAATATTTAAAACTATTTAACTGTGTGCAAACAAATAAGCTCAGGGTGGTTTAAAAATTCTTACCAACAAACTATTTGTTTACCGACTCATTGGCTTAGTGGGTAGAGTATTCGCCAATGGTCCGGGAGACCTGGGTTCAATCCTAGGTCGCGCCATACCAACGACTTTAAAAGTGGTACTTGATACCACCTTGCTTAACACTCAGCAATATAAGGTACGTATCAAGGGTAAAGTGGAGCAATCCAGGGAAAGGAGTAGCGCTCTCCCCTCCACCTCGGTGTAGTAGCTATTGAAAAGGGAGCCTTCTGGTCGCCCTCGACTACGGTCGCCAACTTTACTTTATAACCAGGATTGGCATTAAATAATCAACAAAGTTTGAAATGCCTTTAAACACAACTATAAAACCAACCCATTTTCCAACATTTCATCACCATTGTCAATGCAACATTTTATCCATTTTATTATTGTTAAAACGAATTTGTATCAGTTTGCAGAGATGTGTGATTGAATTCCGGTGAGGAAATTGCACCTGGTGACATTCATCGTTGCTTGGTGAACGTTAACGTGGACCAAACAGTAAAAGTGACAACGACTGGGCGGTGGGTAATCCTTTTCAGTAAAGACGACAGCCACAAAGTGAAGAGCGCTCGATCAGTTCACACACACATAATTACAGGCGATGAAAGACGGATGTCAAGGGGCAACATTTTTCTGACAGCATTGTCGTTGATACCTCATTAGAATAAAGGGTCGCTTTCACTGGTGCAGATCTTTATGAGTGCGGCATATAGGCTCTGGTTCGTAACTGGCCAAAATGCGTAGCCAGCGGTAGTGATACATAGAAAAGTGATGTTTTGTAACAGAAAACTTGCTCTAGTCAACGGTCTTATTGTGCTTTTTGTTTACGTTTCTATGGAAATAAATAGGGGCATAACTTTTCGAGCGCTCTATATTGACTGGGTATGAGGACCAAGAGTATAGAGTATTACAAAATTATCCGATGCCAAGATGATCACTCATTGGTTAAAATTTCGATAATCTAATGCTTATAATGATATTATTGAATAAGGATCAAGCGCTTTAAACAGATGACTCACAATACACGAACAGTGTTTATATATATATATATATATAAAGGTAAAGTTGACAACCTTAGTCGAGGGTGACCCGAAGGATCCCTTTTCAATCGCTACTAAACCGAGGCGTAGTGGAGGATGCTACTCCATTCCCTGGATTGCTCCACTTTACCCTTGACCCTTACCATAGAATGATGACTGTTAAGCAAGGCGGCATCAAGTACCATTTTTTGAGACTTTGGTATGACTCGACCTGGAATTGAACCCTGGTCTCCTGGACACTCTATTCATCAGTCTAATGGCCGGTATATATATATATATCATCATCATCATATCGCGTTCGTATGAATTGATCACTCTGGTATCCGTTAAGGCAAAATGTAAACAAGCGGAAGCTACTACATAATGCCTTATAATTCCCGAGCTAACGTATGTCGATTGATGGCTGAGCGATATGATACTAAGCCTAATAAAGTTGGGGGGGGTTCGATCCAAGCTTTAGGCGTCCTGCGTGTCTTGCCACACTGATGAGTTGTGATACAACGAAAGAATCTGTCTGTGGATGACTATATATATATATATATATAATATGTATCTCGGGCCCTGCTAAGAAATACGTGCGTAAAGTGGCTCGTGGTGGGTCCTCTTCATTGATTGGAAGCTAATTTTTTTGTGCTTTTTTTACCCATTTTATTATGCAAGTAGCTTTCACTTTTCAGTCTCCCTCTTCTTTTCGTGTCTGTTTACCCCCAACCCCATTCCCAGTGGCATCAAACACTTTGACAACCTTTCCCATTCATTCTTTTCAAGCTCATTAAATAGTTTTCTCTTTATTTTTAAATTCACCACTCAATCTTTCTCCTCTGTCCGCGCACACACCTACGCGCGAGCGTGCACACAACACACACACACACACACACATGTACACACATACGAGTGGTGTGGAAAATCAGCCATTTTTTTTTCTTTGGGCAATCACGGTACCATTAGCGAATCGATTTCTATGCTGAATAAACTAAAGCAAAATCAAAGAGAAAGTTGATTCTTGTTTTATTGTTACTCTGCATGCTCGGCTTATTTGAAATCTTTAACTCAATCCATCATTCGTGTCGATCTTTAAAAAAAAATAGAACTAATGTAAAAATAGCAATTTTTATCTGCTTAAGAATTCAGAATGTAAATTACGGGTGTTATCGTCTACTTCTCTTTGTTATCCCCCTTTTAATGGAACTCTTTACATGCCAAAGTCTACTTCGGCTGACTGTGCCCCTTACGAACACCCCGAGTAGTGACCTGACGGCTTCCGGGCGGACTCGATGCTTGTAAGGTGTAACGTTTATTTTTGGTGGAATAAAACCGCTATTGGATGGGGGGCAATTTCTTCGTTTTTATTCAGGACAACGGAAATATTTCTATGATTATTTGCCCACTTTATAAAAAAGACTCTGAAGAGCCGAGTGAATTTCAAAAGTTGTTTTTTGTTTGTTATTTTTCATAGTTTTTGATTCTATATCGTCGCCTCTCATACAGTGGTGCAGCTAAAGGGAGAACTAGGGAAGCGATCGCTTCCCCCGAGCAGATTTTTAAAGAGTGACGCCATTTCAACTACAACAACAACAACAAAGAATAGTGTGACAAAGAAGAAGAATAAAGACTGGAGTTAAAAGCAAAAACTGAAAATTAAAAACTAAATAGAAGATTAATTCTTAATGTAAGGAATACAATCAATCCTCAAAGCCAGAATAAAATCAAAATTGTCAAACTTATACAAAGTCAAAACTTAAAAGTTTAAAAGTGAAAGTATCAAATCTTACCACATCTAATCCAAGTTACAAAAAGAAAAAAAAAAGACGGTATGTTTGGTCCAGCGTAGCCGGGCAAAACTAAAATTTCGATATATTCGCACCCACCAATGCATTTCTTGCGTTTAACTTTAAATGTAAAAATGTTGAGAATCTTATATTAATTGGGGTGGGATAGAATATTTTATTAGACGGGAAACTTCCACTATCAAAACCAAACAAATGTAGCACCAGAGATGTATTATAAAACTATGATCAGGCCGGAGGGAACAAACCCGACAATAATGAAATATGCTGCTAGTAATTACCTGCTATTTTGCCCCGTCTTCACACTAAATAACGGATTCTGAGAGAGGATAGTATTATAAAAGACAAATTAATTAAAACCTTAAAATCAAAATATTACTGCCTTCTATTTCCCATGTTTGCCTTTGTTGATATTGTGGCCGAAACTTCGAGACCAGTTCGCTTACCCAAATTTTTCATCAGGAATTAGGAATAAGATTTTAACATTCATGATGATTTATTTTGTTTTTGTGGAAGACAAAAAAGCAGGAAAAAGAATTTGAGAAAGATTTTCAAAGATTACTTGCCCGTAAACTGACTTTGAATAAAAGTTACAGCCAAACGTTACGTGAAGCCCTAGGTTTCTTGTTTGCCTGCATTCGTTTTCGGTTGAACCAATTTTGAACAAAACTTTGATTACCGATCACTAACGTTTAGGTTTGGTTTGGTTTCTTTGTTTAATGGCATATCAACTCTTTTTAGGTTATTTAATGCCAAAGCCATTCTCCTAGAAGAACAGTAGTGGTACTATTTAACCCATAGCTGGGAGGATAAGGGAACTCATACCTTTCCCAAGGGTATTTGCCCGAAAGTGAACGTAATAGCACGACTGGAGTACGAACTCGCGTACTACGATTCCGCAGTCCATCGCTTTAACCATTACACCACGAGGACACCCCCACCAACGTTTAGTTTCCCTGTTTCACTATGTTATCGTAATTTACCCGCGCACGTATGAACTCTCACAGCTATGAATAGCAGCAGGTACTGCTCTTAGGCTGAAGGCAATATTCTAGCAGACAGCCCTGGCAGTCGGACCGAAACAGTTTCGCTGGTAATCCTCTCATTTGTATATTTGTATTACTGTTCTTTGTTGATATATTTGTTTAACTCAATTCCTTTCTTGTGTCTTTACTTCTGGCTCCTAACAAGACCACAACACACAATTCTCGAAAAGAAGCAGAAAGGATGCGCTTAAAGGAGTAGCGCCCTCCTCTACACCTCGGTGTAGTAGCTATGAAAAAGGGAGCCTTCGGGTCACTGTCGACTTAGGTCGCCAACTTTACTTACTATAATTATTTGAATTACATTTTTATGTTAAACATTATCCTGGAACGCCCATTTCAAAGAGGAACTCAAAATAACTAAGGATTTGCAAGCTTATCTTTATAAAGTTATTTTAACTGGTTTACTGCGGTGGCTCTTGAAGACGTCTAATCGGCTATTGCTAATAATGAAAATTCTATCGGAGATTAAATATTTTTAGGGCAACATATTGCCTACAAGTGCAACCGAAATGAAATTTTTTTTCTTCCAATATGCCGTGAACTCTCCGTTGAATCTAATATTGAGCTGGCGTGATCTAATCCTTAATCTTGCTGCTTTGCAGAAAAAAAAAGTTGTAAATGAAGTACATGAAGGTCATATGAGATTAGTTAATCCAACGTGGCAATCAATCTCAAGTAAGTCTTTGTATCTCTTTTTTGTACCCCTTTTACATACTACTTGTTCATTGGACAATATCTGCAATTTTTTATCTCTAGGGAAAGGTTTGTGTATTTTTGCAATACTACTTTATAAAATGTTTCCGTGTGTGTAAATGAACTTGTCTTTCCTTCTGCTAATTCACTGTTAGCATATTATAGATATACTAATGCTAATATTAGTACTTCATGGGGGAAGAATCAACTAAATATTTTCCCTACCTCCAAGCAAGCCAATATTATTATTTCTGAATGGTGCGGGGATTATTTATATCGGGAAGACGATCACCCATAGTGCTTGTTGTCTGCTGTGGCCCACACAACAGCCCTTTCAATTTTTTTTTACTTGTGCGGATCTCATTGCTTTGCATGGTATGATCAGATACCAGTCCTTTGCACAGTTCTCAGCGGATCTCCATTCCTATACATTTGAGTTCTCTATAAACAGTCAACTGATTAAAAATTGAAAAAGTTTTTAATACATCTTAATACTTCTTCCAGGATTTAAATAAATAAATAAATACAAATCACTTATTCCTTTTGTATATATGGATGTACATTCTTTTGTTGAATCGTCCATAAATAAACATACACGCATACAATTTGTGTTAGAAACCGGACATTGACATAATGATTAGAGTGTTCGCCAATGGCCCGGGAGACCTCGGTTCAATCACTGGTCGAGTCATACCAAAGACTCAAAAAATGGTACTTGATGCTACCTTGCTTAACACTCAGCATTATGAGGTAAGGATCAAGGGTAAAGTGGAGCAATCCAGGGAAAGGAGTAGCTATCGAAAAGGGAGCCTTCGGGTCACCCTCGATTACGGTCGCCAACTTTACTTTTATTATTTTCAGAGGAATATCATACAATCACAGTTAGTTATTAGTTATTACAAAACTCTACACCATTAAAAGTCTATAACCAAAAATAAATTTGCATCCCTTCCGTAACCAAAAATAAGATTGAATAAGTATGTATGAAAGGAAATTTGTTTTGATCGCTACGTGTTTTTTTTTTTTTTTTGGTTTGTCTGCTTTTGTTTTTTTGGTTGGGTGGCATTATAGCTAAAGAGATGGACATACGACCCCTTAGTAAACGAGATCGAACCCTAGTCACACTATTACGTTCACTTTCAGACTAATACCATTGGGGAAGCTATAAACCTACTTATCTTCCCAGCTATGGGTTAAAAATATTACCGCTGGTCTTCTACAAGGATAGCTTTGACATTAAATACTTCCCGAAGGTTGATATGCCATTAAACAAAGAAACGAAACCTACGTATTTTCTGACTGCAACATATTTTTTTTTTAATTTTTAGACAGAGACTTTCAATAAAGTTAATTTCCGTCTGGAGTGGCAGAAAATTTTTCCGTGCGCACGTCAACAATGTAAATATATCCAAAAAGTTATTTTGCCAAAGAATGTAAAATAATAAGACATGTTTTTGTTAATTTTTTTAACTGATAATGATAGTAAATAAATCTTCATTAAATATATCAATTAAGACCAAAGAAACATATATTTCTTTTTTCCCTTTTCCTCTTTAAATGAGATCGAGACTTTCGTGCTCAACTTATATATATATATATATATATATATATATATATATATTATTCTATTTTATTTCACTTTTACAACTGAGTTGAGGAGTATAATAACGGACATGCGAGACACGACTGGGTTGGCAAGGTAATCCACTGGGAAATGTGCAAGAAATTTAAATTTGACCATACTAACAAATGGTATATGCACAACCCAGCAGCTGTCCTGGAAAATGACACACATAAACTCCTATTGGACTTTAGCCGACAAACGGATCACCTAATCCCGGCCAGAAGACTAGACCTTATAATAATCAACAAAAAGAAGAGAGTTTGCAAAATTGTCGACTTTGCTGTCCCGGCGGACCACAAAATAAATCTGAAGGAATGTGAAAAGAAGGATAAGTACCTCGACCTTGCTAGAGAATTGAAAAAGCTGTGGAACATGAAAGTGACGATTGTACCAATTGTGATTGGTGCTTTTGGCACAATAACTAAAGGATTATTAAAAGGCCTGGAGGACCTGGAAGTTGGTGGACGGGTAGAGACGATCCAAATAACAGCATTGCTGAGAACGGCCATAATCCTGAGACGAGTCCTGGAGACTTGAGGAGACTTTCTGTCACTCAAACTCTAGTGAAAAACTATCAGTTAACACTTATGTGAACAACTCTAAAGGAGTAAATGATAATAATAGTACTCGGTCAGAAGACCAGACCTAATAATAATAATAATAAAAAAAGAGAACTTGCAAAATTGTCGGCTTTGCTGTCCCGGCTGACCACAGAATAAAACTGAAAGAATGTGAAAAGAAGGATAAGTACCTCGACTTTGCTAGGGAATTGAAAAAAACTATCGAACATGCAGGTGACAATTATACCAATTGTAATTGGTACGTTTGGAACAGTAACTAAATGATTACTAAAGGGACTGGAGGACTTGGAAATTGGCGGACGGGTGGAGACCATCCAAACTACTAAATTATTGAGAACGGCCAGAATACTGAGAAGAGTCCTGGAGACTTGAGGAGACTTGCTGTCAGTCAAACTCCAGTGAAAAACCTTCAGCTAACGCTGATATGAAAAAGTCCAAAGGAGATAAGAAAAGATCAACCACTTGATGTACATGGACGACATTACAGTTTACCAAAAACCAAAAAGAATTGGAGACTCTAATACAAACTGTGAGAATATACAATCAAGATATAGGAATTAAATTTGGCATAGAAAAATGCGCCATGCAAGTAATGAAAAGTGGCAAACAATACATGACAGAAGGAGTCGAACTACCAAATCAAGTAGTAATCAGAACGCGCGGAGAAAAGGAAAACTACAAACTCTTGGTGATATTAGAAGCTGACACCATCAAAAAACAGGAAATGAAAGAAAAAAATATAAACAAAGAATAACTTAGAAGAGCCAGAAAATTACACGAGATAAAACTCTATTGTAGGAACCTTGTCAAAGGGCTGTCCTCCTCGTAAGATACTCTGGACCATTCTTGAAGTGGACCAGAGAAGAACTTAAACAAATGGACCCGAGAACAAAAAAATTAATGACCATGCATAAGGCATAAAATCCCATAGATGACGTTGACAGACTATATGTGTCAAGAAGTGAGGGAGGAAGGGGACTTGCCAGCATTGAAGACAGCGTTAACGCATCATTACAACGACTCGAAGACTACATAGAAAAGCGCGGTGGAAGACTGATTGCAGCCATCAGAAACAATATTAACGACACAAGAACTAGCAGAACGACAATAACCAGAAAATAAAAGTGGGAAGAAAAACAACTCTATGGACGTTTTAAGCGACTAACACGAGAAAACGTAGACGTGGCTAAGAAAAGGAAATCTTAAGAGAAAAACTGAATCTCTTCTAATAGCTGCACAAAACAACGACATAAGGACTAACCATACCAAAGCGAGAATAGATAAGACACAACAAAATTGCAGATGTAGGTTATGTGGTGAAAGAGACGAAACGATCTATCACATAGTAAGTGAATGCAGCAAATTAGTACAGAAAGACTATAAGAGCAGGTACAACTGGGTGAGCAAGGTGATCCACTGGGAATTGTGCAAGAAATTTAAATTTGACCATATGAAGAAATGGTATATGTACAACCCAGCATCTGTCCTGGAGAATGAAACACACAAACTTCTCTGGGATTTTGACCTACAAACGGATCACCTAATCTCGGCCAGACAACCATACCTTGTAATAAAAAAAGGAAAAAAAAAAAAGAACTTGCAGAATTGTAGACTTTGCTGTCACAGTAGACTACCGAGTAAAATTAAAAGAATGTGAAAAGAGGGGTAAGTACCTCGACCTTTCTAAGGAATCGAAAAAACTGTGGAATATGAAAGTGATGATTATACCAATTGTAATTGGTGCTCTTTGTACAGTTAACAAATGATTAGTACGAGGACTTAGAAATAACGGGACAGGTGGAGGCTGTCTAAACTATAGCATTGTTGAGATCGGCCAGAATACTGAGAAGAGTCGTGGAGAGTTGAGGAGACTTACTGTCGCTCAAACTCCAGTGGATAACCATCAGCTGATGCTGATGTGAAAAACTCAAGGAGTAAGATAATAAAGGTAAAAAAGTGTTCGTGCTTTCAAAAAAGATATAACCATAGCGGTAGTTTCGCACACGAAATATAAAGTCATAGGACTAGTTTATCAAACTATGCGTGGGAAATCAAAAAGAAGCAAGGAATAGATCCTATATTAGAATGGAAAATAATTTAAAGATACTGAAAATATAAGGCTAATTGTAGATATTATCTCCTACGTACGGAGGAAAAATTAACTATAGCTTCTTATAATAACCGTAACGAATTGCTCAATCAGAAATTGGAAATATTAAATGCGTGCAGGCATAAAAAAAAAAAGCCTGGCTCCTTGGCAGTTTTTCTTCTTTTTATGCTAATTTTTCATTCTTTCTGGTGGCCACTTTTATAATAGAACGTCGTTTGGACCAACCCTCTTTAGTCAGAATTATCCTGACATCCACAGCTCACTTTGGCCGACCGTGTCTCTCTGGTGCACAGATCCGTTCGAGTGAATCTCGGTTCCGGTGGTAATATCTTGATCTTCAGGGGGGCCGTCCAACCAGGCTTTAACCGTCTCCGGAGGGGCTTGGTTTATCGCCTGGCGCCTGAGGCGCCTCGTTTTAGGGGAATGCCGACTGGGCCCAAGGCGTTTTTGGAACCGCTGGGCGTGTGTGGGCTACAGTCCAGTGCGTGGCTCTGACATGAAAATGGCTTTGTGCTTCACTTACGCTTATGTGGGGCGCTCAACATATAATCAGAATTATCTTGAAGATCCATTAGGTGAAGCCTGGGGAGTTTCTGGCCCTTTTAGGTATTATATATATATATATATATATATATATACAGTCCGACGGAAAGAGAAAGGAAGAGAGTTTTGAAAATCAGATCGACATGTTTTGTCAGAGAGTCTCCGTCATCACAACGTACATTTTAAAAACTATTTCTTTCTCATCTTTACGAGCAGGGATACCCAGAGCTACTCGGGAAAAATAACGTAAAATATGACAACACAGTTAAAATATGTATTTGATATATTTCTTCTAAAGAAACAAAAAAAGATGAGAAAAATTATTATTTACTTATGAAAAAGTAATTGTTACAAAAATATTCTGATGCCGAAATCAAATCATATTTGTATTTACCCAACCTATTCTCTGCAGCAAGAATGTGACACAAGTTCAGTTTTCTAAGCGCTGTACCACTGGTTTGAAATCAGTTTTCCTACTGCCGGACGAGTTGCCTTACTAAAGTTAAGAACAGTCTGCCCTACTATTTACTCATATGTGGTGAACATTTAGCGTAATGGTTATCAACAAAGAAAATTAATGCAGTGAGTCGAGTTAAAATTCTAGATGTTTCCGTGGATGCTGATACTCTTGGGAAAGGCATGGATTCGCCATTCTTTCTACTATCCTCATCTCTTCTGGATGTAGGTAAATTGTAGAACTGGTTTAACAGGATGACAATGAATGACAATTGCCCAAGAAAACAGAAGGAAACTTTATCTTCCCACAACATTTTCTCTGTAGAAGTGATTAGAAAGAAAAAAGTAATCAGTTTTTTTTGGGGGGGAAGATTGGATGGGGAAGTTTAAAATAGGTACAGTTAGTTAACTCTTTCAGTGATATGGCTTCCCTCCGTTCTTCTATAAGGAACACATTTTTTTTATGTTAAAGCCTTCCTCTGGATCCAATAGCTATGCACAACAAATTTGGTAGCTCTGCATGAAGCTGCTTGGTTATCTATAGAGAACAGACAGACGAAGTCTTCTCAATTATTGATGTAGTGAGCCTCTTATCATCGCCATCTTTGGACCAGCGAAGCATTGTGAAGTCCGAGTTCATGAAAAATCTACATTGTCTTTAGTAATTATCGATTGTTTCGGTCAGTAGCATAGAAAAGAACAAAGTAATCAGCTGAAATTCGTTATAGATGTTGCCAAACATTATCCACTTGATAAGAACGTCCTAATTATGGCCGTCAACGCGTCCAAATTGTAAACCCAATTTTCACTCCAAAGAAAACGCTGATCACTGCGAAATCCTGACCTTCATCTTATCCTCCCTTTCATTTTATTTGTTCTTCCGTGAGGTTACTGGCGCCATTTTTTTTTAGATCTCTTTTCCGCCAGCCGAACGGACGTTACCGGATCTAATTTGAACCATGTCCAAATCT
>OY757935.1:74912324-74934824 GCA_963585895.1 Sepioteuthis lessoniana
TTAATTAAAACTTAACGTAGACTATGGCCCGGGAGACCTTGCCGATGGCACTGGAGACCTAAGTTCAATCCCAGGTCGCGTCATACCAAAGACTTTAAAAACTAAACTTGATACCTCCTTGCTAAACTCTCAGCAATATAAGGCATGTATCAAGGGTAAAGTGGAGCAATCCAGGAAAAGGAGTGGCGCCCTCCCCTACACCTTGGTGTCGGAGCCCTCGACTACAGTCGCCAACTTTTTGCTTTTTATGTATCAGCAGCTATTACAACGGGATTAAGACTGGATTATAATTTATTGGATTAAATTAGGTTTGTTATAAAAAATTTCTTTTTTTTTTTTTAAGTAGAAATCTTTAAATGTTTAAATAATGAAAAAGTTTCTTTATTATCTCTATTTGTGGAAGCATTTCGTACTAAACGAATTGTCGAAATACATTTACAATGGGATAATATTCGCTGAGTTTTCCTTAATATTACTGATATAATTGCTATGTATGTGAGTTTTTCTACATATTTTTATATGTTAATATTAATATGTTAATATTAAGCACTTTGTTGGGGGGGGGCAGTCGGCGCATTATATGTTCTGCCAACTGGGTGTCATGTATATACTATAACATTGATTAATACAATCTAATACAAA
The DNA here is from genome assembly GCA_963585895.1 of Sepioteuthis lessoniana. NCBI lineage: Eukaryota > Metazoa > Mollusca > Cephalopoda > Myopsida > Loliginidae > Sepioteuthis > Sepioteuthis lessoniana. The sequence continues at coordinate 74,912,967 of OY757935.1, forward strand.
TAGAAAACCAATTACTAACCTTATGAATGAAGTCCTTCAGACCATTGTAATCATATTTACCGAGCGTCTCTGAATTTAATTCCACGATCTCGTCGGTAATCGCCAGTTGATCATTTTCAAGAATTGACCCTGGAAGCCAAAAGAAAAAAAGTTTTATTAGATGACAGGAAAAGGATAAAATTATTGATCAATCAATAAGAAAAAATCTACAACCATCACTTTTTTTTAATTGATATCATTATCTTAAATAACTTTTCTCACAGTTGAATAATTAATTAAACTGGGTATCTTTTATTACAGAATCCATTTTTCTATCTTACTCGGCCAAATGCAGAAAAAGTCAATGTTTCAAAATATTTAAAAATAACATCATTCTATCGTAGAAAATGGCTCAAGTATATCAGTTTTTTTAGAATAACATTACCCTATTTTGCCACAAAAATCTAGTGGATCTGGGACAACCTATTCCCTGCCGGGACCGTATAAATCCGGTAGTCGACAAGAACAGACCGAATATATCTTATAGCTATTCCAACTGCTGAACTAAAATATCAGTTCCAAATTTCATTGACGATAACAAAGTTTAATCCCCAAAGGAATTCAGGACAGATATACAAGTAGGCAATAAAAAAAAGAGGAATAACGAAAAACGTTTATATACATTTTTAAAAGCGTTTGGAATCCGGGTCGTCACAAACCCGTTAGCATAACTATCGATTTCACGATATGAATCAGTCTTCACTGAAGATCAATACATATCGTGAACCTGAGATATGTATGAGTAATGGGTGAGATGATGGGAATCTTTATAAAGGTAAAGAATCTTCAGTTTATCATAATTTCACTAAACAGGTTTCAGAAATACTGCACCTAACCAGGGGCACCTATGGTGATGTAATGGTTTGCAAGCTAGATTAGCAAACCTATACGAGTGAGTTCGAGTCTCATTGAGTGCCCTATTCATATGGCCTTATGCCATAAGCAAAAAGCTTAGTGAATTACTACTACACCCAACAAGGTTAGGCAGTTAGTATAACTAGATCTCAGTTTTTGTTGTATCGATCCCTAAGTAATTTCCGTTAAAAACAGTTTTAAAAAAGAACAGAAATATGCACTGCAATGGATAATGTCGATAGTGTTGTAGGGCTCTAAAAAAGTTCTATTTTCCCAAGTTTAAATCCGTCTTTTAGAGATATCGATCTTTTGCTCATTCCAGAACTCTTTCTTTCTTTCTTTCTTTCTTTCTTGTTATCTTCTATTCTGTCCTCATTTTAGTTTGTTTATTTGTTTGTTTTTCTTTCTTTCTTATCCCACTTTCTTTCTTTCTTTCTTTCTTTCTTTCTTTCTTTCTTTCTTCATATGCTTTTTGCTTATCATTTTGCTTCTTTTTTATTTTCTTATTTCTTATTTCTTGACTGTTTAACTCAACCTCAGAGTGATTATATAGTCAACTTGGAAAATTAATTTCCCGCAATGAAAACGGAAATGGAAGTGAGGAAAAACAAACGCGAGCACAAAATAAAGTATTCCAGCCATTGGTGAGCTAGCTAACGAGGTAAAAAAGATTTCTGGTTTGAAATGTTCATTATATAATGTTTGAGTTATGTTATTAATACAAAAGCACTGTATTGAGCACATTAACAAAGGAAAGAGACTATGTTAAAAATAAAGCTCTGTAAGTTCTCTTTAGGTTACTTATTTACTTACCCTGAAAATAGTGGAATAATCATATCCTATCGTGAAGGTTTCTGAATTTGCTGAGATAAAGGAGTACTCTTTTACTCAGCAGAGCTTAATCTGGTACAAGGCCAGAAGTATCGAGCATCAGGGAGAATTGAACTATCTAAAAATGGCCTGTTAGTCTATTTCACGCGAGACTCCCAGAAGGAGCTTCCTAAATTTAATCCAGATGTGTGTTAATCTGAAAATTTTCAATTATAGAGCTGTGACAAGGATTTAATATATTTTTTCTGTTAAGAAATAATCTCATTTAAGCGTTGATCTTCAGCGTTTTATGTTGTGTTGATTCTCTAGTGATACGTCTCGAGAAAGTTTGCTCTCATGGCGTAACATTTACAGCCATCCACATTACACGACTAAATTCTTAGCGTCTTACATTCGAATTCAGCGTCCACTGACATTTTAACGTCGTTAGTTGACATATATATGTATAAAACATTGAGGAAAAGATTACGATCTAATGTGATTATCAATAAAAGAGAAACTTTGATTTATTTTTTAAAATTATTATTTAAAATTATTTCGTCATCTGTCGTGTCCTGGATATGGCACTAAATTGCATCTGATGGTGAGGCCCTTGTTCAGAAGTTCTGGAGAGAATAAAGTCAGTTCTTCGGTCCCATTACTTCCTGGTCCACTCTGATTCGTAATGATAGTATCTGCTAGGGTCCCATCTATGCTTGAAAAGGACTTGCATTTAATAGGAATACTTAAAACTATATCACTGTGTAGGAATTTTTTGTATTAGTTAGGAATACTTAATATGATATAACTATGGTATAACGGTTAGAGTGTTCGCCAATAGGCCGGGAAACCTGGGTTCAATCCCAGGTCGAGTCATACCAAAGACTTTAAAAATGGTACTTGATACCTCCTTGCTTAACACTCAGCATTATAAGGTACGGATCAAGGGTAAAGTGAAGCAATCCAAGGAAAGGAGTAGCACCCTCCCCTACACCTTGGTGTAGTAGCTATCGAAAGGGGAGTCTTCGGGTCACCCTCGACTATGGTCGCCAACTTATGTGAAAACAAAGGATTGTAATTATTGAATAATAACAAGTACTCTAAGCTATAATTGTTTAAAAAAGATTATTGTTATTATTATTATTATTATTATTTAATTGAAACCATATAATTGTATGCAAATTATCAGTATAAGACAATAATAGTTGATAACATATAGCTGTGTGCAAACAAATTATTATTATTATTATTATTATTATTATTATTATTATTATTATTATTTCTAATTCCTTTTACCAATTCTATAGTAACTGTACCAAGAGCATCAATTACAATTGGATTAATCGTCACTTTCATGTTCCCCAGTTTTTTTTTAATTCTCTTGCAAAGTCGAGGTACTTATCCTTCTTTTCGCTTTCTTTCAGTTTTACTCTGTGGTTAGCCGGGACAGCAAATCCACAATTCTGCAAGTTCACTTTTTTTGGTTGATTATTATAAGGTCTGGTCGTCTGGCCGAGATTAGGTGATCCGTTTGTATGTCAAAATCCCAGAGGACTTTGTGTGGTTTATTCTCAAGGAGAGATGCTAGGTTGTCCATACACTAATTGTTCATATGGTCAAATTTCAATTTTTTGCACAATTCCCAGTGTGTTACACAGCCAGATATACGGATGTGTGAAATAAACATAGGGAATCCGAAATACACGACATTCACGAAATTGGTTCAGGTACGAAACTTTTATTCACCTTTTTGAGCTTAAAGGTTATTCGACATGAAGAGAGAGAGAGAGAGAGAGAGAGAGAGAGAGAGACAATCTTTCTATGTTGACTTTTCCATCTGACCCCCCCCCCACGTGCGGCACCCAGCCGCAAACTACTGGTCTGGTCTCGGCGAGCCCCGAGAGTCAACCTTCTTCCTCCGAGGCAAGAACTCAACTAACTGCTTTTTCTCAAATCCCCAAATCCTCGGCCCACGCTTCCAGTGCATGACCTCATTCACATCCCCTGGTCCCAATTCTCTATCTGGGATTTTTATTTTGACATCTCTGAATGACACATCCTCTCCGCACGCGCGTGAACACCTGCGTTAATGTTGCACCTAACTAACCCATGCACTAAGCGAAAGGTTCTCATCCTAACTAAACCGAAAGGCAAGATATATAAAACGAAATCCCTCCGCCATTATATTACAAGTGGATAACCTTGCTCACCCAGTTGTGTCTAATCTTATACTCTTTCTGTACTAATTTGCTGCATTCGCTTATTATGTGATTAATCGTTTCGTCTCTATCACCCCATGACCACCTACATCTGCTGTTTTGTTATGCTTTATCTATTCTTGCTTTGATATGATTGATCCTGATGGGGTTGTTTTATGCAGCTATTAGAAGAGATTCAATTTCTCTCTTAGTTTCCCTTTCTTAGCCACATCCACGTTTTCTCGTGTGAGATGTCGCTTATTCGTCGCTTAAAACGTCCATAGAGTTGTTTTTCTTCCCACTTTTGTTTTCTGGTTATTTTCATTCTGTTTGTCCTCATGTTGTCAGTATTGTTTCTTGTAGCAGTAATCAGTCTTCCTCCGTGCTTTTCTATGTAGTCTTCAAGTAGTTGTATCAATGCGTCAACGTTGTCTTCAATGCTGGCGAATCCTCCTCCTCCTTCTTTTCTTGATACATATAGTCTGTCAACGTCATCTATGGGATGTAAAGCCTTATGCATGGTTATTAGTTTTCTTGTTCTCTGGAATATTTGCTTAAGTACTTCTCTGGTCCACTTCAAGAATGGTCCCGAATATCTTAAGAGGGGTACAGCCTAAATATTTTCCCTTTGATAAGGTTTCTGCTATGTATTTTTGTTTCGAGTTGATTCCTCGTTCTCCTGAGATACTATTTTTTTTAGATTTTTCCTTCATCTCCACTTGTTTAATTGTACTAGCTTCCAATATTCCCAAGTACTTGTAGGTTTCCTTTTCTCCGAGCGATCGAATTTTGTCTTGATTTGGTAGTTCCATTCCCTCTGTTGTATGTGATTTCCTGCTTTTCATTACTAGCATGACGTATTTTTCTATCCCAAATTCCATTCCTTATTATCATTATTGATTACTCTTTTTCGAGTTTTCCACACCAGCGCTAGCCGATGGTTTTTCATTGGAGTTTGAGTGACAGCAAGTCTCCTCAAGTCTCCAGGACTCTTCTCAGTATTCTGGCCGATCTTAATAATGCTGTAGTTTGAATGGTCTCCACTTGTCTTCTTATTTCCAAGTTCTCAGTCCCTTTACCAATCCTTTGGTGACTGTACTAAGAGCACCAATTTATTCTATATCAACGTTTTTGTGTAGTTGTTTCTTAAGAAGTTTTTTTTTGCATTCAGGCCTATTTAATACGAAAAACTTCTAAACAAATGCATTTGACACATAGATGGGACCCTAATAGATGTCAGGAGTAATGGCAATGAAGAGGTGTAACATAAGACCAACGTGTTGTGCTTTAAAGAAAGAAGTCCACAGAAAAAGAAATACTCAAACTCGAAGGTGAGGGAAGAAAATATAGCAGTCGTTTATTATTCACCAAGGGCTATGATCGTTGTAACTCGAAAAGTTCATTTTAGTTTCGTTCTTCTTCTCCCTTCCTCTTGGTGGTGACGGCGGTGTGGGTGAGAGCTGACTGTTGACATACGCCTGACAGATAGGTTTTAGCAGACTGGGGTAGCACGGGTCGGGGCCTCGGAACCTTTAACGCACCCGTTTTGACAACTGCCTTCAACTCAGCCAAAATCTCCTGACCTGTTTTCTTTATATAGAGATTTTGGGGAACAAATCGAAGATCCCCGAATGTTCGATGTCACCAGTGAAACTGTCGTGAAACACGTGATAATAATAATCTGTGATTATTTTAAAATCACGTCTAACTTTGCAGGTCATTCTGCCCGCACGCACTAGTCTCGTGACACCTTCACTTATTGACGACAGCGCCCGTCTATAATATTCCTATTTACCAACCCCTCCGCTCGGGCAGGATATGACACAAGGTCAATTTTTAAGCGGAGTTTAACAGGTTTGAATTCAGAGTTTTCCTTCTCCTAGACTAGTTGCCTCAACAAGGCTGAAGAACCTAGTCTGTCCTACTATTTACCCATAGCTGGAGGGAGAATAATTGGATTCATACATTTCCCAAGGGTATTAGTGCTATGTGAAGTGCAATTAGTTTCATCCAGGATTTGAACTCGTGTCGCCGTGTCCTACGACGATAACCATTACACCACGGGCACCTCCGTCCGTAATATTACACTGGGAGCAATGGCAATGAAGGGGTGCTCTGTATTCCCCAAAGCCTCAGTATTACTTGAACCTCACCATCAGATAGTTTAGTGTCATACCCAGGACATTCATTGGAGTTATGTTTAGAGATCTTGATTATTGTGTAAACAAATAAAGGAAATGTGATGGTTTTTTTTATGTGATTTTCTTAACTTTTGATGTATTACAGGAATATCTGTGTATAATCATTTTAGGGTTTGGTTGGTTTGGTTTCTTTGTTTAATGGCATATCAACCGTTGTAGGTTATTTAATGCCAAAGCCGTTCTAGAAGAACAGTAGTGCTACTATTTAACCCATAGCTGGGAGGATAAGGGGGTTTATACCTTTCCCAAGGGTATTTGCCCGAAAGTGAACGTAATAGCGCGACCGGAGTACGAACTCGCTTACTACGATTTAGCAGTCCATCGCTTTAACCATTACACCACGAGGACACACCCCTGGTTTTAGGTTGAAGCTGGCTAGAGATTTATTTTCTACGTTTATATTATTTGTTTTGTTGCGTAGATCGAGAATTCTTGATGTGTGAATTGCGAATTGTACCAAAAAAAGAGGGCTTAATATTTTGACTGAAGATTTTACGATGTTATAGGGGTCAGTTCCAGTGCCAGAAATAATTGGTCGTAGAGGAATTCCAGGTTTGTGAGTTTTAGGAAGTCCATAAATTTTAAGAGTTTTAGGGCAGTTGTCAATGAAAACCAGAATTTGTCTTCTTTATATGACTTTTTGAAAATATTAATATTATTAATAATAGTTTGTTGTGTAATTTATTCATAATTATTATTTTATTTTTAAACTCAGAAATATTGTTTGACTTATTAATTTTATATTATGCATATTAAACATTATGTACCTCACAGATGTACGTACGTGCTCACACACACACCTGCCCAGTCGGTTATGGGGCTGTAGAATACACTGATTGCGTCTCAGTAGAGGAGTAAGACCCCCTAACGAGTGTCCTGTTATGACACTAAATAATCTGATGATGAAGCTTCAGTTCTGTAACTTTAGGAGATGATGAGTTCCCCTTCACTGCCATTACTACCACTCTGATCCAGAGTGGTAATAGCTGTAAGAAGCCCATCTACGGGTCAAATAGAACTGAACATTTATCGCTGCCTCCAACCGGACTGGATTTGACACAAGGTCTTTTTTTTATTGTGGTGTTTTTAGTGAAGTGGACTATATTGGTCATAGGTTCAGTGGGTGCAATGGGATCCAGATGACCCTGCTAGGACTTGGATACACTAAATGCAATGTGAGTCCGGTGCGTATGCCTGCTCACAGGTTGAGCGCGCTATTCTCGTGACACCTTCACTGATTGACGACAGCGCCCGTCCGTAATATTACACTGGGAGCAATGGCAATGGTCATTCTGCCCGCACGCGCTGGTCTCGTGACACCTTCACTGATTGACAACAGCGCCCGTCCGTAATATTACAGAGGGACTCCATATTCCCCAGATCTCAAGAACTAGAGTCTCACAATCAAATGCAGTTTAGTGTCATAGCTGGACACCACCTTTTTATGGGGATCTTACTCTTCCGCTGGGAATACAACAACACATTTTAAGTCTCACCGACCTCATTCATATGCGTATGTTGTGTACTAATGTTAATGAATGAAAAGACAATATTAACAATAGTGCTGTTACATATCCACGTCCAAAAATAAACGACCAAGATACGTAAAATGTACATAATGAATCCCGAAAGATACGAAATTGGTTCAGGTACGAAACTTTTATTTACCTTTTTGAGTTTAAGGTTTTTCGACATGAGGAGAGAGAGAGAGACACACACACACACAATTTCTTCAACAAACGCGTGGCACATTTCGGCGAGACCAAAAATCGACTATCTTCCTCTAGACTCGAATCTCAACTCCCTCGTTCGGAGTTTAAATCTCAACTTTCTGTTTTTTTTTTTTCAAAATCCAAAATCCTCAGCGCTTCCGGGCATGACGTCATTCCCGTCCCCGGTATTATTTCCTATCTGGGGTTTTTATTGTGACATCTCTGATTGTCACATCCGCCCCCCGCGCGCGTGAACACCTGCACTCAATGCGTGCACTTAACTAAACCAAGCACTTAGCGAAAGGTTCTCAGCCTAACTAAACCTAAAGGCAAGATATATAAAACGAAATCCCTCCACAATTATATTACAGTGCTACAAAAAATAAAGAAATTTATTTCTTTGTTGGGATCTGAAATATAGAAGTGTATACAGCGATTCATGTATCATGTCACGACCGTAAAGGCCAGTTCTGGACCCAGCGTGGATAAGGATCTTTAACCAACTTGAATTTGTAACATGACACCGTTGTTTGAAGATCAAACGAACATGGTGCCGCTGATAAAACAGTACGTATCACTCCGGGTTGGCGTGAGTAATTGATCTGTGTTGTCTGGAAAATTGTGTGTTTTTATAGCATCAAAAATGGCTTCCGAAGAAATAGATCTACGACCTCACAAATATTAACCATCCGCAGAATCCTTGAAGGTGTACGGGCAAAGAACCTACAAGCGACATTAATATTTGTCGACTTTACCAAGGCTTTCGACTCCATTCACAGAGGAAAGATGGAACAAATCCTACTAGCGTACGGCATACCTAAAGAAAACGTAGCGGCAATAACGATTCTCTATAGAAACACTAAAGTAAAAGTACGATCACCAGATGGAGACACAGAATACTTCGACATAGTAGCAGGAGTACTACAAGGAGACACGCTGGCTCCGTATCTCTTTATCATTTGTCTAGACTACGTACTTAGAACATCGATTGACAAAATCAAAGAGAATGGCTTCGAACTGACGAAGAAAAGAAGCAGAAGATACCCCGCAACAACAATTACCGACGCCGACTACGCCGATGACATAGCGATACTGGCAAATACACCTGACCAAGCCGAAACACTTCTGCATAGTTTGGAACGAACAGCAGCAAGCATAGGCCTCCATGTTAATGCACATAAAACGGAATATATGTGCTATAACCAAACGGGGGACATCTCCACTCTAGAAGGAACCCCTCTTAAACTAGTAGACAAATTCACGTACCTAGGAAGCAGCGTCGAATCAACCGAAAAGGACATCGAAACGAGGTTAACGAAAGCATGGACAGCTATCAATAGGCTATCGACTATATGGAAATCAGACCTAACCGATAAAATGAAACGCAGTTTCTTCCAGGCAGCGGTCACATCGATACTGCTATATGGATGCACTACATGGACGCTAACAAAACGGCTGGAGAAGAAACTAGATGGCAATTACACAAGAATGCTGCGTGCAATCCTCAACAAGTCCTGGCGGCAACACCCAACAAGACACCAACTGTATGGCCACCTGCCCCCTATCACGAAAACTATTCAAGTTAGACGAACCAGACATGCAGGACATTGCTGGAGAAGCAGAGATGAACTCATAAGAGATGTACTCTTATGGATCCCCACACACGGCCGCGCAAAAGCAGGACGACCAGCACGAACGTACATTCAGCAGCTATGTGAGGATACAGGTTGTTGTCCTGAAGACCTGCCTAGGGCGATGAACGATAGGGAGGAGTGGCGAAAGAGGGTCAGGGATATCCGTGCTGCCAGCACGATATGATGATGATGATGATAGCATCAAGGTGAATCCCGCGTGCACTCGTTGACTTTCGAAAATTCATTGAGCGCGTATTTTAGAGACCTCCTATTGGTCCTAAAAAACATTTTCAATTGTTTATTTTTTTAACATCTGCGTGTGTATTTGTTGGAGATCTTTGCGCCAATTTTGATTCGTTTTTTCTAGAAAATTCTTTTGACAAGAAAATTGCATCATTTCTTATACGTATATCCTTATTTTTTAACATAATCTCTATCCTCGGCAATTCCCTTATGCTGAAAAATAAATATATTTGCGTATTCCTTTATACATCCAAAGGTAGACCAAATAAGTCTTTAGGCAAACACGTAGGTACTATTTACCAACCCCTCCGCTCGGGCAGGATATGACACAAGGTCAATTTTTAAGCGGAGTTTAACAGGTTTGAATTCAGAGTTTTCCTTCTCCTAGACTAGTTGCCTCAACAAGGCTGAAGAACCTAGTCCGTCCTACTATTTACCCATAGCTGGAGAGAGAATAAGGGGGTTCATACCTTTCCCAAGGGTATTTGCCCGAAAGTGAACATAATAGCGCGACTGGAGTACGAACTCGCGTACTACGATTCCGCAGTTCATCGCTTTAACCATTACACCACGAGGACACCCACGTAGGTAAACACGTAGGTAGTAACTGAATTTCGATTTAAAATTCTTACTGTATAATGTTCGAATTATTAATAGAAAATCATAGGATTAAGCAGAGTATTAAAGGAAAGAGATTATGTGAAAAATAAAGATCGGTTGGTTTTCTTTTGGTTACGAACTTATTGACTAACCTAGGATATAATAGAATGATCATATCCTATCGTGAGGAGTTAGCTTTTAACTTTCATTGATATTTTTGTTTTAATCTATTTTAGTTTTGTATTGATATTGAGCAAAGGAAAACTTTGATTGTTAAAAATAGGCTTTAGAATATTTTAACTTCAAGTTCCTGCAATGGGAGGATTTTTTAAATTGAGACAACCCACAAAGATTATATAAAAAAGAATTACCCCCCCCCCAAAAAAAAACAACAACAACACAATAATAAGACCAGTCAATATGGAAGGCTTTAAACAGCAGACAGTGAAAGCCATTTGTCGGCCAGTGTCTTAAAAACGCTCACACATTTAAGTAAAAATGACAAGGTTGGCTTCGCAATGTTGTCACCATAGCAATGTTAAGTTGACAAGAATTGAGTCACGGCCTTCTAAAAAGGATAAAAAAATGTAAAAAGGAATTATAATAATGATAATAATGATGGTGGAAGAAACGTGGTAAACTCCGGGTGAAATGTGAGCCATGTTTAATTGCCTTGTCAAGCTGACGAAATTGGAAGTTCAGCATTTCCGACCCTTCTGCAAACAAGCAACGATAATGGTGGACGACGACGATTAGGTTTTCCCATCATCCATCTGTGAGTTTGCGACGACGACGACGACGAGCGATCGACAGTATGAAGCAACAAAGGAGCAAACAGATCGATGCTTAGCTATTTGCCTATTGTTTGCTAAAACATCTTGGATATAAAAAAAAGAAAAAAAAAAAAAGAAAAGAAATAGAGGATATAGTATAATGAATCAAAACATCTCTATTCGATGAGAAATTGAACCATTTCTAAGTCCTGCTGTAAATGAATAAATAAATAGTTTGTCAGATAGACATTAACGTATGGATTTGAAAGACGCAGTTACAGATGTGTGTTTATTCAAGTGTGTTCTATACACGCCTTGCTTAAATGATGTCCAATGACCCATTTCCGGTGATGGTTGTCATATCGGCCAAATTTCAGTGACGTCAAGAAAGGTTTGTTAGAAGAAACAGCAAACAGTCTCTATGTTTTATTTTATGAAATAACCGTGGAAGTGTACAGGAAAATAATGACGGAAAATTACATTGCAACATCCTGAATGTCGATGACGGTTTTGACCCGGAATTCTGTATGTATTTGAGATTTATTCTTTAGTAGATCTGGCCCGTCGTTTAATGCAAGGGTTAGCGGGATACACAAGCAGATCGTTTTTAATGAGTTCAATTATATTTCCAACCTTGTACAAAAAAAGGAAAGAAAAGTAAACTAAGTTTAGTGTGGTTGGTTAACGAGCTTGACTAGTTGACTATTATTAGTGAATATCGCTTCTCACTGGGGTATCCCATATATTTGTACCAAAACAGCGCAAGTTTAGTAAATTTGTAAATTGCCATGATTGATCCCTATTGGCTTATTTACAGTTTGGAATTCAGAGTTGACCATCTCCTAGCCGGGTCAGACCTGCTATGAGAACCGTAGCTATAGGGAGAAGTTGAGAATGCAAACAGCCTTGTCAGAATTTGAACTCAGCTTGCCGATTCTAGAAAATAATATTACCGTACTCAGAATAGATGTTTCAATTTACCCAAGGTTAAATGTGCTGGTAGGGTAGCTGGATTACAAGAAATTATCACATTGTACAGATCGATAAAGGTTTCAAAATAAAGGGTGTATCAATAGGACTCTAAATAATTCATTATATACCCTTCTTGGACGTTATCATGGGATTGTCTTCTCGTATACAAACGATCGTAAAAATGTCAAGAGAATGTGACAGTTTTATTTGAATGTCTGCAACCTCAGAGCATGCGCACACAGCACCCAGTTCAAGGAGGCGCGATTGACGTAGCCGTTAGGAAATGGACAAAGCGACCTGAGTTCAAATCCTGAACGAAGCTTTTTGTATTTCATTGAACACTAATGCTCTTAGGAAAGACGGAAATTCATCTCTTCTTCCTTTAGTTATGTAGCAGAAAGAAACTTGAATTTTTGTTTCGCCGTTAGAGTCGCCGAACATTTTCACCCAATCAGGATGATCTGTCCTATTCAGCCCGAACCATATTTCCTAGCAGCAGGTGAGGGGGTCTGATTTTTTATTCTTTTTTGGCGTATGATTCTATCGAATACGAATGTTTTGTTAGCAGATCTAGTTGAACCATAGGTCCGACCCTAACAGATCTATTTGACAGTGGCTCAGTCGGCTGGGGCTGTAAAATACACTGACTACAGAGAGGTAAGACTCCTCCAACGAGTGTCCTGATATGACATTGTACAATATGATTGTAAGGTTCCAGTAATATTGGAGCTTTGGGGAATTTGGAGTACCCCTTTATTGGCGTAACTCTCAGGTCTACTCTGACTTGGTAGCAGCTGATAAGGGTCAAAGAGATCTGCTTACTAAATTGTGTGCTTAAGCTAAAATGAACTGTTTGAAACAGAACTATTTTTGAGATTTAAACTGTATACTTCTGTTAAACTGAATTGTTTGAAATAGAACTGTTTATATGTATAAAAATGGATTTTGCATTAAATAACCTACAATAATTGATATGACACCAAACCAAACCAAACCAAACCAAAATTACTTAATTCGGCGTTAAATGACCCAAAAAGGGTTGATACGCCATAAAACAAAACAACCAAACCTCAATTTGACCCCATAGATCGGACCCTAACAGATCTATTTGACCCCCATAGATCGGACCCTAACAGGTACTACCAATCAGAATCAGAGTAGACCCGTCAGATGTTTAGAACTGGAGCCTCAAATTTAGATGTAGTTTAGCGTCATACCCAGGACACCCCTTTTGAGTGTTTTGGGTCTTACCCCTTTGCAACACGGGGGTGGGGAGAGGAGTCCTGTCAGCATATTCTTAGCCTCATTTACAAGCACTTCAGTTAATGTTCTAAAATGAGTCGGTTGTCGATTCTCCGATCTTTTTCACCTAAGCGTTCTTGGCGTATCTGATGTTTTCTTGTTTGGATTTCTTACTTTTTTTTTTTATATATTTCACTTTTAACTTCCATTCATTCAACCTTTTTCTTTCTTTCATTTTGAAGCACATGAATGTAGATATAAACCAGCGCATTGATAATGATGAAAAGTTTAGTCAAAACGAAATGACAATGATGGTAATATTACTAATAACTAGATTGTTTAGAAAATGACCAATGTCTGATCTTACACACACACACACACACACACACACACACACACATACATATATATATAGCTATTAAATCTGACCTGCATTTATTGTGGATTTGAATTTTCCAGTGTCAAATTCATGTTTGTACAACGTGATTGACCGACTCATAGAAAATTAAAATTGGAAAAAAGGCAGTCTACAAACAACCAGTTGACTCCTGAGTGAGTCAGGTCAAATCACTCGTTGTAGGTCAGCCAGTCACGGGTGAACGACTACGGTAATTAAAAACGACTAAGAAAACCTGGAGTTCCCAAATCTTCTGTGCAGGTGTGGAACGACCGGAAAGGGATATGTTTCTCCTTCAACGTTACTAACGAAAGTAAGAGGTCGACTCAGGTTTGAACAGCAGAATTCGAGCAGTTTGCGAGGAGGGAAGTCAGGCCTAAGTTTTGTCCAAAGAGAGACAGCACCCTTTTAATAGAAAATATTAATAAGTCTTTCTCTCACTAATCGGATAACTCGTTACAGCGCACCAACTATAAACCCTAAAGAAAAATACTAAAGAGTTCGTGTTGTTTTTCTATATCTACCTTCTTGTTCTCGGACATATGCCTGAGTGACCACGAGATACACCTGTCCCTGCTAGCTACTTACGCCTATAGTTACTCTACCTTTGGTCCAAGGGTCCAACAGATCAATTTCGAAAACTGATAGTATCAGATAGAAATATTCTCAACTGTATAACTGTATACCGACAAATTATTATCAAATGGGAATTGTTTCTTGAAACCATATAATTGTATATTAATTATTAATATTAGATAGGAACACATGAAACTTTACAACCGAGTGCAAATGATTTGTATTGCATAAGAATACTTGATATCATAACTATGTGCAAGCAAATGATTATTATTAAATAAGAATTGTAACTTGAAATTAAAAAAAAAGAAGCTGGTGACTCCATCATAAAATTCCTCGACAATGGTTTACATGCCGTAAAACCAAGCAACTAGAACAAATACACACATATATATGAACATAATAAGAATTTATCAATATATCTGATGATGATAATAATAATAATCAGAAGATGATGATGTCTTACTATTATAATCTGTAAATAATGATTGCTTACCATTTGAGTTTGAGTATTTCGTATCATTGGTGTGGAATTCTGATTTTTTTCCCCCAAATTTATCCTTTAAATATATTGCAAGAGACATTAAGAACGTAGACTGCACTTGTTGCAGAAATCTGACTGAGATCGACGTGTTAGGGTCAGTGATCCTAAATAAATAATCAAACGTAGCTGGCATAAACAATTCAATTGGAGAGGCTGTAAATTTATACAAAAATGAATCAATTCACATACCGACTTTATTCAAACTCGGTTCAAATGTTCTGTTCATTCAGAAAATGGATAGATCAAGATTGTGGATAAACGAAAACATATTTGTTGATGTTTATTCAATTGAATTTGTTTAACAATTTTCCCTGTGAAGAATTAAATGAACTCAAGACTTAATTTATAAAAATTAAAGTAAATAAGTACCATCATCATCATCATCATCAATGTAATCAGGATCATTATAGTAACAGCGGTAATTGTTATTGTAAATGATCATCGAAGTGAGACACAGGCAACGCTGGTGACTGAGAGATTAAATGTTTTGAGCCGGTGTATGAACTGAATGAAATAGGAAAACTAATGAGTTGAAATCATAGCTGCCCAGTGATTCATTAACTGAAGGAAGTCACAGGATCAGAAAGAAAGGAAAAAGTATCAATTTTTTTATTGAAGTTTTTTCAGAACAATAGAAGCCTTTTGAGAAGTTTCAACAAAATTTGGTTTCGGTTTACTGACATATCAACTTTCGTGGGTTATTTAATGCCAAAGCCATCTTGTAGAAAAATACTAGTGCTTCTATTTAACTCATAGCTGGGGGAGGATACGGGTATTAATACTTTTCCCAAGAGTATTGGCCTAATGATTAGAGTGTTCGCTAATGGTCTGGGAGACCGGAGTTCAATCTCAGGTCGAGTCATACCAAAGACTCAAAAATGTTAATTAATCTTGCCTTGCTTAACATTCAGCATTATAACGTAAGAATCAAAAGTAGAGTGAAGCAATCCAGGGTAGCGCCCTCCCCTACACCTCGGTGTAATAGCTATTCCAAAAGTGGACGTAATAGTGCGCCTGGAGTTTAAACTCGCTTACTTCATGTCCATCGTCCAACACTATTACTCCACAGAGACTCTACCTTCAAGAGAACTGAAAAAAAACAAAAAAAAAACAAACCCCAAAGTATTTTGTTTTTTCTCAGAATTTATGAAATGATGGTTTGGAAACTTACGGAAGCGGCCGGCCTGATCAAATTAAAACATCAAGTAATAAACGTGTGAACCAAACTATAAATCCACGTTTTTCAACTTCTTTCGTCACCCGATCTTAGGCCTCGATTTTCCTTTAATTTTCCGCACGAATGACCACGTAGTATATTTGCATACCGTCTACTGCTCCCCACTATGCCCTCATAGTTCCTGACACCCCACTAGAGGTGCTATGGACCCCTTTGGAAAACACCACAGTAGCGTCATTATTTAAGGATAGATCAGCTTCACCTTTCTTCTTTGAAAAATAATGGTTACTGCCAGATTTTTCTGAAATCTTGTATTGGTACATTCAGTAGTTAAAAGAGAGCTGTTCTTGATCATTTTAAAAATCATGCAAATCAATTTTTGGATTTGACTCAGGACTCATAAGCTGACCACCTTGCACCAGCAAACGGGACACTCTGTAGTGACATGTGCACCCAGTTGACTTCAATTGAATCAAAGTTGACTGCATAGTGTGTTGCTCTTCCCTTATCAGTTCTTTCTCGGTGATGATATAAAAATTTGGTTACCGCTCCTTCAAGCTGCTAAACTCACTCCGCACCGTGAAATAATTTTAGGCACCTCTCCCTCATAAAGCCCAGTTCTCTAAGACCGGTACGGAACTTGAGAAACGCTGATTAAGACCATCGAAGCCCCAGCGTCGTTGTGATTGGCAGGCAATCTAGAGAGCAGAGGAGACTTGGATTTCAGTGAAAACAAGCAAAGATAATAATAATAATTATTTATCTATCTATTTTAAATTCAATTTTCGTTTTTATTTTTGGTTTCTTACAATCCTTCAACATGTCTTTACCCAAGACCTAGCGTGAGGGAAAGTAGTGATTATATGTATTCTATGTATTTTTTGCTGCTTCTTTTGGGTGATATTGTTGTATTGCTGCATCACATCTTTATTTTTCGGAAGGGTCCAAATTGGTTGTATGTGTTAGAAAGAAACGGAGACAGAGACGAAGGTCGCAGACACAGACTGACAGAGGATTACTATATTAACCTTTTCTTAACCCACATTGTGATTCCATATTTAGAGCCCCACTTAGCACTTCTTCTGCTTCTCGGCAGGGGCCACTTTGCGACTCGCTGACAGTGACTTTGTGTCTGATCGTGACTGACCGTAACTCTGTGGGTACCTGTGTATATATAATTTCCCAACACCCACGCGTTTCAGTTATCAATCCATGTAACCAGCTTCCGGCTGTCAACTCACATGAACTGTTTACACCCATGCATCGCTTGTTTTCCGTCATTTACTTTGTTTACACAGCTGGAACATCCTGTTCCAGAAATCCCTGATTGACAACACTGTCAAAGGTTATTATGCTGCAATATTTTTCAGCCACATTAATAATATTCACCTACGGAGTTGAGTTGTTCTACAAAATGCAATATTTACTCCTTTAGAGTTTTTCATATCAATGTTAGCTGAGGGTTTTTCTCTGGAGTTTGAGTGACAGCAAGTCTCCTCAAGTCTCCAGGACTCGTCTCAGGATTCTGACCGTTCTCAGCAATGCTGTCATTTGGATAGTCTCTACCCGTCCGCCAACTTCCAAGTTCTCCAGGCCTTTTAATAATCCTTTAGTTATTGTGCCAAAAGCTCCAATCACAATTGGCACAGTCGTCACTTTAATGTTCCACAGCTTTTTCAATTCTCTAGCAAGGTCGCGGTACTTATCCTTCTTTTTACATTCCTTCAGATTTATTTTGTGGTCCGCCGGGACAGCAAAATCGACAATTTTTCAAATTTTCATTTTTTTTTTTTTTTTTATTATTATAAGGTCTGGTCTTCTGGTCGGGATTAGGTGATCCGTTTGTATGTTAAAGTCCAATAGGAGTTTACGCGTGTCATTTTCTAGGACAAGTGCTGGGTTGTGCATATACCATTTGTTAGTTATTGTTATTATTATTATTGTTATTATTTGCTTCGTGAAGTCATTGTGTTCCTTTTGTAACAGCTGTACATAATAATATTATAGAAAGAGCAAAGGATTTTAATTAGAGCAATACACTTAAAAGGTTCCACCAATTTCCAGTTCAATTAGCAAATGAATGATAATTTTGTGAGGTCGGCATTCACACTAAACATCCTTTTTTTTTAATCATCCCGATTCTCGATATAACAGACATGACTAGGAAATGAAAATTAAAATCCTTCACTCCTTCTTGCTAAACAGAAACATCATCGATCATTGTTACTATAGGAAACCAAACGGATTGTCTGGTATTCTATCAACATCTGTTTTGAGCCTTGTAAAACTGAATTGAATTTCATTGATTTACTTTAGAAAAAAAAAAGTCCCGGAAACAGAACGAATTCCATTAATTCATTTGTTGAAAATATCATTTCAAGCTTATGGAAATGGAAGTGAGCCCCCACCCTGTAGCGTAATGGCTAAAATGCTAGACTGCGGACACCAAGTAAGTGAGTTCAAACTCCAGCCGCCCTATTACATTCACTTTCGGGCTAATACCCATAGGATATGTATGAACACCCTTATCCATTAGTGTTCTTCTACCAGGATGGCTTTGGCATTAAATAACCCATTAAGGTTGATGTGCCATTAAACAAAGAAACCAAAACAATATGGAAATGTAGCCCTTTGCAGCGTGCTCTGTTAAAAGGTTTACAAGCTTTATTATTTTCGAATTAAAAAAAAAAAACAGAGTTAGATACCACCCGAGTCGTTTCCGAAACATACCTGGAAAGTATTATTTACCCAATCCACAGGATATGATACAATCCACAGGATATGATGGTTTATTTTTAATCGGAGTAAAGCTGGTTTGAATTAAAAGTATTACTTCTCCCAGACTGGTTGCCTTATAAACATCCTCAAGGGTTCCCAACAGCACAGACTTTTTAGACTAGCTCTCACCATCTGTCCCTGACGGCAATCACACCTAGTAAGTTGTCAAGACGGCACTCAGTCTCCGCACAGAGCTGATGAATAAGTTTTTGCTAGTCGGCCAATATTAGTGTGTCCATGTGAAGCAGTCCATAGAAGAACCTCACTTATGAGTTCGTCTCTATTTCCAAAGCAGTATTCGGCATGTTATCTTCGTCTTCCTTGCATAGTTTGCGAGATGGGCGGTAATTGGCCGTACAGCAGTTGTTTTGTGGGCTTCCGGGATTTGTTCAAAACAGACGTTGTTCCCATCTAGCTTTCTCTCCCTGTGTTTCACAGAAACCCAACTGATGCAACTTCAGCCTGTCCGACTATTTATGTATAGCTGGAAGAAAAATAGACAGTCATAGCTTTTCCAAGGGAATCAGCGCGAAGAGAAACGTAAACAGCCTCCACCAGGTTTTGAACTCAGATCACCAATCCCATTTTCAACGATGATAACCTCACCACAAAAGTAACAGGGATTGTAAATGGTATTTTATGGTTCAGTATAAAAATGGCTTATCGCTATTTCTTCATTATAATTAGATTTAACCTTTTGAAAAGATCCTGACCAACGTTATATGCATGTGGATGAGTATCTTCGTGTTAGTATGTATTTTGGTGTGTATTTTTGTATTGATATGTATGTGGGTGTGTATTTTTGTATTGGTATGTATGTGGGTGTGTATTTTTGTATTGATATGTATGTGGGTGTGTAATTTTGTATTGGTATGTACGTGGGTGTGTATTTTTGTATTGATATGTATGTGGGTGTGTATTTTTGTATTGATATGTATGTGGGTGTGTATTTTTGTATTGATATGTATGTGGGTGTGTAATTTTGTATTGATATGTATGTGGGTGTGTATTTTTGTATTGATATGTATGTTGGTGTGTATTTTTGTATTGATATGTATGTGGGTGTGTAATTTTGTATTGATATGTATGTAGGTGTGTATTTTTGTATTGATATGTATGTGGGTGTGTAATTTTGTATTGGTATGTATGTGGGTGTGTAATTTTGTATTGATATGTATGTGGGTGTGTAATTTTGTATTGATATGTATGTGGGTGTGTATTTTTGTATTGATATGTATGTGGGTGTGTAATTTTGTATTGATATGTATGTGGGTGTGTATTTTTGTATTGATATGTATGTGGGTGTGTAATTTTGTATTGGTATGTATGTGGGTGTGTTTATTTTGTATTGGTATGTATGTGGGTGTGTATTTTTGTATTGGTATGTATGTGGGTGTGTATTTTTGTATTGGTATGTATGTGGGTGTGTATTTTTGTATTGATATGTATGTGGTGTGTATTTTTGTATTGATATGTATGTGGGTGTGTATTTTTGTATTGGTATGTATGTGGGTGTGTATTTTTGTATTGATATGTATGTGGGTGTGTAATTTTGTATTGGTATGTACGTGGGTGTGTATTTTTGTATTGATATGTATGTGGGTGTGTATTTTTGTATTGATATGTATGTGGGTGTGTATTTTTGTATTGGTATGTATGTGGGTGTGTTTATTTTGTATTGGTATGTATGTGGGTGTGTATTTTTGTATTGATATGTATGTGGGTGTGTAATTTTGTATTGGTATGTGTGTGGGTGTGTATTTTTGTATTGATATGTATGTGCGTGTGTATTTTTGTATTGGTATGTATGTGGGTGTGTATTTTTGTATTGATATGTATGTGGTGTGTATTTTTATATTGGTATGTATATAAGTGTATATTTTTGTCGGTGTGTCTTGTATTTGTATGCATGTAGGACCGGCTCATTGGCCTAGTGGGTTGTGTGTTCGCCAATTGTCAAACCAAAGACTTTAAAATGGTACTTGATACCTCCTTGCTTAACACTCAGCAATACAAGGTACTTATCAAGGGTAAAGTGGAGCAATCCAGGGAAAAGAGAAGCCCCTCCCCTTATACCGCGGTGTAGTAGCTATTGAAAAGGGGGCCTTCTGGTCGCCCTCGACAGCGGTCCCCAACTTTTTTATGTACGTAAGTACGTATTTTTATATTTGTATGTATGTTGGGTTTGTATTTTTGTATTGGTATGTATGTAGGTGTGTATTTTTTTGCGTAGGTTACATGTTTAGTCAGTTGGTTAGTTTAATGGCATGTCACATATTGTTGGGTTATGTAATGCCGAAGTCTGCCTTTTTTTTAAAGCAATTATATGGTTTTAAATAGCAATTGATAATCATTTGTAAACAATGATAGCTGAAGTAAGTATTCTTATGTAACTATTTCAAATATTAATGTGTTGGACTGCGACATCGTACCAGAAAGTCTGGCATTAAATAACCATTGGAGGAATCAAACTGCATCGTTTTGCAGTTGTTTTTTTTTATTCTATTTTTGCTTTTTTGTCGTTTTTTTAATGATTGGAGCCGGTGTAGGTGGGACTGTAGAAGAGAAGACTTCGAGCAGTAACGATGATAGCTCTGGGGTAAGATATCCAACTAAAGTTAAGTCAGTAGGGTTTCGAATCCAGCTTGAAGTATCTCGTGGGTGTAACCACACTAAAGAGTTGTAATAAAACGAAACAGTTTGCCTGTGGACGACTATATATATATATATATATATGTGTGTGTGTGTGTGTGTGTGTGTGTGTGTGCTCCCACCACCAAGTGAGGAAATTTGCCGGCTGCCACAGACACTGAAATACAATAGCTTCTCTCATGAATTGAGCACTACAGGTAGCCGATAACGTATATGTAAGAAGATATACGTAAAAAAATTCTTCATTTACGCTGAGAATGACGGTGGCTCTGGGATAAGCTATCCAACTGACGTTAAGTCAGCAGGGTTTCGAACCTAACCTGAAATTACTCGCGGGTCTAGCCACATTAAAAAGTTGATACAGCAAAAAAATCTGTCTGTGGATGACAATGTATGTGTATATATATATATGTATAATTTTTTTCTTCGAACAAATTTTGAAACTGGCAATAAAA
>OY757935.1:74939824-75199824 GCA_963585895.1 Sepioteuthis lessoniana
AGCCTAATCCCCAGAAAAAAATTGTCCTGGGCTTGACACTAAACTGAATCTGACGGTGAGACTCCGGTTTTGGAGATCAGAGGAGTGTGGAGTACCCCTTCAGAGCCATTACTCTCAGGTCCACTCTGACGCAGAGTGGTAGTACTTGTTAAGGTCCCATCTATGGTTCAAGGAGATTTGTTTAAAGATATTCGATGCAAATACTTGATGCCATATAACTGTAAATAATTTGTATGAAGAATATTTACTCGAAGCTATAATTGTATACTAATGATGATTATTATTCACTTGGAACCATATAACTGATAGTATTAGATAGGAATACTTAAAACCATACAACTATGTGCAAGTTATTTATATTAGATAGGAATACTTGATATCATGTTAGTGTGTGCAAAAATCTATCAAGAAACAATACAGAAAATGTAAATATAAACTAGAAATGAACGCAATTCTCTAACCTCTAATCCTACAATAAGGTTGGACGGATTGACATGCCGTTAAAATCAATCAATCAATCAATCAATTAAACATGTTTTTCGAGGAAAAAATATGGTGTGTAATTGAGGAAAGTGACCAGAGGAATTAGGGCTTGAAAACCATGCAAGAAAAAATGAGGTCTTTGAATTCTTCACCCTATACCTGAGCTCACTATATATATATATATATATATATATATATATATATATATATATATATATGTATATATATATATAGCCGTTAAGCGGATGTATGTAAACAATAGTAATTGTGATTCATAACCGTTTAAAATTTACTTCGCTGTTGCTGCTTTCCTCGTGGCTGGGGGGTAGAGTCTTGGATTGGCGTTTGAGTCAACCGGGTTTTTCATTCCTAGCTACGGGAATCTAGTATAGTAATTTACAAAGCTCTTTGCTTCGATGTGGCACAAGGCCGAATGAATGGGGCGCCCAATAAAGCTATGGGAATCTAGTATGTCTAGCCACACTGATGAGTTCTGATAGAACGAAACAGATCTGTCTGTGGATTACTATATGTAACTATATATATATATATATATGTGTGTGTGTGTGTGTGTGTTTCGAATGAATCATATTCAAACTTTGGTTCATTCCATTCAAAGAAAAGATGTAAATGATCGCAATATTAATGCATTTTTTATTACTGTTTAACTTGATCTCTTTGGGCTCTAAATATTAAACTGTGTGCAAACAAATAATTAATATTAAATAGAATTATTATTATAGTTAGAGAGTAATAAATAAAACCCTTTAACTTTGTGCAAACAAACGATTAATATTAAATAGAATCGTTGGCGTTAGATAGGAATACCTGAAACAATTTAACTATATGCAAACAAATGAGCTCTAACAACTCTTTAAGTAAAGTTACCTCCAAACTATTCGCTTACAAATCATATACGTTCATATATATATTTACAGGATTTGGCATTGAATAACCCACAACGGTTGATATGCCATAAAAGACCAACCAACCTAAGAATTTACTTACAGCATCCCCTGCCAAAGCGTAAGACCCCTCTCAACAAAAGTGGTGTCCAGGGTATATCTCTTATCGACATCTGATCGTGAGGTTCTAGTTCTGGAGCCCTCAGGAGTGTTAAGTACTTCTTTGTTTCCATAACTTCCATGTTCACTCTGATCTAGAGTCGAAATACTTGTTAGTATCCCATCCATGGATCAAATAGATATTTTAGAAAATCATCAGCATTATTCCCAGAGGATTACCTTCCCCACCCAGTCGTGTCTTTGCCCAGTCGGCTGAGGCAGTAGAATACACCGACTGCACCTCTGCAGATGTCCTCGTGGTGTAATGGTTAAAGCGATGGACTGCGGAATCGTAGTAAGCGAGTTCGTACTCCAGTCGCGCTATTACGTTCACTTTCGGGCAAACACCATTAGAAAGGTATGAACCCCCTTATCCTCCCATGGGTTAAATAGTAATACTATTGTTCTTCTAGGAGACTGACTTTGGCATTAAATAACCTACAAAGGTTGATATGCCAAAGAAATCTGCAGAGAGGTAAGACCCCTCCATTGAGTGTTCTAGATATGACACTAAACAATCTGATGGTGAGGTTCCAGTAATGCTGGAGCTTTGGGGAATGCAGAGTACTCCTTCATTGCCATTGCTCTCAGGTCCACTCTGGCCCGGCGTGGTAGCACCTGATAGGGCCCTATCAATGGTTTAAATAGAACTAACAGCATACTTATATTAAACTGAATTGTTTGACTAAACTGAATAGCTTGAAATAGAAATGTTTTTGACAATTAAACTGTACTTATATTTAAACTGTGTGCTAATGCTAAACGGAATTATTTGAAATGGAACTGTTTTTGACATTGAAACTGTACTTACACTAAACTGAATTGTTTAATATAGAACTGTTCTGACATTTAACTGTGTGTAAACAAAATGTGTACTTATATTAAACTGAATTAGCTGATTTAGAACTGCTTGACTAAACTGAATAGCTTGAAATAGAAATGTTTTTCTCAATTGAAGTGTACTTACATTTAAACTGCGTACTTATTGTTTGACATGGAACTATTTTCATTGAAATAGATTTGGCATCAAATAACCTACAAAGGTTGATATGCCATAAAACCCAACCAACCAACCAGTCGTGTCTAGTCTTATTGTCTTTTTGCGCTAATTTACAGCATTCACTTTTGGCTTGTCTGAAAATTTACGCATTTCAGTCAAATCTCTATCGTTCTTTTTTTATATCCTCGTAGTGTAGCGTTGCTCTTAAAATAGAAGTGTAGTGCAGGTTGGTTGTTCTCCCTAGTCCATGTTTTGTGTTTGCGTCTCTGATTTGTGTGGTTCCTTGGATCGTTATTATTATTGTCGTTATTATTATTATTAAATAGGAAGAGATAATAAGCGCCTATATTTTTTAGTTATCTTGTTCTGATTATTATTGTTATGATTATTATCATTCTCTGCACATTGTAGATTGCTGTACATTTTTTAGTTGTTATATTCACACTGTTTCAACCGATATACTCTCCAGCCTTTTATCGGTAACCTTCCTGGAATTCCAAACATAACCTTTTATTCAGATCCCGGAGGTTGACAGTTCTTATTTTGTCGTCCATGCAAAGAGGGTGTCTCGGATCACTTTATGCGATTTTTCACCCCTATTGAAACCGGGACCTGGGATTGAACTCACAACCTCGAGGTGATGGTCTACTTGGATATTTGACTTGATGTCTTCGCCCTCTCAGGTTACCGAATACAACAGAAGAAGAAAACAGGAGAGTACAACGGCCGAAACGTTGAGTGTAAACTGTATAATTCCTTAAGAAAAGACTGACTACAGCATTACATAACCTAAGAAAGTCTGACATGTGAAACTTTAACCCAGCTATAAATTTGTAAGTAATATTGGTACAGTTGATTGAAAGAGATTGATTATTTCGTTAAGCTTGAGTTCGTATGAATATGCAAATAAAGGGTCCTGGATTTGTATGCCTCTATTTGAGCTCTCTCTCTCTCTCTCTCTCTCTCTCTCTCTCTCTCTCTCGTTGCTTTTATGTACTGGTGTTTGTTTGCCGGTAAATTCTTCCTAATCCAAGCTCGTACAAACTCATTGCTTTTTGTTAGAAACTATAAAACACTGATACCCCATTCAACCGATTAAGATTTGTCCGCTTTATTGAAAAGAAAGAAAGAAAGAAGAGGATGAAGGAATGAAAAAAGTAGAGTAAGAAAATCATTGACAAAAAAGATAAATGGCCGTTTCTTATTAAAATGAGTAACTTTCTCTTGAATCAGAATAACTACTTCACTTATTTTAACGCACACACACATGCGCACAAGCAAACAAATATCAATTTTCATGAATTACTGTGTTATTATATATATATATATATATATATATATATATATATATATATATATATATATATACTCACGTGCGATATTTTCAGCCATAAAGTAAAACCAGGTAAAAATTTATGACTGAATTTAACGAGGCTGATCTTCCAGTGAGCTAATATCGATTTGAGAAAATCAGTTATTCTTATTAGTAGTTTTTTTTTCATTCTAATTTAGAAAAATGAATTAATACAAATTAAAAGGAAAAGAATATTTGATAGAATTGATTATAATTAGACGACCTTTGAACCCGTTAGTTTCCCGTTGTAAAGGTATCTTATGTTTATATTGCTGCTTCTATTTGATAAGTTGTGAAAGATATAAATTATCATGTCGGAATCAAAGATAATCGAAGTTTATTACTTCTTATGGAAAATCATTCACTCAAAACGAATATGATTAGGTATTATCTATAATCAAACTCTTTAACCACAAATATGTAACAGTCCAAAAAGAAGTATGGCTCTCATGTAACGTTTATGCGATTTTATTTTTGGTGACAAATTTTATTTTGGGACAGAGTTTGAATGCAGCAGAGTTTGGTAATAAATGATACCTAATGATAACGGTTTTGGTCGTATAGTGTTCCACTAGAAATGATAAAGCCCTGGTATGTTTGGTTTGGAAAAAATTCATTTAAACGATGTTAGAGGTGTACGTATTTGAGGCGAATATATATATATATATATATATATATACGAGGATCATTAAATAAGTTTCCAGACTTTTTTCGTATTTTATTGATAGAAAACACATGAAACTTTAGTCCCCTTCGAAGTAATCTCCTCCAGCTGCAATGCACTTTTGTTGTACCGTCAAACAACTTCTGGAAGGCCCCATAGAAGTCCTCTTGTGTGAGCGTGTCGATGACCTTCGTCACAGCCTCTTTCATCTCCTCAATTGTCTCATAACGACAGCCTCTGAGCTTAGGGAATAAGCAAAAGTCACAGAGAGCAAGGTCTGGACTATAGGTAGGGTGACGAACTGTCTTGATGCCTATCTTGGTTAAATTGTCTATAACAAGGATGGAGTTGTGGACTGGTGCATTGTCCTGCTGGAAATGCCACAGACCCGGATTGAAGAGTGCTGGTCTCTTCCCAAGGAATCTCTTCCTGAACTCCCTTAAAACCTAAACATAGTAACCCTAACCCTTTGGCCAATCAACTCTGATGTATTGACTTCCTTACTCCTCCCACAACTCTTATCATCCCTCACAGACTCCCTGGCTTCCTTGAATCTCTTATGCCACTCAAAAACTGATGCTCGATTCATGCAAGATGCTCCAAAAGCAGTCTGAAGCATTCCATACGTTTTTTTTTGTGGCATTTTTTCCAAGTTTAAAACAGAATTTTATTGCATATCGTTCTTCTAAAGTGTCCTCACGTCCAGATTGCATTTTTGAAATTCACCAGCTGTGATAATCAGGTTTTAGTAGGGTGTATTCCAATTGCTGTTGTAGCTGTTCATTTGAAGCTGAAATCATAAAAATTGGTCAGTCATCTCATAAGCTGTATAGCAATAACATAGTGAATTTTCAAGAGTCTACAACAATTTCGTGCCAATGCTTTAGTTTCAGTTTTTGTTTTTGATGATGGGAGGGACTAATAAAACTCCGCACAACAGCAAACATAAACTGAAGGTAAGAATAAAAGTAGAATTTACCGTCGGAAAGTCTTGGAGGAGATTCCGAAATTCGCCCAGAGGCCGTGGTTAAAGCCAAAGTTGATTTCTTTGAATAAATTCAATCTATACTATTTCAATATATTTATCATCATCATCAAGTCACGCGGCTTGCACGGATTTCCTTGACTCTCTCTCTCTCTCTCTCTCTCTCTCTCTCTCTCTCTCTCTTTCTCTCTCTTCGTCCCTATCGTCCATCGCTCCCGGCAGGTCTTCTTGACTACATCCTGTGTCCGCATAGAACTGTTGTAAATAAGTTCTTGTTAGTCGGTCAACTCTGGCACGAACATATGTAGGGGTCCATAGAAGAACATCACTTAAGAGTTCGTTCTTGTGTCTCCAGCAATGCCCCGCATGTCTAGCTCGTCTTATTTGGATGGTTTTAGAGATGGGAGGTAAGTGTCCGTACAACTGTTGTTTCGTGGGATGTTACTTCTAGGATTTGTTCAATATAGCTCGTAGCATTTTTATGCAGTTTCCGTCTAACCTTTTCTTTATACATTTAGTCAGCATCCATGTGGAGCATCCATACAATAATATTGACACAACCGCTACTTGGAAGAACTTCTGTTTTAATTTTATAGGATACATCAGACTTCTATATGATCGATAAGCTATCGATAACAGTCCATGCCTTCACTAGGCGCATATTGATGTCATTTTCAGTTGATGAGACGTTGCTTCCGAAGCACGTGAACTTGTCCACTAGTTTCAGAGAACCGCCATTTAAAGTGAAGATGTCTCCTTTTGGATTAAAACGCATGTACTCCGTTTTGTTCACATTCACGTGGAGGTCAATGCCTTCTGCTATCTTCTCAAGGCTACGCAGTCGGGATTCGGCTTGCGTAAGTGTATTTGTTAGAAGCGCCATGTCATAATATCCTCGAAACAGCAGCACGACTTGATAATGATATCGGATAAAGTGAGATGTCGGAGTTGTTTTAATCATTGCGTAATTTAGACGAGAATTTTCCCATCATACCTACATATATATGTCGTGGTATAAGCACTGTTAGTTGTTTAAACCATAGTAAAAATGGGTTCAGTAAAAAAAAAAGTTCTCAGTATTCAGGAGGTAAAACAAATATACTAAAATCAAAATGTTCTCAAATTTGTTTCACTACCTCAAGTTTCACGTTTACATGGCCTTCGGGGAAACAGTAAAAGTTTTTGATTGCTTACCTGAAAATCGTGTGAACGTGAAACTCTGTGTCGGGAGGTTAGTTTTTGAACTTTTTAGTATTTTTAATGTGTGTGTGTGTGTGTGTGTGTGTGCAGAAATTATTAAAAATGATACAAGTCTTCAATTTAATATTTCTGATCGAACATCACACACACACAAAAAATGATATCATAAAATATTATCTACTGCCAAAATCAAGAACACACACGTATCAAAATATTAAAATTTTCACAAACTCATCTCACAACTTTGAGTTTCACGTTTTCACGAGCCTCAAGTGACCAATCCAAGATTTTAGTCAGTTTATATATACATATATATATATATTGAGAGAGGGGAAGAGAGAGAGAGAGAGAAATAGAGGGAGGGAGAGAGAAAGAAAGAAAGAGAGGGAGGGATGCTTGTGGTGTCATAATAAATAGGATCGTTGACCCGAGTTCAAATCTTGGGCGAGGTAGTTTGTATTTCACGTATACACTTGGGAAAGATAAACATTCAAATATTTTCCCTCCATCTATACGTAAAAAGTAGGACAGACTGTCTCTTTAACCTTGGTATGGCAACAAGTCTTGGAGAAGGAAAACTCTGAATTCAAACCTGTTAAAATCTGCTTAAAAATTGATCTTGTGTCACATCCTGCTCATATGGAGGGGTTCCTGACCGATAAAATGAAACGCAGTTTCTTCCAAGCAGCGGTCGTATCGATACTGCTATATGGATGCACTACTTGGACGCTAACAAAACATCTGGAGAAAAAGCTAGACGGCAATTACACAAGGATGCTGCGAACAATATTGAACAAGTCCTGGAGGCAACACCCCACAAAGCACCAACTATACGGCCACCTACCTCCCATCACGAAAACTATCAAAGTTAGACGAACCAAACAAGCACGACACTGCTGGAAAAGCAGGGACGAGCTCATAAGTGATGTTTTATGGATCCCCTCACATGGCCGAGCAAAAGCAGGACGGCCAGCTCGAACATACAACTAGCAGCTCTGTGAGGATACGGGATGTAGCCCTGAAGACCTGTCATAGGCGATGAACGATAGGAAGAAGTGGCGAGAGAGGGTCTGGGATATCCGTGCTGGCGGCATGACATTATGATATATATATATATATATATATATATATATCCACACTGGAAGAAGAGAATAAATTTGAACACATGAACGAATCAAAACTGGAAAGAGAATGAAAGAAAAAATTAAGACTGCAAGAATTAGAGAGAGTAACATTTAGGAAGAAAGGAGGAAAAAATAGGAAAGAAGAAGAAATAAAAGAAAGCAGAAGACAGGAAAGAAAGAAAAAAGAAGGACAGTAACAAGGAATAAGGACAATAAAGTAGAGAGAAAGAGAGAGCTTGAATATTTTTTTTCAATGTAAAAATAATTTGAGAAAATATAGGAAACGAAGAAGGACAATTAATCATGAAAAGAGAAAAGAAAAGAGAATTGATTAAAAAGAAAAAAAAGAATTATAAAGAAAAGAAAAGAAAAGAAAAAAGCGACGAGGAGGGAGAAGAAAGACAAGAAAAAAACTTTTTTTTTTTTAAATGCGAAGGAAAGGAAAAACGAAGTTCCTTCGTTTATTGTAATGTCGAATCCTCTTGAGTTTCTAAGCTGACATGGTCAAATTCTAAGATAACCAAACTCCTACATTACAAGATTAAAGATTTCCATACTTGACTTTTAGAATTACGTGCCAATGAAGGACACACGCACCAGTCGCTTTAAGCAGATGTATGTATGTATGTATGTATGTATGTAAAGCAATTGTAAGATTAGAGTTCTTGCATAGCAAGTTTATCTTAAAGAGTTCTTTCCAGAGTGGACGCTTCATAAATCTGATTTTGTGTCAAAGATGGCTTCGTTTTAGTAAATATCTACGCCCGCACATTTTCTAAGTCATCCGGCGTTGTCTTGGATAAACTACAAATCAAAACCCGAATCAGGAAGTAAACCAATTCGACGATTTTTTTTTTACTAAAAAAATATGAGGTTGTTCTAGAAAGTAATAAGACTGTATTTTTTTAAAATTTCAGGTTGGTAACCCTGATTGAAAAGCAATTTATCACCGATTTTTTAAATATTGAATCGCCTTTCGGGCTAAAAAGCAAGGCTGTTTCACTTTATACTATTTCCATTTGACAAGATATGAACCCTTTTCTTCTTCTCTTGACTATGAGTAAATAGTAGAGCAAACTGAAATCTCTAGCCTTGGTTCGGCAACTGATTTACGAGAAGGAAAATTAACTGTACTCTGCTAAAAAAAATCCAACCTTGTGTTCCATCCTGTCCCCAATGGGGAAGTTGGTAAATACATACATGAAGTCTAATGAAAGTATTGTGAACGGTAAATGTCATTTAGTTTATAATAGAAACTAATCTTTTTATCTAAAAAAAAGTACAAAAAATTGATATTCTGGAAAAGAAAACCCCACCCTCGCGTTGACCACCCAAAACTTCATCATCATTTTCATCATCATGTCGTGCCGCTAGCACGGATATCCCTGACCCTCTCTCGCCACTTTTCCCTATCGTTCATCGCCTCAGGCTGGTCTTCAGGGCTACATCTCGTATCCTCACTTAGCTGCTGTATGTATGTTCTAGCTGGTCGTCCTGCTTTTGCTCGGCCATATGTGGGGGTTCATAGGAGTACATCACTTATGAGCTCGTCTCTGCTTCTCCAGCAGTATCCTGCGTGTCTGGTTTGTCTAGCTTGGATAGTTATCGTGATGGGAGGCAGATGGCCGTATAGTTGGTGCTTTGTGGGGTGTTACCGCCAGGACTTATTCAATATTGCTCTTGTGTAATTGTCGTCTAGCTTTTTCTCCAGCCGTTTTGTTAGCATCCAAGTGGTGCATCCATACAGCAGTATCGACATGACCGCTGTCTGGAAGAAACTGTGTTTCATTTTATCGGTTAGGTTTGATTTCTATATGATCGATGGCTTATCGATAGCCGTCCATGTCTTCGTTAGCCGCGTGTTGATGTCTTTTTCGGTTGATGAGACACTGCTTCCTAGGAGGGTGAATTTGTCTACCAGTTTCAGAGAGGTTCCCTCTAATGTGGAAATGTCGCCTGTTTGACTAAAGCACACGGTTTTGTGTGCATTAACATGGAGGCCAATGCTTGCGGCGGCTCGTTCCAAACTATGCAGTAGTGTTTCGGCTTGGTTGGGCGTATTTGCCAGTATCGCTATGTCATCGGCGTAGTCGGCGTCGGTAATTGTTTTTTGCAGGGTACCTTCTGCTTCTTTTCTTTGGCAGCTCGAAGCCGTTTTCTCTGATTTTATCGATCGATGTTCTAAGCACGTAGTCTAGGCAGATGATAAAGAGGTATGGGGCTAGCGTGTCCCTTGTAGTACTCCTGCTACAATGTCGAAGT
The DNA here is from genome assembly GCA_963585895.1 of Sepioteuthis lessoniana. Taxonomy (NCBI): domain Eukaryota; kingdom Metazoa; phylum Mollusca; class Cephalopoda; order Myopsida; family Loliginidae; genus Sepioteuthis; species Sepioteuthis lessoniana. Next base: position 74,949,961 of record OY757935.1, read on the forward strand.
ATTCTGTGTCTCCATCCGGTGAACGTACTTTCACTTTGGTGTTTCTATAGAGAATCGTTATTGCTACTACGGTTTCTTTTGGTAGGCCGTATGCAAGTAGGATTTGTTCCATCTTCCCTCTGTGAATGGAATCGAAGGCCTTGAATACCTTTAAATAATAATATCCTTGTTTACTGACCTCTTACCATGCTAGCAACGAAGATTTCGGTTTATTACGGACATTAAAAAAATTACCTTTTCTTTCTCATTGAGAAATCTTTTTATTTCATTATCTATTAAAATAGGCTGTAATCCCAAACTTGCTTACCTATCCCTTTGATACTACTGTACACACACTCATCCATCCATATACTTATATATATATACAACACCTACGTGCATACCATACTCTTATGGTGGACACACTCTCATGAACACTCGTATACATCATTGCATCTAAATAGGTGGTACACCTAGGAAGAGAATAGCTTATAGTATCATATGTATCCGTCAATGTTCAGGAATTGTATTTGTAGTCATTCCGGACTGTAGTGCAAGTTGTCTCTGTACAAATAGACATACGGATGTAAAAGTTCATTGAGGCTTCATGACCGCTGATCTCACTCTTGAAATTATGTTATCAAATATCTCCTTGTAAAATTAAACAAACAGATTTTGTTTTTCTATTGCAAGGTGGCCCATTTCTTCTGCTGAGGAGTCCCGAGGCGTAGTGACTAAATTACTGGACAACGACATTATAGTTAGCGAGTACGAACGCTAGTCGCGCTATTACGTTCACTTTCGGGCTAATAGCCTTGGGAAAGGTATGAACCCCCTTATCCTCCCAGCCATGGGTTAAATCGTACATTTCCTATTCTTCTACAAGGATAGCTTTGACCTATGAAGGTTGATATGCGATTGAACTAGCAAACCAAACTGTTTCTTCTGCTTTAGTCTGTGCAGTAAACGCGAGAAAAGAAAAACTAGATGATTGAGATCTGATAACGGCAATTTTGACACAAGGATATATTTATGGATCACCGAAAGAATAAAGAAACCATTGCCAATTGCTTGAAAGTTACGTACATTCACCACAGCAGATGCCCTAGACAGTACGGAAAGATAGATAGTCACGCATAGGTTAAGATCAGAACAGCAATAGACTTGAAAAAAAAAATGGTGAGAGACAATTTTTTAAAAAAAATTTTACATCGACTTTTTCTGTTCAAATAAGCATTGTTTATCTGTTTCAGAGGCAAGGAGTTTCTTTCTTTCTTTCTTTCTTTCTTTCTTTCTTTCTGTTTCTATCTATCTATCGGTCTGTCAATTCATCCATCTATCTATTTTATATTTATTTATTTTTATTCCCATGAATGCTGTTCGTGCACTTTAAAAATCTTGCTATGGCTGATAATAACAAGAAATCTCTTTCTCTCTCTCTCTCTCTCTCTCTCTCTCTTATATATATATATATATATATATATATATATATATATATATATATATATATATATATATATATTGGCGTTTTTAATCAATTAAAATACTTTTCACATACGTTATAGCTGTCGAAGGTAAAATGTCAGTCTATATGTCTGTATTTCTCCTTTCTTTGCGTCTGTCTCTCTATAGATCGGTGTCTTTTTCTATCTGTCTATCTCTTTTTGATCTTCCATTCTCTCTCTCTCTCTCTCTCTCTCTCTATATATATATATATATATATATATATATATATATATATATATATATATATATATATATATATAATCTCCCAATGCAGTAAATCATTTTTCTCGCACCAAATTTGATTCGTTTCAATCTACTTAAAGGCTGACAACGGCCCGGCCAATCAAGTCAAGAATATCGTTATATTACATCTGTTGTTCTGTTCATCGGCCAGAACGAATGAGATTAACACTTTTGATATTTTCAGAGCTGATATATTTTTACAAGGTTGTTACAGTGAATATATTGCATCAGAAAATCTATTTAAAAACTAAAAGAGAATTAAAAACAACAAATCAACAACAACAATAAAAAATCGTCGAAATGTTTTTCTAACATTTTTGTTAATAATATTGGACATTTATTTTTCTGTGCAAATGCATTAAAATTGATCAATAATGGATTCGAATGAAAGCTGTTTTGACAAGAAATCGGACTTAGTTCATATCAGTTTTATTTCCTCGTTGAGTGAAAGTATTCAAATATATAGAGACTACATTAATAATACGAATTTGTTTCTTTGTCGCCCCCCCCCTATGAACGGTCAATTAGCTTTCTGTATAACTACTATATATATATATATATATATAAAGAGTGTTGGTCGTCAGTAAATCACTTTGTGGTTATGTGTCGAGCCAAGTGCAATATAATATGGACAGTGCTCAATATCTAGGATAGAGCAATTATATAATAATGATAATAAAAATAAAATACTTTTCAATTCATTCCATCTTCTTAACTGCCTGATGAATGTTGTTTTATATACTTCATGAAACCTAAGGTTGCAGAATATTTTCCATGGATTAAATATATATATATCTAATATATATTTATTTATTATCATATATATATGTGTGTGTGTGTGTGTGTGTGTGTGTGTGTGTGTGTGTGTGTGTTTAAAGATTGTTGCTGACTCAACAAGAGAAAAGTAAATAGTTTAAAATTAACAAGTGCGAAATGATTTCAATTTTGTACATTGGTTTTCATTTTTTCATATATATTAAATTTCAGACAGCCAATGATTCAGAAATTGGGATTTAGTTTTTCATTATTTCATGTCCTTGTGCTCTGTACGTGTTTCTTACTTTATAGTCTTCTTCAGGAGTTTTAGATGGCTAAGTTCCATCTGTTATTTTTATAGTAAAGATTGTTTTGATTGGTTGTTGTAATTTTATTCATTTCCAGTTTTATGTCTGTGAATGTCTCATTGGAGTTAATTAAGACTTCGGGTCTATGTAATTTTTTTTATTTAGTAAGTTGAGCGACCGTAGTCAAGGGCGAACCAAAGGCTCCCTTTTCAATAGCTACAACATAGAGGTGTAGAGAAGAGCGCTACCTATTTCCTAGGATTGCTTCACTTTACCCTTGATCCTTACTTTACAATACTGAGTGATAAGCAAGGAAGGATCAAGTACTATTTTTTGAATCTTTGGTATGACTCAACCTGGTATTTAGCCGCGGTCTCCCGGACCATTGGAGAATACTCTAACCATTATACCAATAAGCTGGTATGGATTCTGTGAATGTGTTTGTACACACGTTAACATATAAATAATCTCATAGATACATGCATTTGGACACAAATATTTTCAAGAGTATGGGGATAAATTTTTGTCCTTTTTTTTTGAGAGAGAAAGAAAATGAAAAGATTACAGAGAAAACAATGAAAAAACAAACATGCATCGTATGGAAATGGACTCGACAATCCGAGTTCAATTCCTGGATGAGGTTATTAGTGTTTGACTTCTCACTTGGGAAAGGCATAGATCCATCTGTTTCCCACCACCTCCCAGTTAGTAGGACAAACTAGGTTCTCTCGTCTTGGTAGAACAACTGGCCTGTAAGGAGGAAAAACTGAATTCAAAACCTTTTTGTTTGGTTTGGTTTTATGGCATATCAACCATTGAAGGATATTTAATGCCAAATCCTCTTTATGCATATATATTAAATATATAGAATTTGGTATGGTTGGGTTTTATGGCATATCAACCATTCTAGGATATTTAATGCCAAATACTTTTTAAACATATATATTGAATATATAGGATTTCGTTTGTTAGGTTTTTATGGCATATCAACCATTGTAGGTTATTTAGTGCCAAATCCTCTTTATACATATGTATTGAATATATATGATTTGGTTGGGTTTGGTTTTATGGCATATCAACCATTGTAGGTTATTTAATGCCAAATCCTCTTTATGCATATATATTAAATATATAGAATTTGGTTTGGTTGGGTTTTATGGCATATCAACTATTGTAGGTTATTTCGTGCCAAATACTTTTTATATATATACATGTGATATATGTTTTGTAAACTCATTTTGTTGATAACATATTCAAATGAGCCTGAGCTCATTTCTTTTTTTTTTTTGCATATAGATAAGTCGTTTCAAATATTTCCATTGAATATGAATAATACAGACGGCTAAGTGGTTACAAGTATTGGTAGTTAACACTAATAGTTCTATTAAACATTATTCATTCGTTTGCATACAGTTAAATGGTTCCAAGTATTGCTATGAATCACTAACAATTCAATTAAACATCAGTCATTTGGTTATACACAATTAAATAGTCAAACGGTTCTATTTCTAACAATTCGACTTAATATAAGGCATTTGTTTGCTTAGAGTTTAAATGGTCAAAACAATTCTATTTGACCCATAGAGAACACCCTATTGGGTGCTATATATATATATATATATGTGTGTGTGTGTGTGTGTGTGTATTAATGCAAAACTCTGTTTAATAATATAGTTAAATGACAAGGGGACTACTTCGAAGAAACTTAATGTTTCATTCATTTTTTATTACTCTATTTACTAAATACACCTTCAGTCTGGATATCTAATAACATACACCGGCATATCTATATGCACACACACACACGCGCGCACACATATCATCACCTTTTGTGCAACAGATAGCTCAAAGTAAATAGGAGTTTTTTAAAATGAATGATAAGTATAACTGATTTAAAATTCAAAATATTAAACTGATCACCATTTCCTATGACTCCGAGTTTCACATACAATGGACTGTACGATCGTCAGGTGGATATCATTATATATATATATATATATACTTGTGTGTGTTTGTGTGTGTATATGCTGAAGATTACCTGCACTCCATTTAACACAGTCACGTGATCAGTCTGTGATAACTGCTTTCAATTTTGCGTTTTATATCTATGTTGTTTTTTAAAATTTCTTTCAGTCGGAGACAGTGTGTGGGTTTAATTGTCGGGGTGAATATTTTGCGCAGTATCACCCTCCCTCTCGGAATTCTGTGTACAGAATTTCAACTTGGTTATAAAAACGCCAGATAAGTCTCTGAACACTGATAAGATAAAATAATGGTAGTTCTGCGAAAACCTCTGATTTGATTCTCTTCGTACCGTTGCGTCACGAGAGATTAGATATCGTATTGGAATCGCTTTTGTTACCTCGTTGAGGGAAACTAATTGACATTTACAGTTTTTACTTTTCAGCTATTGAAATAAACCTACTTCGTGCATATATATATATATATATATATATATATATATATATATATATATATATATATATTGTGGGGGGAATAGTGATGTTTTAATCAATAAGACCGTAGCCTGAAGCTGGAAAAAGCATTTATTTTGTACAAAAAATATTCAGTGGTGAGTATTAATTGATTTCTGGCTTGTTCAAATAATTATAAATAATATTTTCTATGGCTTTTACGAGCGTTACCCTAGAGGAAATACCGGTCATAAGTACTTGAACCAACAGACAATTCATGAGCATTGCTCTAAAAAAAAACGTATTGACCATAAGTATTTGAACAAACGGACTATTCGTGAGTATTACTCTTCATAAAATACCTGTCATGAGTATTTGAACAAACTGACAATTTATGTGCATTTCTCTATTGAAAGAGTTGGTCATAAGTATTTGAACAAACGGACTATTCGTGAGCATTACTCTATATAAAATACCTGTCATAAGTATTTGAACAAACTGACAATTTAAGTGCATTTCTCTATTGAAAGAGTCGGTCATAAGTATTTGAACAAACACAAAATCTGTTCATTCATTTTAATTTGTGGGAAAAGAATCCAAATGAGCTAATTAATTAGTTTGACCACTTTTCTAAACAGCCATATGAGTTTGCCGTTGCCCTCCTTTCGGCTGATTTTGAACAAGATTTTAGAAGTATATAAGAATACTCTGTGTTCCTTTGGTAACAATTTGGTTTTACTTAGAAAACATTTTTCTAGCATTTTGAACTCCAAAACATGACCAAATGCTTTTTTTGATTGCAATAACATTTTGTTTATCTTGGATAATGGTCCCAAGCGATTCGAAGTAAATCGTCCGTTTATTCAAGCACAAATGAAAAATAATATATATATATATATATAATTCTCTTAATACCCTGTCCGGTGACAAAAGCTGCTTGGTAGCGCCAGGAGTGGCAGTACCACCTAGAGCTACCGAAACTGTGTTATCACCCCTGGTTGGCGGCTGATGAGGACAGGGTATCGCGCGTGCTTTCACACGTTGTATGATGAATATACATATATATATATATATATATATATATATATATATATAGCATTTTTTTTATTACGGCAATCCTGGAGATTTAAGGGTAGTATTATGACAAATTTGTCGTTATAACAAATGAATTTTAATAAAAAATACAGAGAAAAAAACTTTCATAAAACTTTTACAATTTAATTCACCATATTCAGGTTATATAGTGTATAGTATAAGAAACCCAATGTTATATTTGACGAATAATAGATTCGGGTTTGTTCTAGCTAAATTATTTCAAGTTTATCATTAATTAATAAAACTTTCTTTTGAATTTCATAATTAGATAAAACAAATTGAACTATTATAATTTACTCCTTGAGAGTTTTTCACATCAGTTTTGGCTGATGGTCTTTCACTGGAGTTTGAGTGACAGCAAGTCTCCTCAAGTCTCCAGGACTCTTCTCAGTATTCTGGCCGTTCTCAATAATGTTGTAGTCTAGATTGTCTCCACTCGTCCTCCTAGGTCCAGGTACTTATCCTTCTTTTCACATTCTTTCAGTTTTATTCTGTGGTCACCTGGGACAGTAAAGTTCACAATTTTGCAAGTTCTCTTATTTTTTGTTAATTATTATAAGGTCTGGTCTTCTGGCAGAGATTAGGGGATCTGTTTGGATGTCAAAGTCCCATAGGAGTTTGTGTGTCATTTTCTTGGACAGCTGCTGAGTTGTGCATATACCATTTGTTCGTATGATCAAACTTCAATTTCTTGCACATCTCCCAGTGGATTACCTTTACCACCCAGTTGTGTCTAGTCTTATACTCTTTCTGTGCTAGTTTGCTGCATTCGCTTATTATGTGATTGATCAATTCGTCTCAGTCACCACATGTCCCACATTTACTGTTTTGTTGTGTCTTATTTATTCTTACTTTGATATGATTGGTCCTTATGGCGTTTATTTGTGGAGCTATTAAAATAGATTCAGTTTCTCTCACATGGTTTCCCTTTCTTAGCTGTGTCCAAATTTTCTCATGCTAGATGTTTGTCAGTTGCTTAAAACGTCCATAGAGTTGTTTTTCCTTCATTTTTGTTTTCTGGTTATTTCCGTTCTCTTGGTCCTTGTGTTGTGTTACCAATAATGCTTCTGGTGACTGTAATCACTCTTCCTCCGCGCTTCTCAACATAGTCTTCGAGTCGTTGTATCGCTGCGTCAACACTATCTTCATTGCTGGCAAATCCTCTTCCTCTTTCTTTTACTGACACATATAATCTATCAACGTCATCTCTGGGATGTAAGGCCTTATGCCTGGTCATTAGTTTTCTTGCTCTCTGGTCCATTTGTTTAAGTTCTTCTCTGGTCCACTTCAAGAAAGGTCCCGAATCTCTTGCGAGGGGACAGCCCTGGTAATCATGCCTTTGATAAGAGTCCTGCTAAGTTTTGTTTTGAGTAAATTTCTCGTTCTCCTGAGATATTCTTTTTTAAATTTTCTCTTTGATTTTCACTCTGTGACCCGCCGTAACTGCAAAGTCTGCTATTTGGCAGCTCCTCTGTTTTTGTTAATAATTACAAGGTCTGGTCGTCTGGCCAGTATTACGTGATCTGTTTGTATCTCTAAATTCTAGAAAATTTTGCGCGTCTCATTCTTCAGTACGAATTCTGGTTTGTGCATATGCCATTTGGAAGAATGGTCAAATTTCAATTTCTCTAACAATTCTCAATGTCTAATCTTATACTCTTTTTATGCTAGTTTTCTGTATTCGCTTACTATGTCATTAATCGTTTTGTCTCTATCACCACATTGTCTATATTTGCTCTTCTATTGTGTCCTATCTATTTTCACTTAAACATAGATGGTCCTTATGGCGTTGTTTGTGCTGCTATCAGAAGAGATTCAATTCCTCTCTTAAGGTGTCCCTTTATTAGCCATATCCAATTTTTTTCGTATGAGATTTCGTTAGTTTGTCGCTTGAAATATCCATACAGTCGTTTTTCTTCCCATTTCTGTTTTCTAGTGGTTGTTTTCTTAAATTTTATGTTCCCTTTGTTGTTTCTGGTCGCTGTGATTAGAGGGGGTCTTTTTTATGTAGTCTTCTAGTCGTCGTGTCAATGCACCGACGCTATCTTCAATTTTGGTGAATCCTCTTTCTATTTTTTTTCCAGACATTGATTTTTTTTTTTTCGAAATAACTCTAACATTGTCAGAAATTGAATTTTAACTTTGTGAGATTTTAAAAATCTACAAAAAATAACATCTCAGCATTGCTTCTTCCTTCTTTTTATCTCACAATCTGGGCTGTGAAATAAGGGCCAAGGCCATTACCAGTTCCATGGTTGGAAGTGATTTTATCTAAATAACTGAGCAAGCATATAAAACTAAATATGCAAATTATTTATCTCCATTAAGTAAACTGTATTCGATGGTGAGGCTTCAGTTCTGGAGATCTGGGGTGTTAAGTTACCTTTTCATTATCATTACTCTCCTAAGTTCATTGTAATCGGTTAGGATTTCATCTATGGGTCAAATAGACATTTTTCAGACTCTGATTAAAACGGTTTTGGACGACATTGGCTCTTCAAATGTATCTTAGTATGAAATCTTTACCTGTTTAATACAATTGAACTGGCTTTAATTGCTAACAAATCAATATTCGATATGAATAGTTGATTGGAAATATATAATAATTTGCAAATGATTTATACTAAATAGAAATAGTGACCTGAAACCACATAACTGCCAGCCCAGCCGGCTGGGACTGTTGAATATATTCGACTGCATCTCTGCTGAGGATTAAGACCTCTTGCGAACGAATATCTTGGATATGATGTTAAACAATCTAATGGTGAGGCTCCAGTCTTGGAGCTCTAGGAACGTGGAGTACCCCTTCATTGCTATTGCTCCCAGATCCACTCCTACCGGAGTGGTAACACCAGATAGTGTCTTATCTGTAATATCATAACTAATAAAAGGGAAATGACCTCTGGTACTTCAAGGTTTATGGCCCCAACTACATTCGGGGATTTAGTTAATAAAAGGGATACCAGGCATAGCAGCAGGTCGTTCGTCTTCTTTCTGTCTTTAATAATCATCCCTCCTGTTGATTCACCGCAGTAGTAATCAATACCTAGCAAGTATAGATTACTTCAAATACAAAACATTACACTATGTGTCAAATAGAACTGTTTGGTATTCAAACTTTGAACAAACAAATGATGGGGGTGTCCTCGTGGTGTAATGGTTAAAGCGATGGACTGCGGAATCGTAGTACGCGAGTTCGTACTCCAGTCGCGCTATTACGTTCACTTTCGGGCAAATACCCTTGGGAAAAGTATGAACCCCCTTATCCTCCCAACTATGGGTTAAATAGTACCACTACTGCTCTTCTAGGAGAATAGCATTGGCATTAAATAACCTACAAAGGTTGATATGCCATTAAACTAGGAAACCGAACAACCAAACAAATGACTTATATTAAATTGAATAGTTTTTTTAACTATTCAATTTAGCATAAGTCATTTGTTTGCACAAATTTTAAATGCCAAACAGTTCTATTTGACACATAGATAGGACACTATCTGGTGTTACAACTCCAGTCAGAGTGGACCTGGGAGTAATAGCAGTGAAGGGGTACTCCACGTTCCTAGAACTGTTTGATCATTCAACTTTGTTCACTTATGTTTGCAAATCATATGTATCTAATATATATGAATAAACCGGATTTGGCATTAAATAACCTGCAACGGTTGATATGCCATAAAACCAAAGCAAACCAAACCAAACCAAACCAAAACTAACCACACAACTGTTGAATCTTGTTGCTGTATGTAAATATCATGAATAACAACTAACTGACGCAAGCGGCAATTATTTTGATGACACGACTTGATGTCATTTTTGTAAGCACGGAATTATGAACAGAAAACCAGCTTTATTTACCAGATAACTTTATATACTAGATAGGCTTACAATATGCAGGTTATACATTCTGCAGAGGAGTAAGACACCCCCACCAAAGAGGTGTCCTGGGTATGACACTAATCTACATAGGATAGTGAAGCTCCAGTCCTGGAGATCAGGGCAATGTAGAGTCACCTCTACATTGTTATTACTCCCTGCTCCACTCTAACCCGAAGTGGAAGTACCTGATAGGGTCCTATGTTTGGGTCAAATAGATCAGTTCAAAAATCATTCACAGAAAATGTAAATGTAAGCAGTGAATGCGATTCGTTAACCTCTAGTCATAAAGTGATTCGCGACGGTTTGGCGTGCCGTTAAAACCAATCAGTCTAGCATTACAATGAAGAGGTAGCAGAGTTAAAATGTGAACAAGTTCACTGATCTGGACAGGAGGCACGTATAATATAACGGATATTGTGGCAAGAAATCGACTCGACAGAGCAAAGTTCGAATCCTGTTTGCGTTACATTTGGAAAGGGATGAATCTCTTTTCTTCCTTAGGAGTAGAATAATAGGGCCGACTTGGCAACCAGTCTAGGAGAAGAGATAATCAGAAATAAGACCAGCTGTGCTTCGCTTTAAAATTGACTTTGCGTCACATCTTGACTGCGGCGAAGGGGTTAGGGAAATGCATTCCAGAGTAGCACATTTTCTTTTGTGATTGATTAATCAATATCGACACTCTGTACCATGTTTTATGCGTCTCCATTCACCAAAAACAACTTTCTATAATCCATATTTACCAATCCCTCCGCTCGAGCAGGATATGACACAAGGTCAATTTTTAAGCGGAGTTTAACAGGTTTGAATTCAGAGTTTTCCTTCTCCTAGACTAGTTGCCTTACCAAGGCTGAAGAACTCAGTCTGCCCTACTATCTACCCATAGCTGGAGGGAGAATGATTGGATTTATACCTTTCCCAAGAGTATTAGTGCTATGTGAAATGCTGTCAGTCTCGTCCAGGATTTGAACTCGTGTCGCCGTGTCCATTTCCAACGACGATAACCATTAGACCACGGGCACCTCCTTTACAATCCGATGAGAACTCACACAAAGTTTTATTAAAATCCATCAAGCCATCTTGGAAGTACTCATCGGATTGTAAAGGAGGTGCCCGTGGTGTAATGGTTATCGTCGTTGGAAATGGACACGGCGACACGAGTTCAAATCCTGGACGAGAATGATAACCAACAAAATTGACTTAAGCCAGCTCCAATTTTCACTCTATATGCACATTTCTTAAATTTACATCTTTCACTTCACACAGAATCTCTCTCTCTCTCTCTCTCTCTATATATATATATATGTGTGTGTGTGTGTGTGTGTGTGTGTGTGTACCATAGGACCAAAATGTTGTGTTTGAAAGAAAGGAGTCCACAGAAAAAGAAACACTCAAACTCGAAATTTAAGGAAGAAAAATAGTAGTTTTTTTTTATTCACTTGGGTTACAACGGTTTGTAGCTCGAAAAGTTCGTTTCCTGCGTTCTTCCTCCCGCTTCCCTTTGGTGGCGACAGCGGATGTCGTGGTAGCCGGCTTGTTGACACGCTCCTGTCAATCCTATTGTGACAGGCTGGTTATGACGGGTTGGGGTCTCCTGAATTTCTGACGCACCTGTTTAGGACCCTGCCTTCAACTGGCAAAATCTCCCTGCTTGATTTCTAAAATAGAGATATTTTGGAACAAATCGAAGGTTTCCGAATGTTCGGTGACACTAGTGAAAACTATCGTGAAACACGTGACAATTCACGTGTGATTATATTAAAACCACGTCTGAACTCTGTAGGTCATTCTGCCTGCACGCGCTAGGTTCGTGACATTTTCACTGATTGACGACAGCCGATGCGCTCGTGCGTTCTCAACGACAGCGCCCGTCCGTTATATTACATATATATATAATACTGATTCTGTATTATATATGTGTGTGTGTGTGGGGGGTGTGTCTCTGTGCCTGTGTGTGATACAAATAAGAAAAATACATAAAAAAAAGGCTCGATACTTCTATGACAGAGTAGGTCTAAAATCTTCTAATTATAGATTCCGTTATTTATTGTTTCAAGTGGATCTCACAATCATCAGACGGAAATATGAGAAAAGATGGTCAATCAACCGTATTTATTGTGTCACGTTATAAAGGTTTGCTGACGTGACAGTCATACACACACCCCAAAAAATCATCATAAAAATCAGAGCAGTCCAAATGCAGGAAAATAAATTTTGGGATTATTCAGGTGGTAAATGACACAGGAGAAATTCATTAATGTGTCAACTCTTCGATATCAAATCGCTTTTGTTGTTCGGCAGTTTGTTTTTCGGCATATCCAAGAATACATAGTTTTTCTTCCAGACATAATCACGACAGAAAAATCAAATTGATAACAAAAACGAAATATTAGCGTAAATTGGTTTTTATATTTTCTGTGTTTTTGAAACCTTTGTTTTACAGTTTTGTATTGAATATATGCGATTAGAATGTCGTATGTATATTACCTAAAGGCACTTAGAGTTATATTTAAGCATTTTCGTATGGTGCGATAAATTCTTTTAACTATAATGGTAGAAATATATTTTATTTATTTGTATAAAAGAAAGGGAAAATGACTTTCAGAGCACCTAACACTAGTGTTGACACTTTGACTATGCGAAGACGGACCAAGGACTGAAAAATGCCAAATAAATTGTAAATATTGTGACAGATGGTGACACCTTAAATATGTGTGTTTGCAAGAACTTGTAAAAGCAATATATGACAAGGTATACGATTGGAAATTTCCAAATTGTTTTACATTTGAAATAAAAATTAAAATAAAAACTGAAAATTAAGGAAAATGAAATAAATTGTTAATTGAAAAATTTAAAATGAGGTAAAAAAAAAAGAAAGAAGTTACGAACGTTATACTAGAAATAATAGAAAAAATTGAAAACGCTTTAACAAGCAGTTTATTTTAAAAACAAAATGAAGAAATTAATAAAACCTTTACTACTTCACGTGAAAGAAGAATGGGAGATGATCTAAATGAAACTTTGAAAATAATCAATGGAATTTCTAATTACGGTTGACGTTTTATCAATATTTCTTCTCGAACTGTCAAGATAGATATCAAAAACTAAGTCTGCTAACCAATTGGATTTTTTGCTAATTGAGTAATATATTTTTGGAACAAATAACTGAATCAAATTTTTAAAAAAAGCAGTAATAGTATAAAAAAAATTTAAGATTAAATTGGATGATTTCAGAAATAAGTAAAGTTGTCTCCCTTTAGTCGAGGGCGACCAGAAGGCTTCCTTTTCAATACCTACTACACCGACGTGTAGGGGAGGGCGCTACTCCTTTCTCTGGATTGCTCCACTTTACCCTTGATACGTACCTTATATCGCTGAGTGTTAAGCAAGGCGGTATCAAGTACAATTTTGAAAGTCTTTGGTATGACACGACCTGAGATTTAACCCAGGTCTCCCGAACCATTGGCGAACACTCTACCCACTAGGCCAGTGTGTAACGGACATGTGATTAAATGATTGAATAAAACACCGATCAATGAATTAGTAAATTTTATTTCTTTAAACTGAGGGAAAAGTTTGTTGAAAAACAGAAGCGACAAAGTCTTTTCCTGTAAGGAAAGTTGATATTAGTCAAAGCATAAATAGAGAGAAAATAAAGAGCTTGAATTAAATGCAGCAGTTTGCGTTGCCTGACGTTAGTTGATAAATTTTGTGTGTGTAAAAGTATGTCTCTATGTAAGATAGAAAGTATGTTTATGCGCTGATATATAAGCAGATGCAGCAAGAAATTTCTTCGGCAAGGGAAAGATTATGAGTACAAGCATATCTATCTAAACAAACTGTTTTCGTTCAACTTAAGATAATTAAGCGATGTTGAAATTAAATGCATACTTGAAGGAATTGAATGTCAGATTTTTCACAGGAACGAAATAAAACCAAAAGTTTGAATCAGTTACAGAATAAATATGTAAAAACTACAAAAGGTATATCTATTTTATTCACTTATTTATAAGGTTGGGTTAAGCTGGACAATTTCATAATCTGTCTATGATTCAAATGAGTTAAAAATCTATGTTCAACAATCTCGGAGGGAAAAAGTTTCTAAAATAATTTTGGGTTTTCATTCTTCAAATTTTTCGCGGCAAGTCAAATATTGTCGTCTGCAAATATCAACGTAGTTTTAAAACGGGCGCATAAGTGCCGAAAATACATTAAAAAAATGACAGCTTCTCGGGCTGATATTTTTTTTTTTTTTTTGTAGCAAAATTGACACATTTTCTAGTTGAGAAATTAGTTGATTTCCCTTATATATATATATATATATATATATATATATATATATATATATATATATATATATATATATACTACTACTACAGTGCAAAAGATTTAAGAAAATGTATATTTTTAACATTTACAAATAATGAATACTGTTTTTGTGGTTATTCAATTAATATATTGTAGTTTATACAATTGGAAATATTTACAAATAGTAATTCTTTAATATACTTAGAATAACAATTAAAAAATTAGAATAATTAAGAATTCTTAATTTCAATATTTTCCATATATAATATCGGCTTGTTTCTAAGACGTTTATCTTATGTGAAGGTGTTGATTTTGTTATAGTTTTGTTATTTCTTTTATTATTATTATGAGGTTTTAGAATATTTACAATTTGATCAAACATTAAATATTTATATAAAAAAAACAAGAACTATTATAATTTCCTTGAATAAATTCTCACAATTTTGCATTTCAGAAACAGAAATTGTATAATCCCAAACATAAATCATTGAAATACCACGATGAAAAAAAAAAAAAGACATAAAATTGTATTTTTCCATGAATAAAGAACTTCTCAGACTAAAATATCAAAAATATTGAAAGTTTCTAGGTGTAAAGTAATTAATTAAGAAAAAGATCATAACTGGAGAAATCAACGACAAAAAGAAAAAGTTTAAGACCAACAAAATTTAAAAAAAAGGATTGTAAATATCTAAATATAACATCTTTAAGAAATAGAATTAAATCTTGTCAGGAATTTGGCTCAGGTTTGGCTCGAATATCATGCACCCAAGTTTACTCTTGAACCATCAGTAGAACACTCGCGAAAGAACATCGAGTAGCAAGAAGGAAACTTTATCAACGACAAGGAAACAGAAAAACGACTCGAATTTGTTAAAGAACACAAGAAATGGACCGTTTAACAATGGAGGAATGTATTATGGAGGGATGAATCAAAATTTGAAATTTTCAGTTCAAAGAGAAGGCAATATGTGAGAAGAAGGGTTGGAGAATTGATGAAAAATATGCGCTTGAAGCCTACAGTTAAATATGAAGGAGGTTCTATTATGGTTTGGGGATGTTTAACTGCAAATGATGTGAATAATTTGGTTAGAATTGATAGAATAATAAATGTGGAATAATGTAAACAAATTCTGATCCCCCTGACAATCCCCCCCTGTTAAGTGTCTAATTGATAATGGTCTCATTTTCCAACAGGATAATGCTCCCAATCACACTGCACTAAAAGTAAAAAGTTATTTAAAACAGAAGGAACAATCTGGGGAGGTTGAAGTTATGAAATGGCCTCGTCAAAGTCCAGATTTAAACATCATCGAGTCTTTGTGGAATTATTTGGACCAAAGAAAGGCTGAAAAGCAACCAAAATTAAAAGAATATCTATGGCAAGTCCTCCAAGATGCCTGGAATAATACACCTATGGATTATATTTATAAATTACAACTTAGTATCCTAAAAAGAATAAATGCTGTTCAAGCTGTAAAAGGTCGACATTCAGAATATTAATGATTTTTTAGTTATTTAATGTGATAAAAATCCAATTCATATTATTATTTTTATTATTATATATTAGCATGGAACACTATTTTTTAAAATTTCCTTTTATAGTATGTGGAATTTTGTGAGGATATTAAACATGCCTAAATCTTTTGCACAGATATATATATATATATATATATATTGCGATTTGATGAAAACTCAAATGATTTAACCAAGTTTTGAGTTTTCATCAAATTGTACTATATACGCTCTGAATGTGAATTTTGTTATATCCCAGCAAATAATAAGTGATGTAACGATAGCCATACATTGAGCACTCACATAGATTTATATGATATTCCTCATATTCTATAAAAAAATAATCCACGCTGACTGGATATATATATATATATATATATATATATATATATATATATATATATCCTTTTTTTTCTCTGTGTGTGTGTACGCGTGTACTCATCTCAAATTAAATTATGATGTTAGAATAACTGCGGATTATTCCAAAATGTCGTTTCTGAAACTATTAATTTGTCTCTAGCAGATAGCCTGTTATATCTTATTGAGCTTTTTGGTTTTTGCTTCAAGGGATTGCTAATTTGCAAATTTAGCTTTAAAAATCAAATTGCTAAAAATGACTGTTTTTTTTCTAAATGCTCCATTTGTGTGTGTGTGTGTGCGCGCGCGCGCGAGCCCGCGCGTGTGTTTATAAATAAAGCATCGTTTTGTTGATAGATTTTATGATTAAAATGCTCGTCTGCTCAGAGGACGCCATTTTCTGCAGCCTTGTCTGTGGGATTTAGAATTTGCTGCTGATTGCACACTTAGCAAGGTAGGTGGGTAAGATGCACGCAGATAGGGTGTTCTGGCGTTGACATTAAACTACATCCGGTGGGATGTGGACTATCCCTTTATTTCTGCCAGGTCCTCTCTGACCTGGAGTGGTTGTGTCTGTTGGGCTTCTGTCTACGTGTCCATTAGATCTGTTTGAAAATTATGAGTATAAGATAGGAATACTTGATACCATATAACTGTGCAATTTTTTGCATTCAAACTTTTTACTTGAAGGTAATATTCTTTACTAAGGATTCTTGTTGGTCATTTGCAACCATACAACGGTTTACAAAAGGAATAGTTACTTTAGACCATATAAAAAAAGGAAAGTTGGTGGCCATAGTCGAGTGCGACGCGAAGGCTCCCTTTTCAATAGCTACTACATCGAGATATAAGGAAGGGCGCTAAACCTTTCCCTGGATTGCGCCACTTTACCCTTGATACGTACCTTATAATGCTGAGTGTTACGCAAGGAGGTAACAAGTACTATTTTTTGAGTTTTTGATATGACTCGGCCTGGGATTGAACCCTAGCCTCTCATGCCATTGGCGAACACTCTATTCACTAGGGCAATGAGCGGTATTTATTTATATAAGATGGAAATAGCTAATATCATATAACTATGTGCAAACAAATAATTATTGACAAAAAAAGGCAATAGAAAATTAAAAGTATTATGTTAACCAATATTTATAAACGAATTAAATTTTAGAATTAAATAACCCATGACGATTTGATATACCGTTATACAAATAAAGCAAACTAAACTAAACTAAACCAAGCAATTTTCTGCATTTTTTTTAAAAAGAAGTCAGCAATTTTTAAGAATAGTTTTATTTCTTTTTGAAAGTTTAACAAATTAAAATCATATTTCTGATTTTTTTAAAAGTCATATTCGTAAAAATAATAATATAAGTTACTCAATTTTTTCGTTAATAATACATTTATTTATTGAATTTGATTTTGTTTGCTTATTTGTTGCAGGCAATGCCGGGAAGTTCTGCTAATAATAACAATTAGAGATCAGAATACTATAGAGAGTCTTTTTTGACAGCACAATACGTACATTCACCAATTTGGATGGACTTATCGTTTAGAAAAATCGAAAAGAATGTCATCAATTAGAGAGAGAGAGAGAGAGAGAGAGAGAGAGAGAGAGAGAGAGAGTCATGGAATCTTTCAGTTACAGTAGAATCAAGTAAATTATAAGTGATTATTAGATCAAATTTAGAGTGTGTATGAAGAGGAGGGGTCAGTGGTCACGCTCCCATTTACAGCACTAACAAATCCCATTAGCTCAATTAATATCATTTTTCAAAGCTGAAGACCTTGCCTAATTTTTGTCCCTCCCTCAGTAACGATCGATAATATCAAATAAATAATTCGATATTCGACCATTCACAATTTTAAAAAGCCAGCGACGATTGTGTATGGAAAAACAAATTCTGCACTGATTAAAACTAAGTCGTTGCATCTGAAATTACCGCATTTACTCGAATACAATGCGATCTAATTTCTACGAAGCAAATAACCTGGGTGGGGCGTAACATATAAAATTGTCCAAGGTTTCGAAATCAATTAACAAGTCATGGGATACTGAGTATGATACTGAACTCCCTCTTGTGTTGAGGTGGCAGTTCATTCATTCGTTGCCATTACTCTCAGGTCCTCTGATCCGAGGTGGTAGTATTTTAGGGTCACATTTATGGGTCAAATAGAACTGTTTTAAAAATTATTAGAATTAGATAATTACATTATTTCAAGCATTTCTGTTCGCAAATTATTAGTACTAGATAGATCAGAAGTCTCAATTCTTTCAAGGATTTCATGTCCCGTTTTTTCCAGAATCTTGGAGATATTTCCAAGGGATTTTACAAAGATTACCATGTTCATTTTCTACAACATTATTATTGTTTGTTTTTTTTAAACCAGCGTTAGCCGATGGTCTTTCACTGGAGTCTGAGTGACACCAAGTCTCCTCGGGTCCCCAGGACTCTTCTCGGTATTCTAGCTGACCTCAAGAATACTGTAGTTTGGATAGTCTCGGCTCGTCATCCGATTTTAGGGACCGTTCCAATTGAACCAATTACAATTGGTATCACCATCACCCTCATGTTCCACAGCTTTTTTTAGTTCTCTGGCAAGGTCTAAGTATTTGTCACTCTCTTCGTTACTTTCATTTTCTTTCAGTGGCCCGCCGGGACGGCATTGTCCACGATACAGCAGGTTCTCTCTCTCTCTCTCTCTCTCTCTCTCTCCCTCTCTCTCTCTCTCTCTCTCTCTCTCACTCTCAATCTCTCTCGTTGATTATCACTAGGACAGGTCTTCTGACTGGATTAGATGATTTGTTTGTATCCTAAAATTTATGAGGGTTTTTTTACCTCATCAGCAAGTGGTTTTTCGCTGGAGTTTAGGTAATAGCAAGTCTCCTCAGTTCTCCAGAACAACAATTACAATTGGTATAAACGTCACTTTCATGTTCCACAGTTTTTCCCATACCCTGTCAGGGTCGAGGTATTATCCTTCTTTTCGTTTTCTTTAAATTTTATTTTGTGGTCCGTAGGGACAGCAAATCCCACAATCCCGCAAGTTATTAGGTTTGGTTGTCTGGCCGATATTAGGCGATCCGTTTGTATGTCAAAATTCCTGAGGAGATAATGTGTTTCATTCTCCAGAACAGATTCTGCTCATATACCATTTTTTTGTATGGTCAAACTGTAATTTCTCGCTCTATTCCCAGTGAATCACCTTGCCTTTGATATGGTTGGTTCTCATGTTGTTTTGTGTTGCTATTAGAAGAGATTCCGTTTTTCTTTTAAGGTTTCCCTTTCGTTGCTGTGTCCAAGTTTTTTCGTGAGAAATGTCGCTCGTTGGTCGCTTAAAACGTCCATAGAGCTGTTCTTCCCATTTTAGTTTTCTGGTTATAGTTGTTCTACTGATCATCGTGTCGTTAGTATTGCTTCCTCAGCGCTTTTCTATGTTGTCTTCGAGTCGTTGTATCGATGTGTCAACGCTGTCTTCAATGTCAGGATGGTCTCTACTGGTGTTCTGATTTGTAAGTCTTCTAGTACCGTTATCAATTCTTTAGGGGTTGTTCCAAGTGCACCAATTACAACTGGTATCACCGTCACCTTCATGTTCCACCGTTTGTTTGTTTTCTGTTTTATTTTAGTTTTCTAGCGAGGCCTCGATATCTATCTCTCTTTTCGCTTTTTTTCAGTTTTACTCTATGGTTTGTCGGGACGTCAAAGTCCACTATTCGGCAGTTTCTCATTTTTTTTTTTTTACTATCACTAAGTCGGGTCGCCGTGCTGAGATTAGGGGATCCGTTTTTATCTCAAAATCCCAGAGAAATTTGTGCGTTTCATTCTCCAGAACGGATTCCAGGTTGTGCATATATAGAACAACTATAACCAGGTTGTGCATATACCATTTGTTCCTATGATCAAATTTAAACTTCTTGCATAATTCCTAATAGATTACCGTTCCCACCAGTCGTGTCTTGTCTTATACTCTTTTTATGCTAGTTTGCTGCATTCGCTTATTATGTGATTGATCGTTTTGTCTCTATCACTGCATTATCTACAGCTGCTGTTTTGTTGCGTCTTATCTATTTTTGCTTCAACATAGTTGGTCCTTATGGCGTTGTTTTTTGTTGCTGTTAGAAAAGATTCAGCTTCTCTCCTTAAGGTTTGGAGGGTGTCCTCGTGATGTAATGGTTAAAGCGATGGACTGCGGAATCGTAGTAAGCGAGTCCGTACTCCAGTCACGCTATTACGTTCACTTTCGGGCAAATATCTTTGGGAAAGATATGAACCCCCTTATCCTCCCAACTGTGGGTTAAATAGTACCACTACTGTTCTTCTTGGAGAATGGCGTCGGCATTAAATAACCTGCAAAAGTTGATATGCCATTAAAAAAAACAAAGAAACCAATCCTTAAGGTTTCCCTTTCTTAACAATGTCCATGTCTTCTCGTCAGAGAGTTCGTTTGTTTTTTGCTTGAAATCTCCATACAGTCGCTATTTTCTCATTTTTGTTTATTAGTTATGTTGTTCTGTTCCTGTTTGTGTTATTTGGGCTTCTTTTTTTATTATAATAATAATAATAATAATAATAATAATAATAATAATAATAATAATAGAAGAAGAAGAAGAAGAAATAAAACGTCAAAAGACAGGAATGAATTATTTAGCAAACCTTATTTTGTAAATTTTAACCGTGGCATTTTTTTTCCTTTGTCATTGGGCTCAGCAGGAATAATAAATATATTCTGCTACAACACAGTTCTGGAAGTTCATTTTCCTGGCTTTTATCGTCGTCATCATCAACAGCTCAGACAGCATCAGCATATTCATTTTCGTGACTTCAAACGCACTCGAGAGTTTGGTGAACACCTGCGCATGCGTGACCTTCGTTAAAGATTGATATGCGTGAACATCTATGAATTCTAGACATGCTCATTATTTTAAAAGAAAGAGACGAGACAAAGGATGTCATTTTTATTTCGACAAATCTAGTGATGTGAAAACTAGAAAGAAATAGATAACTAAGATAATTTGTTAGGTCGGTGTGACATAAAACATTTCATTCCTTTCTTTAAAATTATGCTTCCTTACCGTTATATGTAATCTCAGTATCTGCAGGTTTATTTTTCGTAGAATATTACAACTTTGTTAGATAACTAATATTTGTAATTATCATTGACCATTAAATGTTAAAAACACTCACTCACACGTTTCATCAGAAACTAAATTATCTATTGTCACTAATATTTCAGTATTGTTACACTAACATTATACTTATAAAATATCAAAAACTATGTCGTTCTACATTTTCTTGCTTGTGTTTAATATTTTCTGAATATTTAAGTACATGCAAAATTTTACAAAATTAACAATTATTCTTATGTCTTGTCACCGAGCTATGAATAAAAAAAAGTTCCTGGGTTCAATCCCAGGTCGCGTCAAAGACTTTTAAAATGGTACTTGATACCTCCTTGTTTAACACTCAGCAATATAAGGTGCGTATCGAGGGTAAAGTGGAGCAATCCAGGGAAAGGAGTAGCGCTCTCCCCTACACCTCGGTGTAGTAGCTATTGAAAAGGGAGCCTTTTGGTCGCCTT
The DNA here is from genome assembly GCA_963585895.1 of Sepioteuthis lessoniana. Classification (NCBI taxonomy): domain Eukaryota; kingdom Metazoa; phylum Mollusca; class Cephalopoda; order Myopsida; family Loliginidae; genus Sepioteuthis; species Sepioteuthis lessoniana. Next base: position 74,971,901 of record OY757935.1, read on the forward strand.
TGACTACGGTCGCCAACTTTACTTTGCTTATAATAAAGAAAACTTATATAAATATTACCTTAAAAGTTTATTTATCTACAGAGCCAATTCCAATTTAATTGTTGGTTTAACCCAATATGTCTCTTTACATTTTCTAGCTAATGTTCAATACTTTCTGAATATTTAATTAAAGGCAAAATTGAATAATTATAAAAACTGGTCCTATTCTTTCCTATAAATAAAAATAATTATAAGTAAAACAAGTTTTTAATATACATATATCTATCAATGACTCCACATATTCAAACGTTACACTTGAGATAAATGTTTAATTTAGAAAATAAGAAAAAGACACATGAAGCTAAATCTGATGAATATCAAAGATGTTGCGCTTGCACAATCCTGTATTTCAAACAAAAATTGCAGATAAAAAATTATTCAGGATTTGGTTTTGTTGCTTTTACAGTATGTCAATCTTTGATGTGTTATCAGCGTCTAAGTCAGTTTTTTTTTTCTTTTTCAATTATATGCTACTAAGTAACAATTCCTGTTTAATAATAATTTGTTTTAATAATACAAATACTTTGTACACAGTTATGTGGTATCAAGTATTCCTATTTAAAACTTTTAATTTTCAAACAGATCAATTAGATCCTAATAGGCACTACCACTCCGGGTCAGAGTGGACCTGAGAGTAATGGTAATAAAGAGCTAACTCAATATACCCCAGGGTTTTAGAACTGGAGCCTCGCCACCGGATGCAATTTAGTGTCCTACCTAAGATACTTTTTTGCTGGGGGGGGGGATCTTAACCCTTTGATGGGGATGCAGTAGACGTACTCTAGTCCCCACCACCCCACCAACAAGACAACGTTATAATTTTTGCATACATTCACCTATAAATGGATTGACAATATCACTTCCTTTTATTAAATTCAGGTAATGATCGAAATAATATGTAAATCATCCATTACTTTTGTTTCATAATCAAATATTAATTATCTAGAAGCATTTGTTTCTTTTATGTATTAAAATTGTCAGATAGGCATTTTTTCCTTCTAATATTTTCTCAATTCAATGTTGTCGAACGGTAGGTATTTCTTCGTTTATAATTATCACGCAATGAATATGACAAAATGTATTGTTTGAAATTTTAATAAAATATAAGTTGGAAAACACATACTATTACTTATTTTTCCATGACTGACTAACTGACTGACTATCTATACTTAGTTTCAAAAAGATAAGGCCACCACGAAAAAACGCCAAAATTTGGATTGATCCATTTTTTTCTTTCAAAAATTCATATTTTTCTAAATGTATTTAGTAATAAAATTATCTATTCAAAAATCTTTTGAAAAACTTTTTTCTTTGATTATTATTTCAGAAAATATCAAAATTAGCATGTTGCAAAAAGATAAGGCCACCTATGAATTTATTAAATAAAACAAATTAACTCATAGATTTTTATTTTAAGATAAATTTTTACATAAAAATTAGCAATAAAAATTAAAAATAAATCATGGGACGTGGCAATTCTCTTACAGATCACGAAAAAGAAATGATCGATGCTTTTGAAAAAGATGTACATTCTCAACGAGAAATCGCCAAGACAATCAACAGATCAAGGTGTGCAGTGAATAATTACATAAAAAAATAAGAACAAAAACACCCAAAAAGATTCCAGGTAGGCCAGAAAAATTCAGTCCAAGGAATAAACGGGCCATTATCTGAAATGTTAGAAAATCCGGAAAATCCGTTTCTCAAATTCAACTTCCTGGTGACATTAATGTTTCACGTTGGACCATATAGAGAACATTAAAAAATTGCCCTAATGTTGAATATTCAAAGGGACAAAAAGCTCCTTCCTGGAAGGAACATCACATAAAGGCAAGATTTAGTTGGGACAAAAAGTACGTCTCGTTCGCGCAAAAATGGAGTGATGTTGAATTTACAGACGAGAAAAAATGGAATTTTGTTGGTCCCGATGGGTTCCATTGCTATTTTTTGAAAAATTTTTTCATAGATAATTTTATAACTAAATAAATTTATAAAAATATGAATTTTTGAAAGAAAAAGTTGATCAATCCAAATTTCTGCTTTTTTTCGTGGTGGCCTTTTTTGCACCAAAGTGTATATCAATAATTCGGATGGGTTTGTTTGTCTGTCCTCTGTAGACGGATAACGGTTTTAGATAATGTCACAATATTGCATTTTCGATTATGACTTCGGAAACCAACAGTAATCTGATTAATTTCTAAATGTTGGATGACACTTTTAACTATATTTTCAATGTTCCACTGGATTTTATTTCAAATTGTACATTATCAGATGAATGTGCTGTTCCACAGATCCTCCGAACAGCACAACTCAGAAGGTCTCGAAGTCAGTGTTTTTCCTTCTCCTACACTGGTTGCTTAAAGATCTCAGATCACTTATTTACTCATAGCCGAGCGAGAAGAAAAGGATTCAAATCTTTCTCAAGGGAAGTCACGTAAAGTAAAAGTAAGATTACTTTGTCCAGAATTTGAACTCGTTTCGTCGAGCCCCCTTTCCTACGACAGTACCAATAACCTTTTATGATATCATCATCATCATCATCATCATCATCATGTCGTGCTGCCAGCACCCTCTCTCACCACTTCTCCTTATCGTTCATTGCCTCTGGCAGGTCTTCAGGGCTACATCCCGAATCCTCACAGAGCTGCTGTATGTATATTCGAGCCGGTCGTCCTGCTTTTGCTCGGCCATATGTGGGGGTCTATAGGAGTACATCACTTATGAGCTCGTCCCTGCTTCTCCAGCAGTGTCCTGCGTGTCTGGTTCATCTAACTTGGATAGTTTTCGTGATGGGAGGTAGGTGGCCGTATAGTTGGTGCCTTGTGGGGTGTTGCCTCTAGGACTTATTCAATATTGCTCGCAGCATTCTTGTGTAATTGCCATCTAGTAGTGCATCCATATAGCAGTAACGATATGACCGCTGCCTGGAAGAAACTGCGTTTCATTTTATCGGTCAGGTCTGACTTCCATATGATCGATAGCTTATCGATAGCTGTCCATACCTTCGTTAGCCGCGAGTCGATGTCTTTTTTGGTTGATGAAACACTGCTTCTTGGTAGACAAGTTCACCTACCTAGGAAGCAGTGTCTCATCAACCATTTTATGATATGAGTTATAATTATTTCAAAAAAATAAAGAAATTATGTATCTGCCTCTGGTGAACTTCTCCAAGAATTATTAGAAAGTCATATCCAATGGATGACCACTTAAGCACTGAAGGTTTTTCTACCCACCTCTTATGATTATGGAGCTAAACGAATGGTTTTCACGATTTACAATTAGATGATTGGCCAAGCAAAACAGTTGGCCTGGAACGACAGCTTTACAATTTGCTTTGTTTCCTGAACAACTGCACGTTCATGATATTTCAAGGGTTAGAGCTGGGTTAAAATATTACTGCGTGTCTGTGTCCATTTCGACATATATATATATATATATATATATATATATATATTGGAAGGAGAGGAAAGATGATTGAACAAAAAATCAATAAAAAAAAAAGGAAAGGAAAATTGACGGTAACAAAAAAGACAGAAAAAATCGAAGGGATTAAGAAAGAAAAGAAAGAAAAAAGTTATGAAGAAAGAAAAAAAAAAAAGAAGAAGAAGAAGCAAGTGAAAAGAAAAAAAAGAAAAAAAGATTGAAAGAAAGTAATAAAAAAGCCAAAAAACAAATTTTAAAGGGAAGAAAAGAAGGATTAAAAAAAAAAGACAAAAATACAAATTTTGGATTTTTTCATCTTGTTTGGCATCTAAAAATACGGAAAACTTTTTCTTTCCCGTCACATTTTTTTTTTTTTAATAAGATTTGAATTTTACAACAAACAAGTTTTCATCCTAGTACATAAAATGACATTCACTAAGCTTAGTTTAGTTTGACAAAAGGCCAGAAGTATGGAGCATTCAGTTAGAATCAAACTAAAATGATCTGTTAGTCAAGCTATTATACCACCTGAAGCGTCCAGAAGTTTTTTACTATGCTTAAAAAAACCCTAACAATTTAAAAAAAAAAAATAAAATGGTCATTTTCTTTCAATCCAAAGATACTCGGGCTTTATAATTTTAAGTGGAACATTATATAATCAAAACAGATATTATTAATTATTATTTCTTATCAAACTCTACATTATTGAAATTTTGTTATTAGAAATATGAATATGTAACAATAAAAAAAAGGACACATCTTATTAATATTCATTCAATTTTATTTTTGGCTCGTGAATTTCGTGATTTTGGACAGCATTAACAGATTGGATCTTAAAACATTGGGATTGTAACAAATTATGAAGTGTTTATTTGTTTAAAATGATTGTGAACTAAATTCAATTGCTTGCAAATTATTGGCATTGAATAGGATTACTTAACACCATATAATTTTTCACAAATTGTTTGTATTAGGTAGGAATAATTACTTAAAGCCGCATAAAGGCTATAAAATTATTTGAAGGAACAGTTAATTGAAGAAAAAATAGTCAGTTATTACTATTATTGTTATTATTTAAATCCTTGCGAGATTTTCTCACCACCATCAGCGGGTGGTCTTTCACTTCAGACTTCCAGGACTCTTCCCTGTATTCTAGCTGATCTCAACAATTTCTAGATGATCTCGATTCTTCCTCTGATTTTGAATTCCTTCATCCTTTTCTCCAATCCTCTGGAGACCGTACCAAGCGCACCAATCACAGTTAGTATCACCATCAACCTTATGTTTCGCAGAGATTCTAGTTCTCAGGCAAGGTTCCTATATTTGTATATCTTTAGCTTTTTTTAAAAAATTTACTCTATAGTCCGCCTACACTGTAAAATCCACTCGAGAGCAAGTTCTTTTTTGATTATTATTTAACTCTAGGTCGGGTGAGGATTAGGTAATTCGTTTATATATCAAAATCCAAGAGAATTTTATGAGTCTCATCTTCCAGAGCCACGTCTGGTTGGTGCATATACCATTTGGTTGTATGTTTAAATCTTAATCTCTTGCACAACTCACAGTCGATCGCCTTTTCTGCCCAGTCGTACATAGCCTTGTACTCTTTTTGCTTATTATGTGATTTGCCTATTTATTTCCGTCACTACATAAGCTACTGTTGCTATTCAGTCGCGTATTGTTTATCTTCGTTTTAATTTGATAAGTCCTTATGGCGTTGTTTAGTTCAGCTATTTGAAAAGATTGAGTTTATCACATGAGGTTTCCCTTTCTTAGTCTTCCTTTGCTCTTTTTAATGTTGTCTCCGAGTTCTTATATTGGTGCACCAACGCAATCCTCAATGTTGGTGAATCATTTCCTCCTCCTTTTCTTGATATATACAGTCAATGTCATCTCTCTGGTGTAAGGCCTGGTGTATAGTCATAAACTTTCTTGTCCTTTGGTTGATTAATTCAAGTTCCTCATTTATCCATTTTAAGAATGGTCCAAAGTTCCATCCAGGGATTGCCCAGTCGGCTGGGGCTGTAGAATACGCCCACTGCACCTCTGCAGAAAGGTAAGCCACCCTCTCCCAACGAGTGTCCTGGGTATGACACTAAACAATCTAATGGTGAGGTTCAAGTAATGCTGAAGCTTTGGGGAATGTGGAGTATCCCTTCATTGCCATCGCTCCCAGGTCCACTCAGGCCTGGAGTGGTAGCACCTGATAGGGTCCTATCTATGAGTCAAATAGAACTAAACTGCGTACTTATGCTAAACTGAATTGTTTGAAATAGAACTGTTTTTGATATTTAACTGTGTGTAAACAAAATCTATACTTACACTAAACTGAATTGTTTGAATTATAACTGTTTGATTAAACTGAATAGCTTGAAATAGAAATGTTTTTGACAATTAAACTGTGTACTCATGCTAAACTGAATTGTTTTAAATAAAACTGATTATTCGTATGAAAATGGTTTTGGCATTAAATAACATACAAATGTTGATATGCCATAAACCCAACCAACCAACCAGGGAGACAACTCAGGTGTTTATTTTTTTTTATGAGATTTTTGCTGCAGAGCCTCGTTTCGAGAAACTTTCTCGTTCGTCTGATGAATACTTATTTTTTTTATCATCTCTATTTGTTTGATGGTGTCCGTTTCCAATATTCCTACGTACTTGCAATTTTCCTTCTCTCCAAGCGTTCTGATGTTAATAGTAATAATAAAATCATAAAACTGTTTACAAATTAGATATTAGATTAGAATACATGAAACCATATAAGGATGTATAAAAAGTAGTTACTAGAAACTATAATTGTTTACTTAGGATTTTTATTAAATAAGAATAGTAACTAGAAATCTTCTGCTCGCTCGCAAAAAATTGATTGGCTAATTGCCAAAGAATAAAATGCATTTCCGTTGATTCTCAAAAGATAACTCTCTTGCGCACTTTTCTCAGCGGTGAGAATATAAAAGATGAGTAAAATTAACCCTCGCAGACAGACAGAGACTCACCACCTGGAAGAGAGAGAGAGAGAGAGAGAGAGAGAAAGAGAGAGAGAGAGACTGACTTTCTGCAAGACACATCTGCCTCGTATCCAATCCACTTTCGCACCTGAAATACGTCAAACACTCGTGCGTGCGTATGTGTGTGTGTGTGTGTGTGTGCATGAGAGAATTGAGCTTTTACCACTGCTACACAAACAATCAAAAGGAAACAGGCTGTCATACAAAGCAGACTCTTTTATTTAGCAACTAACGGTACGAACTTAGCAAATACATTTCTTATTGTTTTAATGTTAATACTGGTCTTCTTTCATCCTAACTCGTGATTTCCTTCTCTTATGTGTGTTGCCTTTTTAACGCCAGTCGGGAAAAATCTACTTACAGGCATGAAGAGGAAATTAATATACTTGTAAAAGTATTGAATAATCCCATTAGAGTTGGCATGCCGTAAAAAAACAACCAGCCGCATTCAACATCTTCCATCTCTAGTCCTCTTTCTCCAGGCACTTGCAGACTCTAAGGACCCCAAAGTTTTTAACGAAAGCAAAAGAGCAGTGTGGGAGCCAAGAGTGAACCACCCAGAACAACTGCTGGCCCTCAACAATAAAACGATAATCACAGAGAAGTACAAACTTCTTGCCTGGTGGAATGATTACTTTGCCACTCTGTTCGATAAACTGATAATAGTGGAACTATATGCGGTTGACAATATTGAAAAAAAGACAACCTGTTGCTGGATGTGTAAATGCCCAGACCTTGCTGAAGTAAATAAGGTTATCTCTATGCTCCGTGATGGAAAGTCTCCGGGTGCAGTCGGACTGCATCCAGAAATTATTAAAAGAAGTAGGAAGCTTTTCAAGGTACTCCACACCATCACAAAAGACGTTTGAGAAGATTTGAAAATTCCAGCAGACTGGAAGGACGCCCAACTAGTCACTATCTTCAAAAAGAGAGATAGATAAAATTGGTGTAGTTGTTATCGCCATAGGAAATGAACACGGCGATACGAGTTCAAATCCTGGACGATACTGATTGCATTTCACATAGCACTAATACCCTTGGGAAAGGTATGAATCCAATTATTCTCCCTCCAGCTATGGGTAAATAGTAGGACAGACTAGGTTCTTCAGCCTTGGTTAGGCAACTAGTCTAGGAGAAGGAAAATTCTGAATTCAAACCTGTATAAACTCCGCTTAAAAATTGACCTTGTGTCATATCCTGCCCGAGCAGAGGGGTTGGTAAATAGTACCATAGCTTCTCGCGTCTTTCCATACCAGGGTTCGCTTGCAAACTGCTTAACAGACAATCGACCCGAGCGGAGAATTTCCTATCTGAGGTACAATATCGGTTTTCTCACACTTCGGCAGAGAGATAAGACCCCCCCCCTACAGACAACATTTCGTGGTTATTAAGATTAATGTCACGAGAATGATTGCATTTCACATAGCACTAATACCCTTGGGAAAGGTATGAATCCAATTATTCTCCCTCCAGCTATGGGTAAATAGTAGGACAGACTGGGTTCTTCAGCCTTGGTGAGGCAAATAGTCTAGGAGAAGGAAAACTCTGAATTCAAACCTGTTAAACTCCGCTTAAAAGCTGACCTTGTGTCATATCCTACCCAAGCGGAGGGGTTGGTAAATAGGATCAAGATTAATGTCACAATTTAAATTATAATTGCAAATAAATACGGGAAAATTATTCAATAATTATCATTTGATAGTAATCTCACCTGAGAAATTAAGATAGTATGTGTTAGTGTGAACACAAACCCCACACTAATCTATCCTGACGGCTTGGGGGCTGTAGAATACGCCGACTGCACCTCGGCAGAGAGATAAGACCCCCCTAAACACATAACCACCAACGAATGCGCTGAGTATGACACTAAACCCTCTGATGGTAAGGCTCCAGTTCTGCAGTTACTGTGTAAAGAAATAATTGATATCAAAGAGAATTATTAGTGCTCGAATGGAATACTTGAAAACATTTGACTGTGTGCAAACAAATGAACTCGAATAACTCGTTTAAAAACCGGCTCATTGGCCTAGTGAGTAGTGTGTTCGCCAATGGTCCAGGAGACTGGGGTTCAATCCCAGGTCGAGTCATACCAAAGACTTAAAAAAATGGTTCATGATACCTCCTTGCTTAACACTCAGCATTATAAGGTACGTATCCAGGGTAAAGTAGAGCAATCCTGGGAAAGGAGAAGCGCCCACCCCTACACCTAGGAGTAGTAGCTATTGAAAAGGGAGCCTTCGGGTAGCCATTGACAACGGTCGCCAACTTTACTTTTACTTACAAGTCATATATTTATAAACATAATTTGGCATTAAATTGCCTAAAAGAGTTGATATGCCATGAAGCACCAACCAACCAACCCTATTAAGTTGCAAACTGGATTGGAAATGGCTATATTCTTTAAGTTTGATTATCTAAACCTTAATGCATTAACATACATCAAACATCGGATTTGTGAGTGTGTATTTGTGTGTGTGTGTGTGTGTGTGTTTGTGTGTGTGTGTGTGTGCGCGCGCGTATATTCGTCTCTGCATTTATGTAGATTTGTGTGTGTGTGTGTGTGTGTGTGTATTTGTTTCTTTGTGCATATCTGTGTGTGCGTGCGTGCGTATCTTCTAAGAGTAGGTGTATGTGTGCATTTATGTGCCTCTGTGTGTGTGTGTGTGTGTGTGTGTGTGTGTGTGTGTGTGTGTGTGTGTGTGTGTGTGCCTTGCGGTTTTACAAAACAAGTTATCTTTCCATAAAGGTTCATTTCAACACGTATTTAATGCAGAATATATATCTTATGCTTTATGCATAGAAGACACTCAGAGCATCAAAATCAATTCTATCTGACACGCTATCGTTTGCAAAGGGCTATAACTTATTTGAATATCCGGTCGTATTTTTTCTATATACATATTCACCTCACAACACGTAAGCAGAACTAAGAAATATGGAAAATACACACAGAATCGACTGACTATAATATCTGAATTTTTTTCAATAAAAACCTAAAGAGAATCCTTTTAAGTTCGATTCTCCCAGCGAGCACCGAAAATTCTGCTCTTCTGCTAAGCTAAGCCTTCTAAATAGTTTCTTGGTTGGTTGGTTGGATTCGTAGGGAATAAAAAACAAAAAAATTAAATTAAATTAAAAATGATTATCAAAAATATGCAGAAGCTCCCCCCACACACACCGACGGGAGGAGGGGGTGACGCATGCGCAAAGGAACCGTCCCGACAGGGGAGGGAATCTCGTTCTCTTTCAGCTGTGACCAGTGGAATGACAACACATAAATAGTTCTTGTTAACTGTGGAAGGCGCCCTGCGTCTGTCTCTAAACGACGCGTAGGCTAACCTTTCCACCAGTAGTAGCCGCCTCTTTTCTAACGACCCACGATAAAAAAAAACAAAAACACACAGAATAATGAACTCGTCAGAATAACAACTAAGACACCATACAACGGACTTAATGACTACAACTGAAAACACCGCCTTTAGACATATCTCCCAAAAGTATTCGGGCACCTCAGCTAGTGTAATGGTTAGCAAGCTTGACTAGCAAACCTGCAAGAGTGAGTTCGAGTCTCATTGGTGCCCCATTGATTCGGTCTTGTACTACATCGAAGCAAAGAGCTTCGTAAATTACTATAAGTATTCCTTTTTATTCTTACCCATAGTTGGCATTGAACCTGCAACCTCCAAATGATTTCACACAGAAGCATCCTCCAACCAAATGCCTTATCCACTGAGCAGGACACCCGAAGAACATGTATTTAAAAAAACGGAACCCCCTCCCGCCTCACCACGGAAGTAAAAAAAAAAAAAATTCGACCTGTGTGATTATTTGTCTTCTCCAACGCAAACTGTTCCAGAAATAAGTGATTATTCTGCATTGAATTAAAATGTGGAAGTGAACCCCTTCCCCCCACTTCTAAAAAAAATTTAAGTTATAGCGAGTTTGAGGGTCTCGTTACTTCAAATCAAGAAAAAAATGACTCGAAAAAAAAAATTTCTAGGTGCACTTGAACAAGTGCGTGCATAGAATTTTACCTATTTTTTTTAGGGGAAGTAAAGCTAATTTGAATTCAGACTTTTCTTTCTCCTTGATTGGTTGCAGTATTTAGGCTAAAGAGATCAGTCTACCTTACTGTTGACTCATTGATTGAGGAAGCCTATCCCAAGAGAATAAGTGCAAGATGAAACGGAAACAACCCCATCCAAGATTTGAACACGGATCACCGTTTTCATTTTCTGAGACGATAACCGGTGCGCCACAATCGCCTCTTGTTGAAAGAACAAAACATTTTATGATATTTACAGTATAACTTGTCGAAAATACTTATTAGCCTTCTCATGTTTTTATATTTACTACATAAATAAAACATCTTTTTTATTTAGATTCTTGTAACTTTTTTATATCAATTTTATAAAACGTTTTATCAAATTGTAAATTGTGTACATTTATCATAATTATAAAATCAGTCTTCATTTCATCCAACATTTTTTCTTTTAGAATCGAAAACGAGAAAAAAGACAAAGAGAGTCGACAACGAGGAGAGAAGCTCTACTTTCCAGCTCAGCAAGCTAGACAAGTAAAAGTCAAAGAGACAGAAACTCCAGCCCAGTAAAAAAATTGCAGAACTTATCCAGATAATATTCAGCAGTCAACACATCAGAAATCCATGTCCAAATACAACTTTCTGCATAGCAGATCAGGCAAAGAGATATTATATATATATATATATATATATATATATATATATATATATATATATATATCTTCTACAGACAGACTGCCTCACTGTATCACAACACTTCAGTGTGACTAGACACGTGAGATGCTTCAAGCTAGGATTAAAACACGGCTGATTTTACGTCAGTCGGATATCTTACCACACACACACATGTATATATATATGTACCCTTTTGGACAAATATCCTGAGGAAAGGTATGAAGTCCTTTATCCCTCCAGCTATGAGCTAAATAGTATCACTTCTGTTCTTCTACAAGAATGATTTTGTCACTGAATAACCCACGAAGGTTGATATGCCATCAAAAACAAAAAAACAAAACCGATGTTTTTCAGAACACTTATTAAAATAATCCCCACCCTTTCTATAAACTTTATCTTTTTTCTCTTATTACTTCTTCTTCTACCTCCTTTTCTCGTCATTTTAATTCTTCTTCCCCTCTCTATTACTCTGTGTTATTCTTCTTCTCCTCCCTCTTCTACTCTTCTGAATTCTTCTTCTCCTCCCTCTTCTACTCTTCTGAATTCTTCTTCTCCTCCCTCTTCTGTTCTGAATTCTTCTTCCCCTCTCTCTCCTATTCTTAATTCTTCTCCTCCTCTCTATTACTCTGTGTTATTCTTCTTCTCCTCCCTCTTCTACTCTTCTGAATTCTTCTTCTCCTCCCTCTTCTGTTCTGAATTCTTCTTCCCCTCTCTCTCCTATTCTTAATTCTTCTCCTCCTCTCTATTACTCTGTGTTATTCTTCTTCTCCTCCCTCTTCTACTCTTCTGAATTCTTCTTCTCCTCCCTCTTCTGTTCTTAATTCTTCTTCCCCTCTCTACTACTCTGTGTTATTCTTCTTCTCCTCCCTCTTCTACTCTTCTGAATTCTTTTTCTCCTCCCTCTTCTGTTCTGAATTCTTCTTCCCCTCTCTATTACTCTGTGTTATTCTTCTTCTCCTCCCTCTTCTACTCTTCTGAATTCTTTTTCTCCTCCCTCTTCTGTTCTGAATTCTTCTTCCCCTCTCTATTACTCTGTGTTATTCTTCTTCTCCTCCCTCTTCTACTCTTCTGAATTCTTCTTCTCCTCCCTCTTCTGTTCTGAATTCTTCTTCCCCTCTCTATTACTCTGTGTTATTCTTCTTCTCCTCCCTCTTCTACTCTTCTGAATTCTTCTTCTCCTCCCTCTTCTGTTCTTAATTCTTCTTCCCCTCTCTATTACTCTGTGTTATTCTTCTTCTCCTCCCTCTTCTACTCTTCTGAATTCTTCTCCTCCTCCCTCTTCTGTTCTGAATTCTTCTTCCCCTCTCTATTACTCTGTGTTATTCTTCTTCTCCTCCCTCTTCTACTCTTCTGAATTCTTCTTCTCCTCCCTCTTCTGTTCTTAATTCTTCTTCCCCTCTCTATTACTCTGTGTTATTCTTCTTCTCCTCCCTCTTCTACTCTTCTGAATTCTTCTTCTCCTCCCTCTTCTGTTCTGAATTCTTCTTCCCCTCTCTATTACTCTGTGTTATTCTTCTTCTCCTCCCTCTTCTACTCTTCTGAATTCTTCTTCTCCTCCCTCTTCTGTTCTGAATTCTTCTTCCCCTCTCTACTACTCTGTGTTATTCTTCTTCTCCTCCCTCTTCTACTCTTCTGAATTCTTCTTCTCCTCCCTCTTCTGTTCTTAATTCTTCTTCCCCTCTCTACTACTCTGTGTTATTCTTCTTCTCCTCCCTCTTCTACTCTTCTGAATTCTTCTTCTCCTCCCTCTTCTGTTCTTAATTCTTCTTCCCCTCTCTCTCCTATTCTTAATTCTTCTCCTCCTCTCTCTTCTCTTCTAGATTCTTCTTCTCCTCCCTTTTTTTTCTCTTCTTACTTCTTTTTCTCCTCCCTCTTCTCTTATTTTTAATTCTTCCTCTCTCCTCTCTTTTATTCGTAATTCTTTTTCTCCTCCTTCTTCTCCTCTTAATTCTTACTTTCCTGCTCCTTCTCTTCATAATTCTTTTTTTTTTCCCAAGTTTTTTCCTTTTTTTCCCCATTTTCTCTCCCTTGTTTCTTTTTGGTTAAATATCTTTTTCTCCTTCTAACATAACAAGTGATATCTTTTAGCCTTTTTATCTATATCCTCTTCTTTCTCGTCCTCGTCTTTTTTGGCTAAATATCTCCCATTTATTCATTTTCTGTTATCGTGATATACCCCATGACGTCACTGCTGAGACCCTCCCCGACACTATAAACAGTGATTGACTCGATAAGCGAGTCTAGTCAGTTACCGATAACCGTTACAGTCTGTAGTTCTGTAAATAAATACTGCTGTAAACCTTACATCTCTTTGTGTTATTCATTTCTGGCCCTTAAAAGCCACAACACTTTCTTTCTCTTCTTTATCATATCCCAACAGCTTGTCACCTAGTTGACTATATCCTCTGGAAAGGAGGACCCCCCACAAAAAAGTGGTACTCTGAATATGACACTAAACTGCATCTGATGGTGAAGCTTGAGTTCTGGAGATTTGAGGTGTACCACTTCACAGCCATTACTCCCAGGTCCACTATGACCTAGAGTGGTAGGGCTTTCATTTATGGGTCAAATAGATCTGAAAAAAATTATTAGTATTCGATAGGACTGTGTGCAAAAAAAATAATCTTAAGAAACAACAACACAAAAATTAAAATATGAACCTACACTGAACGCGATTCCCAAACCACTAGGCATTAAATAAACCAAAAGAGGTTGATATCAATCAATCAAACAGCTATATCTCTTCCTTTCTCCACATTTTCATTGTTTTCCGTCTATATTCTACGATTTTTTTTCCATTCCTCTTCTGTCCATTTTATCTGGCCTTCCTTCTCATTCATAATCGCTTTCTTCCAATAATCATCTTTTTTCACTCCTCTCACCATAACACTGGATATCTCCACCCCATTCTCCAACTCCTCCTCCTATAATCCATTTTCTCTTTTTCCGCTTCTTTTTTTCTTGACTTCTTATTTTGAGTATTTTTCTTCGTTAATAATTAAATTCATTCCATCTTATCGCTCAACTTGAATATTTTCGTCCAACTAAGCAATATTTTTGCAAAGGAATTTACATTATCGTAATTAATAATGTCCTACATCCGTAAGATCTTAACCACTAATTAAAACGCACGTTTTTAATGACATGAAACCACAATTAACTGATGAATCTCTAATGAGTTGCGACAAATCTAATTATATTTTAATTGTTGCACTAATTCTCTCGAGTCCAAATCATGGGTCAGTCAAGAAATCAACCCAAGATTTTATCTTTTTTTTTCGGGGGAAAATGGTTGAATTAACAGGAAATACCGAATTGTGTAAATATCAAAGAAAATTATATATCTATACCTATATATATATATATATATATATATATATATTTGTTGCTGCCTCCCACCAGACATTACCTGACACAAGGTCAATGATTATAGTGGGGATTTAAGGGAGGGGAAGGTTTGGGCACGATCCGAGGCTCGAACCCTGCTGGTCTATGCTGCTCATTGACCCACTAAGTGTAAAATCTGGATCCGGGCACGGATGCCGGGTTATAGCTTGAACTAGACAGCAAGGTCTAGTGCTATACATAGGGGACAAAGGTGTCAATGTTGTAGCTCGCCCACCCGAAGGTGGCCGAGCCGAAGCTGGGGTACTCTCGGCCTAAAATCTGCCATTGATTTCGATACCCCATCCGGCACGAATTCCAGACGGCCCAGCAAAGGCCGGGAAAGTATATGATTTTTTGAAAAGGCTTAAACGAGAGGATTATTGTGCCAAGCGTATTTAACTACGGATTGACGAATTAATGTTGATTGATTAATTCATCGATTTTAACGACATAGACTGGAATTATTTTATGCCTAGAGATTGGGGAATCGTCTACGTTCTTATTTATATATGTTTTTTTTTGTTGTTGTTTCTTTCTAGTTCTTTTGCACACGGTTAGATGATATCATTTATCATCTGATATTTTTTATTATATGATGTTATTTATAATCTGATATCATTTATTATCTGATATCATTTATTATCTGATATTATTTATTATCTGATATAATTTATTATCTAATATTATCTATTATCTGATATTTATTATCTGATATTATTTATTATCTGATATCATTTATTATCTGATATTATTTATTATATGATATCATTTATCATCTGATATTTTTTTAATCATATGATGTTATTTATAATCTGATATCATTTATCATCTGATATCATTTATTATCTGATATTATCTATTATCTGATATCATTTATTATCTGATATTATTTATTATCTGATATCATTTATTCCTATCTGACAAAGATAATTCGCAAACAAATTTATTTGATCCATACGGGAGATACAAACAGGTACAACCTCCTTAGTTCAGAGTGAACCTGGGAGTAATGGCAATGAGGGGATATCTCTCACTCCTCAGATCTCCGGATGCGGTTTAGTGTCAAACCCAGCACACATCCCTTTACTCATTTGCAGATGATGCTGTTCGTGTATTCAAAGCCCCACCCACTACTGTGTGAATATACACATTTCATGGCTCTTTGTCGATATTAACTTCTTTGTCAGGCGGAGAACTTTTCAGATTTTATCGTTTCCATCAATTTGAATGTTTAAAAAGCTTCTTTTTTCTTTTTTTTTTTCTCTTTTCTTTTTTGATTCGAATTGTAATTTTCCACCATTTTGTTCTGCTTTTGTGAATGAAACTATATTTCATTTGTTCCGGAACAGAATAAACAATTTTGTCTGAATTTCAGAGAATAGGAATTTGGCTTTGTCATACATTAATATATTCGGACTAGTAACCTAGAATTGGTCTTGTTACTGTTATTTATCGTCAGAACATTCTGGTTATTGGACGCATCGACCTTCTTCAAATGTCATTCACTAGTTGGTCACCCTTTATTAGTTTTGATCCGAAAGCTTTCCAGTTCTGTGGGCAAGATTCAGAATTTACTGCTTGCATTCCCCGCAGAGGTAGAAGAGACCGCCAGGAACGTGGTGTTCTCGGTAGGAAATTAAACTGCATCTGATGCTTCTGGAGCTCTAGGGAATTTAGAGGGCCCATTTTTTTCTTATTACTCCCAGGTCCACTCTGACCCCGATCTGTTAGGGTCTGATCTATAGTTCAAATAAAACTGTTTGAAAATTATTAGTATTGAATAGGAATACATTAAACCGTACTGCTGTATGCAAACAAATAATTATTATCAAATAGAACTATTAATGTTTGGTAGAAATACTTAAAACCATCAAACTGTATGCAAATTATTTGTATTAAGAAGCTACAATTGTTTACTAAGGATTAACATTATTTTACTCTTTTGAGAGTTTTTTACACCAGCGTTAGCTGATGGTTTCCCACCGGTGTTTGGGTGATAGCAAGTCTCCTTAAGTCTCCTCAAGTCTCCAGGACTTTTCTCAGTATTCTGGCTGATCTTAATAATGTTGTCGTTTGAACAGTCTCCACTCGCCCTCTTATTTCCAAGTCGTCCAGTCCCTTTATCAATCCTTTTGTGACTGTACCGAGTGTTCAAATTACAAGAGGTATCACCGTCATCTTCATGTTCCACAATTTTTTTCAGTTCTCTAGCAAGGTCTTGCTACGTATCTTTCTTTTCGCCTTCTTTTAGTTCCACCCTGTGGTCAGCCGGGACGGCAAAGTTCACTATTCGGCAGGTTCTATTATTATTATTAGTAGTAGTAGGAACTACTGAAAACTATATGATTGCATGAAATTATTGATAAGAGTCGGGTACTAGACGCCAAACGAGAAGGATCGACTTTTGGAGCTCACAGACGCGAGGCGAACTTGCTCCCTATGGGGACCGCTCGAGTTGGGGGCCAAATGAATAAGACAGCATAGAAGATTGTGTCTCTCCTTACGTCGAAACCTTTAACTCAAAGTTAATAAAAAGGTTTCGTACCTGAACAAGAAGTCGTTACGTGTTTTCGAATTCCGAGATTCCTATGTTCTATCGTTATAAACATTATATGTCTATTTCGCACATACGGTTAATTGTGAATATGGTACAAATAGTCACTTTAAACACTACAATTGTGTATGAATTATTAGTATTTTATAGGAATACTTGAAATCATACAAATATGCGCAAATAGATGATTATAAATAAAAAAAAGTGTATTTAAAAATATAATGGAACATTGAAGATATAACTGATACAATTCAGCATTAAACAACCCATAAAGAGTTGATATGCCGTTAAACAAATAAACCAAACCAAACGAACACTTTATTCAATCCATTAGTGTAGATTATTCTCATTTCTCCATTTGTTTTAAGAGGAAATCTTGTATCAAATTCATTTGTTTTTGAAATGTCGCTCGATTCTTCTACAGAACCGAAATGACCTTTTTATGCTTGATCCTGGAAATGAAAGATTTGCCATGCAATTCGCTATTGTGTATTACAAGAAAAAAATGATAACAAACAAATTTTTAAATCTATCAAATTTCTATTTGCTGCCATTTTCTTTTTTAATTTTTTTTTTTACGCTGCTAAAAGAGGGTCACTCTTTCCATACGATGTAGACCTGGAGAAGATCATAGAATCAATTTGCTGAAACGTTGGATTGACAACGACACAAAGTAGAGATCTAAATGACAGAGATAACTTTGAGAATATGTAAATATTTTAAAACATCTATATCTTACTAAAATTATCATATTATATATTAGCCTAGTGGGTAGAGTGTTCACCAATGGCTCCGGAGACCAGGGTTCAATCCCTGGTAGAGACATACCAAAGACCTTTACTTGGGTTCTTTATTTAGCAGTAAATAAACTAATAATAGATAAGATGCAAAACATTTTTTATCTAATAGCTGAACATTTCTGGCTTTTGAAATATTCTTTAAACAAACTTGATTAAATTATGGAATGGCCCGATGTAATACACACACACACATACAATAAGTTTCTCATTATAGAGTAAAACTTCGTTAAAAATATCGATTTTCATTGACAAAAATACTAAAACTAATATTCGTAAAGCTTAAATCTTAAAATGTAAACAGTCTCTAAATAGAATATCTTTCATGGTTGTCTGAGATCGAAACAACAATTAGAAATTAAATCTGTCTACTAACCTTTACGTGTCGATTTTGTTTTTTTGTTTTCTCACCCCCACCCACACCCACATATGTACATAGAACTGAAATTGCACATCATAGCGAGAATTTTATTCGAGCAATGCACTTAAAATGCTTTAACAGTTTCCAACTGAATATTTCGTTGGGGTCGGCGTGTAACATATTGACCTCCGAATCGGCCGAGCTGTCAAATAAGAAATGCACCTGTGTAAATAACAGGTGCATCTGGTCGAAGATATCAGGGGATAACCTTGACTGTTGACGGGTTGAGTTGGGTGCAGATGTGACGCCCACAAGAAGCAGGTGGACGTAAAACAATGATATAACCCGGTGCGACAGAAAGTTCAGTTAGTTTGGAGTCAGTTGTTGTAGTTTGAAGCAGTGAGAGCTGGGCCCAGAGGGCCCCCGGTTGAGAAGCCCCGCAAGATGAGAAAGAGTGCTGCTATAGCCAGAAGAGCTGGGGGTCAATATGTTGCAGATTTTGTTCAGTCTCCAACTCACCTCTCACACATAACCCTTTCGTAACCCTTTCGTACCATTTCGAATAAAGTGTGAGAGGTATATTTTTCTAAAGAACTGTGTTTCGTTCGTCATTATTGTGTTGACCATGTTTCTGCATTTATATGTGTATAGTTGGTTGTGACTATGCAAAAAGCGTTTGCGCTGAAGATGATTTTTTAATCATTCATATTCTCAAGATAACGGAGATAAACACGAAATTCTAAGAATCTTTTTCTCCTTCCTAAATAGAAGCATCAATATCATTATGAACCGGTTAACTACGAAATGTTAATTAGAATTCTTCTTTTCTTCTTAAATAGAAAAATCACAATCATTATGGATCGTTGATACAAGAGGATCCCAACGGGTTCACAAATCGTCGGGTAAATGATAAATGTCGTGTCGTTAGTATCGAACTGTTGTTGACGTCGTTGCATAACGGACAGATAGTATTTTCAGATCGAGATGAATTTAAGTTTAAAAATTCAAACATTACTTATAAAAAAAATAAAACTGTTGTTGACGTCGTTGCATAACGGACAGATAGTATTTTCAGATCGAGATGAATTTAAGTTTAAAAATTCAAACATTACTTATAAAAAAAATAAAACTGTTGTTGACGTCGTTGCATAACGGACAGATAGTATTTTCAGATCGAGATGAATTTAAGTTTAAAAATTCAAACATTACTTATAAAAAAAATAAAACTCTTGTTGACGTCGTTGCATAACGGACAGATAGTATTTTCAGATCGAGATGAATTTAAGTTTAAAAATTCAAACATTACTTATAAAAAAAATAAAACTCTTGTTGACGTCGTTGCATAACGGACAGATAGTATTTTCAGATCGAGATGAATTTAAGTTTAAAAATTCAAACATTACTTATAAAAAAAATAAAACTCTTGTTGACGTCGTTGCATAACGGACAGATAGTATTTTCAGATCGAGATGAATTTAAGTTTAAAATGTGGATTTTGATCTGAAATTTTTATTGTATAATGTTCAGTCGATGTGATTATTATTCCCTGCCGAATAATACCTTCTGTTTATCTTTATTATTATTATTATGTTAAAAAATGAATATTTGTTATGAAAATGAATGCTTTTTCCAATAAGAAATTTAAGGACTTATGTATTTACATAGATAGATAGATAGATAAATAGATATGAATAGAGAAACAAAAATAGATAGATAGATAGATAGATATTAACAAGCTTACATAGATAGATTGTAACAAGCTTAGATAGATAGATAGATAGATAGATAGATAGATAGATAGATAGATAGATAGATAGATAGATAGATAGATAGATTTGTACATACAAATTTTCGCCATTTTAAATAATTCATTTTGTGTGTGCGCTTTGTTTGTCAGCTTTTGTCCACTGTGCATCAAACTAGAATCAATTGGGTAGTGTCTGTGAAGAAAGCAGCCCCATAACACAATTCACTTCTCCAGAAATTTGGAAACGGCATGCTGCACGACGGAAACTTCAATACGAAGATTTCACAGAGTTTGGGTGTCAATCAGAGGACAATGTAGAAGATTAAAAAAGGGTTGGGTGAGTCTAGTGGTAATTCCGAAGGTACGGTAGCACGGAAGGCTTATTTTAATCGTTTTGAAGAGAAAAGAACACACATATTTGTTGGTGATATCCAGGCCATGATTGACAATAATCCCAACTAGTCAATCAGGTCCATAGCCAGGGTACGTGAGTGTTTGACTTTCTTATCAGACCAGAAGTGCATGAAGACACTCCGTATATCTCGTACAAGGTGAGAAAGGATGAATTTTTTAAATCACAGGCCATGAAGGATTAAAGGAAAAACTGTCTTACAAAGCTTTTCAATAAACTAAAGCATCCCCTCCAACCGAACATACTTTGTTTTTTTTTACAGATGAGAAGATTTCTCCCCAAATCAGCTTGCTCTGTCCCCACAGGATTTACAAATAGTGATGAGAACCACACATGCAATTTACATTATGGCGTTGGGTGTGGTCATTAGCGATGGTGACGTTATATCTTCATTGATCTTCTTACTTGGCCTCAGACTCAACACTATAACAAGTACCTAGAGGAAATAGTGCTGCCCTGGATCGAGACGGCTACTGAAAGAGCTTACATCTAGAAACAGAACGCTATGCCTTGCCATACAAGCAAGAAAACCAATTCTTAGCTGTGAGAAAATTCCTGCGACTACGTCACCCCTAACATCTGGCTACCTGACTCCCCAGATTACAATCCCTTTGATTATAATGTGTGGTTAGCGGTTGAGCAAAAGACTAACAAAACTGTGCAATGCCAGAATGAAGACCAGAATATCGGCAGAATTTACGAATTTAAACAAGATCGCCAGAAAGACTTGCAGAAGATTCTGAAGACGTCTAGAGACTGTGGTAGAAGCCAATGGCGATTTCTTTGAATAAATTTGTGTATAGTATTTCAAGATATTCTCGTGTACGTTTGGTAAATATATCGGATAAAATGAGATGTCTGAGTTACTTTCATTTTTGCGTAATTTAGACCACAATAAATGAACTGAGAAATAGACGAATACGTGCTTGTAAGATAGATAGATAGATAGATAGATATGAACGGACACTTAGATACATATACCATTAATGTTTATATGCATATAAATTTACTGAAAATTGAATTGAGATCATGAAAACTGAAAGAAATAAAATAAATAGAGGATACTATGATATACATATTCATTAAGCTCTCTCCTGATAGATAGATAGATAGATAGATAGAGAGGAAAGAGTCGTCATACAAGTGGAGCTGTCAGTTTTCTTCTTATTTTCTTTTGTGTTCTTGTGTAATAAAAAGCAGGAAAAATACCCCATAAAAAAACAAAACAAAACGAAACAAAAAAACAAAAACAAAAAACAAAAGCGAAACAAAGTCGTTTTTTGACGTGTGGTGCATTTGGTCTCTTTGTCCGAGTGGGGATGGACGTAAAAGATTCTATCTCATTTGTGAATCTGGAAATAGTGATTGGCGCCTCACGTGATTACGGGATCACGTGATCAAACATGTTCATGCAATCTGGAACAAGTTGAGGCCGATTTTTGTTCTTTTGACAGAAGAAAAATAACCAGTAGAAAACAAAAAAGAAACAAAACAAAAAACAAACATGGAAATAGGGAAGAAAAAGCTCGTAAACGCAAGAATTGCATAATTATCCATCAAGTATTAAAAACTCCTGCTGTTTTGCAAACAATACCAAAAACACACACAAGAAAGAAAAAAAAAACAACAAAAAACAAAAAAAAAAAAAAAACCCACAAGACAGTGTGTATAGGCGTCAGTTTTATAAATCTCAAAAGTACCGACAAGTTTAGATTTTGTGGAGTCAGGTTCTTTAAAAGGGTTGTACGAGATGCAGCAGAAATACCTCCCACATTTTAAACTATCATCTGTGAGGTGCAAATCAATTTAGGCAAATTGTAACCGTAGCTCTGTCTAGCAAATTTCTTACCATTATTTTTGTTTCATTTTTTGGAATTTTTTGTGGTGAGGAGTAAATACGATCAGTTACCATTGTTGCTTGCACCGGTGCACACTTTGAGTTTGCTGCTGAAAAGTTTTCTGTAATTGCTACACTGGAAGGTTTTTGTGCTCATTTCACGCTACCACGGAATGATGCTTTTCCGGATAGAAGATCGATACTGCTATGAGTTGAACATTTCAGAACTACAGGTTCATCGATGAATAAAAGCTGTAGCTCTTAATGTAAGCAATGAAATAAATATTTTCATACCAGTCATCTTGGTCTTTTTGTCAACATTTTAAAGCATGACCGGCCCGAACCAAGATTGTAAATGATCGTATCTGTAAAGCTGATGAGACATCAGCCAGGTGGAGCTACCATTGCCAGTTGCCTAAGTTCACTTGCATCATATAGGTGACAGGTTTAAATTTTTGTGGCACCATTTACAAGATGCGCCAGATAATTGATAACAAAATATTATGTAAAAAAAGAAAGACCTTCGTTTGTTCCATAACCAGGTTTTGTCGTAGGGACACAAATCATGTAGACTGTTTTCGCTTCTCCAGATTTACAACTGGTTTGAATTCAGAGTTTTCCTTTTCCTAGGCTGGTTGCCATACCAAGGTTAAACAGACCAGCCTGTTCTACTATTTACTGATAGCTAGTAGGAGAATAATTGAATTTCTACCTTTCCAATGGGTATCAGCGTGACATGCAAACTGCCTCGTTTAGGATTTGAACTCAAATAACTGAGTCCATTTCCTAAAGTGATAACCGTTACGCTACGAGCACCTTCAAACAAAGATACTCAACAGGAAAAAACACAGCTTTTCTTTTTTTGATAAATACATATTCACCTGAGAAAAACAAAAAAATATTACCCCCAGGTTCAAGGACGACCTCAGAAATGTTTTTTTTGTTCGCATCGGCCGTCATATCCGCCATAGCGGCCTTGAATGATTCACTGGTATAGTACGACCGCTGGTTGGTCTCACTCTCGACAATATCCCGAACGTAGTAGTCCAGAGAATTTAAACCAGGACAGTCCAATCCATTCAGCTGAGACTGTAGAATATACCAACTGCATCTCTGCAGAGGGATAAGAAAACAAGTGTCTTGGATATGACACTAAACAATCTGATGGTGAGGCTCTAGTAATGCTGGAGCTTTGGGGAATGCGGAGTACCCTTTCATTGCCATCGAACCCAGGTTCACTCTGACCTGGACTGTTAGCACCGGATTGGGTCAAATCTATGTGTTAAATAGAACTGTTTGGTTTGACATTTAAACTGTGTGCAAATAAATGACATGCAAAAATGAATTGTTAGAAATAGAACTGTTTGATCATTTAATTGTGTGTAAACAAATGACTGATGTTTAATTGAATTGTAATTCATTGAAAAAGTGGGAACCATTCAACATTGTTGACTTATGCTAAATTGAATTGTTAGAAATAGAACTGCTTGATCATTTAACTATGTATAAACATATGACTGATGTTTAATTGAATTGTTAGTAATACATAGCAATACTTGGAACCATTCAACATTGTTGACTTATGCTAAATTGAATTGTTAGAAATAGAACTGTTTGATCATTTAACTATGTATAAACGTATGACTGATGTTTAATTGAATTGTTAGAAATACATAGCAATACTTGGAACCATTCAACATTGTTGACTTATGCTAAATTGAATTGATCTTGAACATGAAAAAGCTGACTACTTTCAAGAAGTTGGCTGTTTTCGAGTCACTGTAGTTGGCAGCTTGATCTTCACTTACCACAGGAAAAATAAAAAGTTGTCATTTGAATGCTTTCGATGCATCTAAAAAAATGAGAAGAAGCCTTATGTCACGTGACAGTACACTAGGCCGTCTTTGGCCTTACTACATCCTAAACATATGTTCTTGAATGTCTGGCGCACCCAATATCTTGAAAATTAACTTTCAAAATGTTGTACTAATGAAGGGGAGAGGATTCGTTACTGAATTGTAATTATTTCTTTATAACACGCATCTGTGTATAACACGAACTCCCAACATTTGACAACGAAATTTTGGAAGAAAAATTCTTTTGTATAATACGCACCGACGTTTTAGGATTTGTAGCAGCTATGTTGAACCTAAATTTAACATTTGTTCAACTTTTATTGGTTGATTAGACTACATTATATCTTAAAACAGAAAATGTTCTGGTGTATAATACGCACCGACTTTTTAGAATTTGTAGCATGTAAATTGAACCTAAAATTAACATTTGTTAGTATAAACTGCATTATACCTTAAAGCAATAAAATGTTCTGGTGTGTAATACGCACTAACTTTTTGAAATTTGTAGCAGCGAAATTGAACTAAAATTTAACATTAGTTTAAATTTATTGGTTGATATAAACTACATTATAATCTAAAACAAAGAATGTACTCGTGTATAATACGCACTGTCTTTTTAGAATTTGTAGCAGCTAAATTGAACCTAAAATTAACATTAGTACGAATTTTATTGGTGTATATAGACAACATTATATCTTAAAGAAGGTTCTGGTGTATAATACCCACTGAATTTTTAGAACTTGTAACAGCTACATTGAACATAAATTTCACATTTATTAATCTTTTATTGGTTGATATAGACAAAAAGAATATATATAGGTAATATTATGTATTATGATAATAAAATTTTCAGTTGTATAAAACGCACTGACGTTTTAGAATTTATAGTAGCTACATTGAACGTAAAATTATCATTTCTTCAAATTTTATTGGTTGATAAAGACTACAATATATCTTTAAAAAAATGTCAGGGTGTATAAGATACACTGACATTTTAGAATTTGTAGCAGCTAAATTGAACGTAAATTTAATAATTTTCAGGTTTCATTATTTGGTATTGGGTGAAATATATCTTTAAAAATTATACTCGTGTATAATACACAAAGAGTTTGGAGAATATAAATTGAACATCAATTTAAGATTGGTTGGTATAGAATATATCATATCTTAAAAGAAAAAAATGTACTGATGTATAATACGCAATGACCTTTTAGAATTTGTTGAAGCTAAATTGAACTTCAACTTAACACTGGTTCGTATAGACTATAATTTATTTTAAAAGAAAATTTTTTTTGGTGTATAATACGCAATGACTTTTTAGAATTTGTTGAAGCTAAATTGAATCTCAACATTCGTGGGTAGAGACTATATTATATATTAAAAGAAAAGATGTTTTCGTGTATAATACGCAATGACTTTTTAGAATTTGTAGAAGCTAAATTGAACCTCAATTTAACATTGTTTGGAATAGACTATATTATATCTTAAAAGAAAAGATGTTTTGCTGTATAATACGCAATGACCTTTTAGAATTTGTAGATGCTAAAGTAAACCTCAATTTAACATTGCTTAGTATAGACTATAATTTATCTTAAAAGAAAAGATGTTTTGGTGTATAATACGCAATGACCTTATAAAATTTGTTGAAGCTAAATTAAACATCAATTTAACATTGTTTAGTACAGACTATAATTTATCTTAAAAGAAAAGATATTTGTGAATAATACGCAATGACTGTTTAGAATTTGTTGAAGCTAAATTGTACCTCAACATTGGTGGGTATAGACGATATTATATATTAAAAGACAAGATGTTATGCTGTATAATACGCAATGATCTTTTAGAATTTGTAGAAGCTAAATTGAACCTCAATTTAATAATGGTTACTATAGACTATATTATATCTTAAAAGATAAGATGTTTTGGTGTATAATACGCAATGACTGTTTAGAATTTGTAGAATCTAAATTAGACCTCAATTTAATATTGGTTAGTATAGACTATAATTTATCTTAAAAGAAAACATGTTTGGTTTATAGTAGGCAACGACGTTTTAGAATTTTTGGAAGCTAAATGAAACCTCCATTTAACATTGGTTAGTATAGATTATAATTTATTTTCAAAGAAAAGATGTTTTGCTGTATAATACGCAATGACCTTTTAGAATTTGTAGAAGCTAAATTGAACTTCAACTTAACACTGGTTCGTATAGACTATAATTTATTTTAAAAGAAAATTTTTTTTGGTGTATAATACGCAATGACTTTTTAGAATTTGTTGAAGCTAAATTGAATCTCAACATTCGTGGGTAGAGACTATATTATATATTAAAAGAAAAGATGTTTTCGTGTATAATACGCAATGACTAAAAGAAGCTAAAAGAAAACATGTTTGGTTTATAGTAGGCAACGACGTTTTAGAATTTTTGGAAGCTAAATGAAACCTCCATTTAACATTGGTTAGTATAGATTATAATTTATTTTCAAAGAAAAGATGTTTTGCTGTATAATACGCAATGACCTTT
The DNA here is from genome assembly GCA_963585895.1 of Sepioteuthis lessoniana. Taxonomy (NCBI): domain Eukaryota; kingdom Metazoa; phylum Mollusca; class Cephalopoda; order Myopsida; family Loliginidae; genus Sepioteuthis; species Sepioteuthis lessoniana. The sequence continues at coordinate 74,998,569 of OY757935.1, forward strand.
TAGAATTTGTAGAAGCTAAATTGAACCTCAATTTAACCTTGGTTGGTATAGACCATATTTATCTTAAAAGAAAAGATCTTTTCGTGTATAATACGCAATGACTTTTAAGAATTTGTAGAAGCTGAAATGAACCTCAATTTAACATTGGTTAGTATAGTCTATGATTTATCATAAAAGCAAAGATTTTTCGGTGTATAATACGCAATGACTTTTTAGAAATTGTAGAAGCTAAATTGAACCTCAATTTAACATTGGTTGGTATTGACTATATTATAACTTAAAAGAAATAATGTTTTGGTGTATAATACGCAACGACTTTTTAGAATTTGTAGAAGCTAAATATAACCACAATTTAATATTGGTTAGTACAGACTATAATTTATCTTGAAAGAAAACATGTTTTGGTGTATAATACGCATTGACTTTTTAGAATTTGTAGAAGTTAAATTGAACCTAAATTTAACATTGGTTTAGTATAGACTAAAATCTATCTTAACCGAAAAGATTTTTTGGTGTATAATACACAATAACTTTTTAAATCATAGAAGATAAATTGAACCTCAATTTAAGATTGGTTGGTACAGACCATATTTATCTTAAAAGAAAAGATCTTTTCGTGTATAATACGCAATGACTTTTAAGAATTTGTAGAAGCTGAAATGAACCCCAATTTAACATTGGTGGGTATTGACTATATTATAACTTAAAAGAAATAATGTTTTGGTGTATAATACGCAACGACTTTTTAGAATTTGTAGAAGCTAAATATAACCACAATTTAATATTGGTTAGTACAGACTATAATTTATTTTTAAAAAAAGATGTTTTGGTGTATAATACGCAATGACTTTTTAGAAATTGTAGAAGCTAAATTGAACCTCAATTTCACATTGGTTGGCATTGACTATATTATATCTTAAAAGAAAAAATATTTTGCTGTATAATAGGCAATGATTTTTCAGAATTTTTAGAATCTAAATTGCACCTCTATTTAACATTGGTTTGTATAGACTATATTATAACATAAAAGAAAAGATGTTTTGGTGTATAATACGCAATGACTTTTTAGAATTTGTACAAGCTAAATATAACCTCAATTTAACATTGGTTAGTACAGACTATAATTTATCATAAAAGAAAAGATGTTTTGGTTTATAATACGCAATGACGTTTTAGAATTTGTAGAAGCTAAATTGAACCTCAATTTGAGATTAGTTAGTATAGACTATAAGTTAACTTAAAAGGAAAGATATTTTGGTGTATCATACGCATTCACTTTTTAGACTTTGTAGAAGATAAATTCAACCTCAATTTAACATTGTTTAGTATAGACTATAATTTATCTTAAAAGAAAAGATGTTTTGGTGTATAATACTCAATTACTTTTTGGAATTTGTAGAAGCTAAATTGAACCTCAGTTTAACACTGGTTAGTATAGACTATAATTTTTCTTAAAAGAAAAGATGTTTTGGTATATAATACGCAATTACTTTTTGAATTTGTAGAAGCTAAATTAAACCTCACTTTAACATTGGTTAGCATAGATTATAATTTATCTTAAAAAAATGTTTTGATGTATAATACGCAATCACTTTTCAGAATTTGTAGAAGCTGAATATAACCTCAATTTAACATTGGTTGGCATAGACTATATTATATCTTAAAAGAATAAATTTTTTGCTGTATAATAGGCAATGACTTTTCAGAATTTTTAGAAGATAAATTGCACCTCAATTTAACATTGGTTGGTATACACTATATTATATCATAGTAGAAAAAGGTTTTGATGTATATTACGAAACGACATATTAGAATTTGTAGAAGCTAAATATAACCTCAATTTAACATTGGTTGCTATAGACTATAATTTATCTTTTAAAATTAAATGTTTTGGTGTATAATACGCAATGTCTTTTTAGAATTTGTAGAAGCTAAATTGAACCTCAATTTAACATTGTTTGATATAGACTATATTATATCTTAAAAGAAATGAGGTTTTGGTGTATAATACGCAATATGTTTAGAATTTCTAGAAGCTAAATTGAACCTCAATTTAACATTGGTTGGTATAGACTATGTTATATCTTAAAAGATAAGATGTTTTGGTGTATAATACGCAATGACATTTTAGAATTTATAGAAGCTAAATTAAACCTCAATTTAACATTGGTTGGTATAGACTATATTATATCATAGTAGAAATAGTTTTTGGTTTATAATACGCAATGACTTTTTAAAATTTATAGAAGCTAACTTGGACATCAAGTTAACATTCGTTTGTATAAACTATAATTTATCTTAAAAGAAAAATCTTTTTGGTGTATAATACGCAATGACTTTTTAGAATTTGTAGAAGCTAAATTTAACCTCAATTTAACATTGGTTGGTATAGACCATATAATAACTGAAAAGAAAAAATGTTTTGGTGTATAATACGCAAAGACTTTTTAGAATTTGTAGAAGCTAATTTGAACATCGATTTAACATTGGTTAGTATAGACTATATTATATCTTAAAAGAAAATATGTTTTGGTATATAATACGCAATGAGTTTTTAGAAATTGTAGAAGCTAAATTGAACCTCAATTTAACATTGGTTCCTGTAGACTATAATTTATCTTGAAAGACATAATTTTTTGTGTCTCTAATTCGCAATGACATTTTAGAATTTGTAGAAGCTAAATTTAACATCAATTTAACATTGGTTTGATATAGACTATATATTATCTTATCTTATTATTATTTATATCAAAAGGAAAAAAGTTCTGGTGTATAATACTTAAAGACTTTTTAGAATTTGTAGAAGCTAAATTGAACCTCAATTTAACATTGGTTCGTATAGACTATATTATATCATAGTAGAAAAACGTTTTGGTGTATAATACGCAATGAGTTTTTAGAATTTGTAGAAGCTAAATTGAACCTCAATTTAACATTGGTTCATAAAGACTATAATTTATCTTATAAGAAAAAATGTTTTGGTGTATAATACGCAATGACTTTTTAGAATTTGTAGAAGCTAAATTTATCCTCAATTTAACATTGTTTGATATAGACTATATTATATCATAGTAGAAAAAAGTTTTGGTGTATAATACGCAATGTCTATTTAGAGTTTTTGAAAGCTAAATTGAACATCAATTTAACATTGGTTGGTATAGACTACATTATATATTAAAAGAAAAGATGTTTCGTAGAATTTTAGGAGCCAAAATGAACCTCAATTCAACATTTTTTGTTATAGACTATATTATATCTTAAAAGAAGAGAGGTTTTTATGTATAATACGCAATGAATTTTTAGAAATTGTAGAAGCAGAATGGAACCTCAATTTACCATTGGATCGTATAGACTATAATTTATCTTAAAAGAAAAAATGTTCTGGTGTATAATACTCAAAGACTTTTTAGAATTTGTAGAAGGTCAATTGAACATCAATTTAACAATGGTTGGTATAGACTATAATTTATCTTGAAGGAAAAAATGTTCTGGTGTATAATACTCCAAGACTTTTTAGAATTTGTAGAAGCTAAATTAAACCTCAATTGAACATTGTATGATATAGACTATATTAACTTTTGGTGTATGATACGCAATGTTTTTAGAATTTGTAGAAGCTTAATTGAACCTCAATTTAACATTGGTTGGTATAGATTATAATTTATCTAAAAAGAAAAAAATGTTTGGTTGTATAATACGCATTGACTTTTTAGAATTAGTTGAAGCTTAATTTAACCTCAAGTTAACATTGGTTGATATAGATTATATTGTATCTTCAAAGAAAAGAGGTTTTGGTGTATAATATGCAATGACTTTTTAGAGTTTTTCGAAGCTAAATTGAACATCAATGTAACATTGGTTGGTATAGACTATATTATATATTATGTCTTAAAAGAAAAATATTTTGGTGTATAATATGCCATGACTTTTAAATCTTTTGTAGCTAGATTGAACATGAATTTTGCATTGGTTGGTATAGACTATATTATATTAACCTTATGAAAATGTTCTGTTGTATAACACTCAATGCCTTTTTAGAATTTTTAAAAGCTAAATTGAACCTATGATTTAACAATAGCTCAATTATTATTGGCTGATATCGACTCCAGTATAACTTAAAACAAAAATAATCTGGTTTATAAAGCGCACTGACTTTTTAGAATTTGTTGCAGCTAAATGAAACCCAAATTTAACATTTGTTCATCTTTTATTGTTTGATGTAGAGCACAATATATGTTTTTAAAAAACTCCTTTTGTATAATACGCACTGACGTGTTGTAATTTGTTGCAGCTACCCTAAATTTAACATTAGTTCATCTTTTATTCGTTGATATAGACTACATTATATCTTAAAAAAGGTTCTGGTGTATGATATGCAATGACTTTAGAATTTGTAGAAGCTAAATTTAATCTCAATTTAACATTGGTTGGTATAGACTATAATCTATCTAAAAACAAAAAATGTTCTGGTGTATAATACGCAATGATTTTTTAGAATTTGTAGAAGGTAAATTGAAAATAAGTTGAACCAGAATTTAACATATGTTGGGTACACTATATTGTGTCTTAAAAGAAAAAATTTTCTGGTGTATAATACTCAATGACTTTTTTGAATCCGTAGAAGCTAAATTGAACCTCAATTTAACATTGGTTGATATAGACTATATTATATCTCAAAAGAAATGATGTTTTGGTGTATAATACGCAATGACTTTTTAGAATTTGTTGAAGCTAAATTGAACCTCAATTTATCATTGGAAATATCGACTATATTATATCTTTAAAAAATGTTTTGGTTTATAATACGCAATGACTTTTTAGAATTTGTAGAAGCTAATTTGAACCTCAATTTAACATTGTTTGGAATAGACTATATTATATCTTAAAAGAAAAGATGGTTTGGTGTATAATACGCAGTGATTTTTTAGTATTTGTAGAATCTAAATTGAATCTGAATTTAACTTTGGTTGGTATAGACTATATTATATCTTAAAAGGAGAAATGTTTTGGTGTATAATACGCAATGACTTTTTAGAATTTTTGTTGCTAGATTGAACCTGAATTTTACATTGGTTGGTATTGACTATATTATATCTTAAAAGAAAAAGATGTTCTGTTGTATAACACTCAATACCTTAGAATTTTTAAAAACTAAATTGAACCTATGAATTAACAAAAGCTCAATTATTATCGGTTGATATAGACTCCAGTATAACTTAAAACAAAAATGTTCTGGTGTATAAAGCGCACTGCTTTTTTAGAATTTGTTGCAGCTAAATGGAACCCAAATTTAACATTTATTCAACTTTTTGTGGTTGATATAGAGTATATTATATGTTTTAAAAAATATTCTATTGTATAATACGCACTGACGTGTTGTAATTTGTTGCAGCTAACCTAAATTTAACATTAGTTCAACTTTTATTGGTTGATATAGACTACATTATATCTGAAAAAAGTTTTTGGTGTATAATACGCACTGACTTTTTGAATTTGAAGCAGCTAAATTGAACCTAAATATAGCATTTTTTCATCTTTCATTGGTTGGTATAAAGTAAAAAATAATTATATAGACTATATTATACCGTAAAACAAAAATTGTTTTCGTGTATAATACGCACTTAATTTTTAGAATTTTTGTCACGTTTATTTAACATTTGTTTTTTTAACGTAAATCTAACATTTGTTCAATTTTTATTGGTTTTTGTAGAGTAAAAAAGAAGAATTTATATAGGTTACATCATATCTAAAAGAAGAAATGGTTCTGGTGTATAATACGCACTGGCTTTATAGAATTTGTAGCAGATAAATTGAGCCTAAATTTAACATTTGTTCAACTTTTATTGGTTGATATAGACTAAAAAAAAAAAAAAAGAATTTACATCGGTTACATTATATCTTAAAACAAAAAATTAAAACAAACACACAGACATGTTCACACAAAAATGCAACAAGCTTGCAGTAAAAATAAGAATTGGAAGAAACCAAATTATAAACAAACACACATTCCATTGGATATTTCTCTGTAACAGTGTAAAACACATTAGTTTGGACTATAAATATAACTTACTTTCAGTAATCCTGTCCTGAATCTGAGAAGGCATGTGGCCAGAAAAAAAGTTAATTATATAGTTCTTGTGTACAATACACATCCCAAATTTAGAGCTGAAAAATCAGGAAAAATAAAGCGTCTTATATTCAAATAATTACAGTATATACAGAGACAAAGAGGTGAAGAGAAAGTCGGATTGGTCATCCCATGAAAATAAAAGTTAATACCATTATTTAGTGAAACTTGTCGACTTCCAATTGCAGCTGGATAATTCTTGACAAGATGAATACGAAAGTCACGTGATATGTATGAAGTAGTCGAGGTCGACCAGAAAGCTCCTTTTTCAATAGCTACTATATCGAGGTGTAGGGGGGATGCTACTCTTTTCCCTGGATTGCTCCACTTTACCCTTGATACGTACCTTATAATGCTGAATGTTAAGCAAGGAGGTATCAAGTACCATTTTTTAAAGTCTTTGGTATGACTCGACCTGGGATTGAAACCAGGTCTCTTGGACCATTGGCGAACACTCCCTACACTAACATATAATTGCTTAGTCGGGTACATAGGTACCTTCGAGTATTTGTTGTCAGTAATTGCTTGCGTGTCTAAATAGTGAGCTTGACGAGTTGGTTTTTGCAGAATTTTGATCAGAATTTTTCATTGTGAAATGTTAAATGGGATTTGGTTTCTTCGTTTAATGGCATATCAACTTTCGAGGACTATTTACGGTCAAATCTATCCTTTCAGAAGAACAGTAATTGTACTGTTTAACTCATAACTGTGGGGAATAAGGGGGTTCATGCCTTTCCCAAGTGTATTTGTCCAAAAGAGAACCTAATAGCAAATATAGGTAAGTGCAGATATGAATAGATAGTCTTGTGTTAATCTTTACGATATATTTGTCTTGGTTATAAGGGGCTTCATATCTTTCATCCGGGTATTAGTCCGATAATAGCGCGACTGGAGTTTGAACTCCCTTACTACGATGTCGCAATCAACACTTTTGCAACTAGACAACGGAGACTCTTCCTAACGTGAAAAAGATTGAATTAATATTTTATGCTGAATAATGTTCTTGGTTAGTTATTCATTATCATGTTGAAAATAAATATTTGTGGTGAAAATAAATGTTAGGGTCAAATAGATTTATTTATATAGGCAGATAGATATGATAGCTAGCTAGCTCTCAAGACATAGATAGATAGATAGATAGATAGATAGATCCTATTTACTCAACCCCTCCGCTCGGGCAGGATATGACACAAGGTCAATTTTTTAAGCGGAGTTTAGCAGGTTTGAAATTCAGAGTTTTCCTTCTCCTAGACTAGTTGCCTAACCAAGGCTGAAGAACCTAGTCTGCCCTACTATTTACCCATAGCTGGAGGGAGAATAATTGGAATCATACCTTTCCCAAGGGTATTAGGGCTATGTGAAATGCAATCAGTCTTGTCCAGGAATTGAACTCGTATCGCCGTGTCCATATCCTGTGACGATAACCATTACACCACGGACACCTATAGATAGATAGATAGATAGATAGATCATCAAGTCATGTTGATGGCACAGAACCCCCTGACATACACAGTAACACACACTCTTCTCTCTTTCTCTTTCTCTCTTTCTCTCTCTCTCTCTCTCTCTCTCTCTCCATTCATACCTATCGTCTATCGATCCTGATAGGTCCTCTTGACAGTATCCAATGTCCAGATAGATAGATAGATTACATAAACGTATACATATGAATTGAATGACAGATGCTTCGGTTCCGAAACCATGCTTGAACCCAGAGTCATCATTTGATAAAGACTTTATTGGAAGCAAAACTGTTGTTGATGTTTTCGGCAGTTCTTGCGCATGATTTCTTTTTAATTTTTTGTTTTTTTAGATATAAATAGACAAACACAGTTAGTTAGCAGCAAGCTAGCTAGCTAGCTAACTAACTGGATAGATAGATAGATAGATAGATAGATGTCAAAATTTCTGAGATGAAACTTGTTGATTTTTATCATTAAGGGTTTTCGGACTATTGTCTTCATCTTTATTGCTATTTCATGAACGTTTCGGCCGATATGTCCTCCGGAACAAAGTTCGACAAACACTTGAAGGCCGGAGGACATATCGACCGAAACGTAGTGGAAATAACAATAAAGATGAAGACAATAGTCCGAAAACCCTTAATGATAAAAATCAACAAGTTTCATCTCAGAAATTTTGACAACTTTTCATATCTATCTATCTATCTATCTATCTATCTATCTAACCCTTAATGTTAAAAAGATATGAAAATACTAGATAGATAGATAGATAGATAGATATGAAAAGACTAGATAGATAGATAGATAGATAGATAGATCCTGTGTTAATCCTTAGTATTTATTCGTCTTTGTTTCAATTAGTTGATGTTTTCACTTAAGTAAAAGAAAAGAAAATGTAAATTGTCATTCATCTTAATTTAGATACTTCTCTTGTCTTTGTTTGCCACCAAATGACGTCATCTTTTCTCATTGGTCATAGGTATGTTGTTCACCGTTGTCTAGGGAATGATTCAAGGTTTCAATCGGACATGTTTGCAGCAATTATTGCGAACACCTTAGTTGAATAACAAAGCCCTTTTCTCAAAGGTTGTCTAAATAATATACCGATAATGAATTGAAAACTAGAAGGCTATAAATCAGAAAAGGCGCAACAGATTTTTTTTTTCAAAAGAAGTAGTCACTCCATTAAGGTGGAACCTTAAACGTGGATTTTCTTAGTTGATGATAAAGCAAATTCATTCTTTCTTGAAAATAGTCAAAATGGGAATTACATGAACAGACAAACGCGCCACTTTTTGTCAGTTTAATTTTCATTGTCAAACCGACGTATCACATTGGTATAATTAAAATTCGTAATTAAACAGAGAGAGAGGGGGGTTGAGAATAGTGTAACGGTTATCGACGTTGGAAATGAAATCGGACGCGGCTGTTTGCTTTTCACTTCACGCTGATGCACTTGGAAAAGGCATGAATCCATCAGTTCCCCCACCAGCTATGGATAAGTAGTTGGGCAGACTGTGTTCTTTAGCCATAATTAGGCAACCAGTCTAGGCGAATGAAAACTATGAATTCAAACCAGCTGTACAATGATTAAAAATTTACGTTACATCATATTATCCTCATGGCAAAGGTGTTCGGTAAACACATACACACACACACACGCGCACACACACACACATTTTCTTGAAATGGTCCATTCACATCACGTTGCCTGATATTTCTTTTGAAAGAATTGCTTCTAGAACCTGCATTTTAAAATGTGTTCGTCACATATATATATCATCTTCCTGACTCTCTCCCGCACCCTTCTCTATCGTTCATCATTCCCGGTGGGTCTTCAAGGCTACATCCTGTATCGGCACAGAGCTGTTGTATATAGGTTCTAGCTGATCGTCTTGTGAAGGGGTCGACAGAAGTATGTCACTTATGAGTTCATCCCTACTTCCCCAGCAGTGTCCCACATGTCTGGTTCGTCTAACTTGGATAGTTTTCGTGATGGGTGGTAAGTGGCCGTACAGCTGCTGCTTTGTGGGTGCTGCCTGCAGGACTTGTTCAATATTGGTCGCAGCATTTCTGGCATAAGCCTCCATGTCAACGCAGACAAGACGGAATACATGTGCTTCAATCAAAGAGGTGTCATCTCCACACTAAATGGTAGTTCTCTGAAACTAGTAGACCAGTTCACCTACCTCGGAAGCAGTGTGTCATCAACCGAGACACACATCGTTACGCGACTAGCAAAGGCATGGACAGTTATCGATAGGCTATCGGGCATATGGAAGTCAGACCTGACCGATAAAATGAAACGCAGTTTCTTCCGAGCAGCGGTCGTATCGATACTGCTGTATGGATGCACTACATGGACGTTAACTAAATGTATGGCGAAAAAGTTCACACATATATATTTATTTATATCATAAAGGAAGTCCAACAGAAATGCTAACATTTTTTTAAATACCCTATGTATATCGAACACGTTCAATATGGAAGTGCTTTTAATATTGATTCAGCTTTGCACAAGGGATGATTTTTAATAATTTTAGCAAAATTTAATCAAGTTGAATAAAGTCATCTTATATTTACCCAACCAGGATATGATACTAGGTCAATTTTTAAGCGAAGTTTAACAGGTTTGAATTCAGAGTTTTCCTTCTCCTAAACTAGTTGTCTCACCAAGGCTGAAGAACCTAGTCTGCTTTACTATTTACCCATAGCTGGAGGGAGAATAATTGGATTCATACCTTTCCCAATGTGAAATGCAATCAGTCTCGTCCAGGATTTCAACTCGTATCGCCGTGTCCATTTCCTGCGACGATAACCGTTACACCACGGACACCTCTCGAATAAAGTCATCTTATACATAAGTTTATTCTGAAAAAACTTTTTGTCGTATACCAAGTCGAGAAAACTGCTCTGTAGATACAGTTTTGGTAAATGTTTAGAACACAATCATACTAAGTACTGAAATTAAAGTAAATAATCAAATTATTTATTTTTTTTGGGGGGGGGGAATATTCAGATAATCTATTATTAAATAGATTATCTGAATATTCCCCACCAAATCTATAAAAAAAAAAATTAAAATTAGAATAAAAAATGAAAAATAAAAATCTTAAAAAAAAAGGATTTTTTTCAATTAACCGTAAAAAGATTGTATTTAAATGAATTACCATGACTAGAAAATTCGGCAAACACTCGAGAATGGCATAAGGAACCACTGGACGGTTGTTTCGACCTTATTAGGTCTCATCAGCAGTGTATAGCGTAATCTGCTCTACGGGAGATCGAACCAGCGACCACAGAGTCGAAACTCTACCACTGAGCAACGGGTCCACATCGCACACAAATGATTCCAAATTAACCAGTCATCGCAATTGCTCGGCCAATTAATCTGATATGTCTTGTAAGTTACATCCGCACTCTTACAGAGGACACACTCACCTCCATATAAAATATTTAATTTTAGAATTTTATTTACATGTTGATACAAATGTAAACAGCACTAAGAAAGATCTGTGCCAAAACAATGCAGGAATATCGTTGTAAAAAAACTTTTAAAAACGTTGAATAAGAAGATTTTGCCATAACATTGATTGTAATTCGGGAAACGTTCGATCGTTTTGAAACATTAAGAAATAAACGTTTTGGTTGGATCTGATCGTCTGCACCGTAGCGTTGCTCTTTCCATTATCATCATCATCATCTTGTTGTACCATCAGCACGGATATCCCTGACCCTCTCTCTCTCGCCACCCCTCCCTATCGTTCATCGCTCCGGCGGGTCCTCAGGGCTACACCCTGTTTCCTCACAGAGCTGCTGTATGTAGGTTCGAGTTGGTAACTCTGCTTTCGAGATTAAAAACGAAACAAAAACACCATAGAATTATTGTTAAGTTTCCAGATAAACTGAAATTGCTTTATTACAATGTCTAAAGATTATTGCTCCAACAAGAATTTCGTTATGATGTGTCGTTTTTACTGACATTGTTATAGCATCGGCCATAAATAAGTATATCCCAAACAATTTTTTGATAAAAGTCAATTTTCTTCTATATCAAAGCTACCAGGATTTTATAATTTTAACGAAGCCTTATTTAACCAAAAACGGATATTATTATGCATTATGTATTACTAAACTCTATAACAGGAGAAATTTTGAAACCAAAAATAAAATTGTATGAATAAACGCTGTACTTATTTTCGGTCTGTTAGATATTCGTATTTTTGCTTACAGAGTTTTACTGTTATAGAATTTGGTAATAAAGAATATTCAATGATATCCGTTTTGATTGTATAAGATTTCATTGGAAATAGTAAAATCTAAGCATCTTTAGTTTAGAAGAAAATTATTTTATAAAAATATATATTTCGTATCCTTTTAATATGTTTTTATACTTTATATTTTTTATTGTACGTCTAAGAACAATATAATATATGCGAAAATACATCCGTGATATAAATATATATATATATATTTTTTTTTTTAAGAAAAACAAAAACCGGTCACATTAGGATTATAAATTTATTTCCATCCTGTTATGGGTATTGATATGAATCAATAATCCCAAAAATAACAGGACTTCTTCAGATGTAATTGATAAAATAATTACAGTCAGGATAGACACAGGAGGAAAGGGTGGGAGGGGGTAGAAGAGGGGTGATGAGTTTCCTCCCCATTTACCCACTTCCGGTTTTTCTTTTTTATTACCGGTTAGAATCACAATAATGTAACTGGACTTATATATATATATATATATATATATGCACTTATCCAACCCCAAATTTTTAAGCGAATTAAAACTGATTTGAATTTATAGTTTTCCTTTTCTAAGACAGTTTGCCTAACCAAGGATAAAAAAAAAACAGAATGACCCACTATTTAGCCATAGCAGTGACAAGGACTAATAGATTCATGCCTTTCCTAAAGGCGTATGCACGAACTGAAACGAAAACAGACTAGCCCAGGAATTGAACTTGGGTTGCCGGTTCCATTTTTTACGATAGTAACCGTTACGGTAAGCAAGCCTCCATATATATAGATAGATAGATAGATAGATAGATTTATTGATTGATTGTACTTTAAGATTTTAAAGCAATTTGCTTTACGTACACTTTAAATCATGTTCTAGGTTTTTGCGGACAATTTTTGTCTTATTTTCTATCACTAGGTGCAGAATTTGTCGAGCGTCTATTGCCTTTGGAGACAAAAGACTGTTCAATAATTCGAATGACGTAATTGTCACATGATAAGATGTGTAAAGATGAAAAATAAAAGCTTATCGTTTGTTGTGATAAGTAATGACAACATTAACCAGTGCAAGATGAAGTCATTAATTAAGTTTCCCCGTCGCAAGTGATGAGTCGCCTGAAGCCAATTCAACATAAAAGAATGCGCTCATAAATGAACAGCAAAATGTGTTATAATAGCATTAAATTTAAGATAGAATGGCTGGTGTTTATCTTCGAAGATGGCTGCTAACTTTGCTGACAGCCGTCGTCTGCAATTTAACGCTAATACTCAGCTCGCTTTCTCTGACTTCGTGTTTGAAATATACAAATACCTAAGTATTAACTGAATTAATACGATTGGTACTAGTATTACAATATCGTATTGTACCAATTATTTTTAATTCTAACTATTCCGATTGTAACTTACACTGCGAAATAAATAATAATTTCTCGACCACGAATATCTTTGTTCTTGGGAAGCTTAACGTAGCCCTTGAGATACGAGTCAAAAGATCAAATATAACGATTAGATCTATTACGTTTTTTTTTCCATTGGAGCAGCCATATTTACAGATTCAATAGATGCTTGTTGCAATATTATTTTGAATTTTATGAAGATTTGATTTTGGGTTTTATTATTGAATTTTATCATTATTAGATTGTTTACAAACGACGGTTCAAATGAGATTAAAATGAAAGAAATGCTATGACAGATAAATAATAGTTGACCGGGATTCATAGTTAATAGTTGACTCTATATCTAGTATTGGACAAAAACAGTGAAAAACTGTACAAATTTTAATGAAATTTACTTCAATGACTGAGACACACATAGGAAGTGACTATTTTCCTTGATTATTGTTTTCAAAGTTACCTTAGTTGTAGCGAAAAGTCATTAGCAAGGAACTAACGAATTCGGATCTAACGAATCAAGGAATAGAAAATTTTAAGAAATTTCCGATTTTTTGGTATATCTGGGAAGTTTCTTCTTAGAAAATTATGACGTTTTCTTATACCTAAGGGAAATGATAAATGATAATTATGAATAATATGATAATGGATGGTGAGGCAGACTGGGTTATTTAACCTTGTCAATGCAACCAGTCTAGGAGAAGATAAACTTTGCATTCAAACTAGCTTTACACCGCTTAAAAATTGACCTTTTGTTACATCCTATAAGAAGAGGGGTTGGATAGATACATACATGTAGTATCTCCCCAAAATTAGTAATCACCAATTAATTATTTTTTACGAAAAGGTAATTTTCTTAATTTATATCAATACAACTCAAAGGGTACAAAGAATCCTTTGTTTAATGACATTTCAACCTTCATGGGTTATTTACTGCTCAAGTTATCCTTGCAGAACAACAGTGATACTATTTAATCCACAGCTGGGGGATAAGAGGGGTTCATGCCTTTCACGCAAGGATATTTGACCGAAATTGAAAGTAATAGCGCGACTGGAAGTCCAGTATTTTAGCCATTATGAAATAAGGACAAGTAAAGACTAGGTTGCCGAAGTAACGGAAATAAAATGACCGATTAACCGCAAACGGTTAACGTTATAATAAATGAAAGTAGATTTTTCTTCTATTTTTTATTTTTATTTTTTCTTCCCACTCCCGGATTTTTGACAGAATTTTGGATTGTTTCTTTATAGCAAAAAAAAAAAAAAAATGTATAAAGGCCATGGTCACACTTTAAATTTTCCGTCTTAAATATGATTTCTGGAAATATTACTGGAATAAGGCATGAACCATGGGTTTGAATGTTACACTGTGTTTATCATCTCAGATAAATAATGGAACATTCCGGTTTGGTTTTAAAGAAAGACAAGAAAAAGAGTGTAAATAAAAGAAAGAAAGAAAGAAAGAAAGAAAGAAGCTATGAAGCTATGTATCAGATGCTTATCGTCTGCTTCAATGGAATGAAAAGAAAAAAAGAAGAAAGGAGAGGAAAAAAGAAGAGGATATAGAAAAAGATGGCAACGAAATAGATAGATAAAAGGAGGGAGAAAAACAAAGAGAGAGAGAGAGAGAGAGAGAGAGAGAAATGAGTAAAAGAAAGAAATTAAACACGCTTTTGTTAATACTTGTAAATAAAAAAACTAAGTTTTTGTTTTCATATATATATATATATATATATATATATTATTCCTTTTTAATTAAGTTGTTTACAAAATGTGAGTTTTTTTTTAATGAAAATTGGAGTTCCTCGAGAACTGCTTGTCTGACAATGATATAATGAGATCTATTTACTTTTGATATTTGCAATAAAAAAAAGTTGTCTGAAGGAAAGCTGACAACGTTTTTCACACTTCAGAGACTTCAGAATTTGAAGCAAATAAAAAATAATTGTAGCCTGGAGACCAAGGATTTGTCAGCACGTTTTTAATTGCAATAAAACAGAAAAGGTCAAAGCATGCAGTGTTTTCTACAGTTTGATCGGGGAGCCCAGATCTTTTCTTATGTAAAAATTAACAGAAAATAATGACTTCATTGAATCTTTTTCTATTAAATGGAATTCTTTCGCTTTGAGTTCGTTTTTATCAGCAAATAAAACCCCTCACTGATTCATACAATTCTGACGTCACTTCAGGAGACGAAACACTTCATAAACTTGTGACCTGAGGTTCAATTCCAGATGGCCTTCTCCCAGCTAGAAACACTTTATTTTATTTCCTGTGCCCGAGATGTCTCATAAAAGATGGGTCAATGGAATTAACCATTTCTGGAACTACCCACATGAACGCCTGGGAGGCCCCACTTTGATTTTGATACTGTGTCCCTTTCCACTCATGTCGGGAGACATAAAAAATACCTTGAAGAGACACGATGTGGTCTCAAATGAACATTTATAAGTTTGAATTTTTTTTTTTTCTGTTTTGAAATCTACATTTTACATAGATAAGTTTTTAATTTCACTCAACTATGAAAACTTGCCATATTGCAAGTCTCGTTGTACTTTATTTATTTCTCATGTTTATCTATTTATTTGTTGTTTTTTTTTGTTGTTGTTTTTTTTAGGTGGGAGTTTATCTCAGAAAATATCGTTCAAATACATATGGTGTTTCATAAAGAATACCACCCTAAGAATAAAAGGGTAGAACATATTAATTTTAATCTACATTATGAGGTCCGTGTCAACACTGTACTCTTAGACAACGGCATATAGCATCTGTAATGATTGCATCATGCGCTAGTCTTATTTGGGCATCCATTTATTTGCGTAATTTCAGCTATGTCATTTCCCACGGATGAACGCTGTCGAGAATCATTTCGCGTCTAAAAACTTCAAAAGCACGAGAGATGAGAAAAATTTCCCCAGTCCACATGTTCCACCAAATTGACAGTACTCCTTTTGATTGGTAAATTTTGTAAGACTTTGGATCAAAAGATAGCTGATCGGCCATCTTTGATAACTGCCGAAGTTCTCACTCATGTTCCCAAGCGTTCAACTCACTGGCCCAGAAAATCTCTTTGGGAAACTATTTTTTCTGATTGGGCTGTCTACAACTACTTTTTCATGGTTACAAAGAAGTTTAGATACTCACCAAAAGACGGTTACACACTATTTGAAACACACACACACACACACACATGGGGTATCAACCTTCATGGGTTATTTACTGCTCAAGTCATCCTTGCAGAACAGCAGTGGTACTATTTAATCCACAGCTGGGGGATAAGAGGGGTTCATGCATTTCACCCAAGGATATTTGACCGAAATATATATATGTCCCAATAAAGGTTAGTAATAACATTTCTTAAAATGTGCATGTTCTTGGTATAACACTAAATTGTATCGTTAAGTTTTAAGATAAATGTATTTTCTGCCACAGGCAAGATATGACATAAGGTCAATTTTTAAGAGGAGTACAGTTGGTTCGAATTCAGAGTTTTCCTTCTCCTAGACTGGTTGCCTAAATAAAGTTAAAGTACATGTAACCGGACATTGGCGTAATGGTTAGAGTGTTCGCCAATGGCCCGGGAGACCTGGGTTCAAATCCAGGTCGAGTCATATCAAAGACTTTAAAAATGGTACTTGATGCTGCCTTGCTTAACACTCAGCATTATAAGGTAAAGATCAAGGTAAAGTGGAGCAATCCATGGAAAGGAGTAGTGCCTTCCCCTACACCTTGGTATAGTAGCTATAGAAAAGGGAGCCTCCGGGTCACCCTCGACTAAGGTCGTCAACAACATATACATGTGTATGTGTGTCTGCGTTTGTGTAAGCAGTATTTGGCATTAAATAACCATCAAGGGTTGATATGCCTTTAAATTACTCCAGTCCTACTCTTTATCTCAAAGAAAGAGAAGAAAATTGATGGAATCTTGTGTTTCACATTTTTTTCTTTAATGAACAAAATCTAAAGAATTAAATCGAAAAACTTAACTTTAAACTTAAACACACAAAATAATTGGAGCTTTGGGGAATGTGGAGTATCCCTTTATCACCATTACTCCCAGGTCTACTCTGACCCGGAGTGGTGGTGCCAGTTAGGGTCCCATTAAGGGGTAAAATAGAACAATTCAATCATTTACTATACTTAAAACCACTTAACTGTGTGCAAATAAATGATTGATATTAAATAGAATTATTAGTGCTCGATAAAAGCAGTTGAAACCATTTAACTGTGTGCAAATAAATGAACTGTAACTCGTTTTAAAATGAAGTTAACTGTGGCACTATAGACTCTAGTGTGATAGTATATACAATTATTTATTTATGTATTCCCTACTCACTAACTGGTACGTCCTTGTAGCCAATTGTATGTTTGAGAGTTGAACTTTACAGCAGTTACATGTCTTGCCCAGAATTTTGAACTAAATGTCTTCCAAGTTGACTTATGTCAGGTTAACTTTTTTCTTTTCTTTCCTTTTTCCTTTCCTTTCTTTCTTCTTTCTTTTCTTTTTTTCCTATCCCTTCTTTCTTCTTTTTTCCTTTCCTTTTCTTCCCTTTCTTTCTTTTTTTCCTTTCTTCTTTCCTTTCTTTCCTTTCTTTCTTCTTTCCTTTCGACTTTTCCTTTCCTTTCTTTCTTCTTTCTTTTCTTTTTTTCCTATCTGTTCTTCCTTCTTTCAAAAAGCACAGCGTAACGGTTATCGTCGCAAGAAGTGGATACGGTAATCTAAAAATCAAATCCTGAACAAGGCTGTTTGCATTTCACATAGAGCTAATACCCTTAGGAGAAGCATTCATCCAACAATTCTCTCTCCAGCGATGAATAAACTGTAGGACAGACTGAGCTTTTTAACCTTGGAATAGCAACCGATCGAGAAGAAAAATTCTAAATTCAAACCAGACCCGGTGAGGGATGGGCTACGGCAGGTTCTATAACCAAACTAGGTAACAGGATATCTCTCTCTCTCTCTCTCTCTCTCTCTCTCTCTCTCTCTCTTTTAAATCACGAAATGGATGAGTGAATCTTTAGTCATAAATTTGCCTGCCTGACGATTAAATTATTGAAATTCTGTTAAAGTCAAATTCAAATCTCAAGTGACAACTGCTTTTTATACTTTTCACTCTTATGAAATGATTCATGAATATCTGTTTATTGATGAATCTACAGGGAAGTACTCGAATTTCATCCGCGGGTGAGGGGGGGAGTTGTCTGGGATTTAACACAATTTACTGAGTTAAAATCTAAACGGGTGTTGTAAAGTTTCTAATGAGTCAATATTAATGCTTTACGAGAATCCTTCATATACCCAATGTGTTAGCGGGACTAAAAATACACCGACTGCAACCTTCATACAGAGAGATAAGACTCCCTTCTCTCACAAAAAAAAGATCGGGTTGCTCTCTGTATGACTTTAAACTGTATCCGATAGTGAGTGTTGAGCACCCCTTTTATTGTCATTACTCTAAGGTCCACTCTAGGAGGTGTAGTATCTGTTAGGGTCCCTTCTATGGCTAAAATAGATCGGTTTGTAAATTATTAGTATTGGATAGAAATAAATAAAACAATAAATCTATGTGCGAATTATTTGTATTGATAGTTAATAGTATTATTTATTACTCTTTGCAAGTATTTCAAACCACCGTCAGTTAATGGTCTTTCACTGGAGTCCAAGTGACAGCAAGTCTCCTCGTTCTCCAGGACTCTTCTCAGTATTTTGGCCGATCTCAATAATGTTGTAGTTTGGATGGTCACGGCTCATCTTCCGATTTCCAATTCATCCAGCCCCTTCGACCAAGTCTTTAGGGACCGATCCAAGTGTGCTAATTACAGTTGGTATCACCGTCACCGTAATATTCCATTCTCAGGGAATGTTTAAGAATTTGTCTATCTTTTCGTTTTCTTTTATTTTTACTCAATGGTCCACTGGAAAGACAAAATTTACGAAGTGGCAATTTTCTTTTTCTTTTTTGATTAACACTAGCTTTGGTCTTCCAAAATCCTAGAGAATTTCATGCATCCCGTTCTCTAGAACGGCTTCCAGTCGGTGTATATAAATAAGTAAGTTGGCGACCGTAGTCGAGGGCGAAGGCTCCCCTTTCAATAGCTACTACACCGAGGTGTAGGAGAGAGCGCAACTCCTTTCCCTGGATTTCTCCACTTTACCCTTGATACGTACCTTATATTGCTGAGTGTTAAGCAAGGAGGTATAAAGTACCATTTTTAAAGTCTTTGGTATGACTTGACCTGTAATTGAACCCAGGTCTCCCGGACCATTGACGAACACTGTACCCATTAGGACAATGAGCTATTTGGTATTATGGTCAAATATAAATTTCTTCCCTAAATATCTGTGGATCACCTTTCCCACCTGGGCATGCCTCGTCTTGTAGTTCTTTTGCAATTGTTTGCGGGATTTACTTATCATGTGGTTAACTTTTTCATCTCTGTCACCACATAACGAACTGTTTCTAGTCGGTTGCGTATAATTGATTTTCGTTTTAATGTAATTAGTGCTTATAGCGTTGTGTTGTATAATTTGGTGATGTCCATCACAACTGTAATACAATATACATATTCATATACAGTCAAATACACAACACAAATGCATGTACAATCGCAGGCGGACTTTGTTGTTCAGGTACGAACGCATTAATTAACTTCTGACTTCGGTTCTTCGAAACGTGGAGAGAGACACAATTCTTACTATGCTAACCTCACCAATGCGCGGCGTATCTTGTGATGTTTAAGATCACTGTGGGTAGAGATCCGAAAATCTTCACCGTCGCCCTAACTCAACTCCCTGCCCCAAATGGCAGAGAACTCAACTATCTGCCTGCATGGTCCAATGTCAACCTTCAACTAACTCTTTTTCAAAATCCTCAAATTCTCAAGACCATCACTTCCGAGCATGACGTCATCCACATTCCAGTCCCATTTCCTGTCTGGGGGTTTATAATGACAATGGTGATTGTCATATCCTTTGCGCACGAGCGTAAACTGCACCAATTGACTATACACCTGAACTCTTAACCAGAATAGTTCAAAGCCCAACCAAACTTAATGATAAAATATAATTAACGAAAAATGATTTATATAAAAAAGCATTCCTTAATTATATAACAGTTGTATCATGCTGAATTTACCACTTGAAGTTTTCTCGTATGCAATCTCGCCAGTTTGTTGCTGGAAATATACATACATTTGTTTTTCTTTCCATTTCTGTTTCCTAGTTTTTTGTAATTATTTTGTTTATCTTTATGTTGTCAGTGCTGTTACTGACTGCTGTGATTAGTCTTCCTTTGCTCTTTTTTTATGTTGTCTTCGTGTCTTTGGATTGATGTATCTACGCAATCCTCAATGCTGGTGAGTCTGATTCCTTCGTTTCTTAACACACAGAATCTGTTTATGTCATCTCTCAAGTGTAAAGCCTTATGCATAGTCATCAACTGTCTTGTCCTTTGGTCGATTTATCTAAGTTCCTCCTTTGTCCATTTTAAGAATGGTCCAGACTATCTTACCAGGAAGACTGCCCAGGTATTTATTTATTTTTTTAATGAGTTTTCTACTGCAGAGCTTGTTTTCGAGAAGCTTTACCGTTCGTTTGAGGTAGTCTTTTGTAATCTTTCCCCCTTTCAGCTTGATTGATTGTGTCTGCTTCCAATATTCCCAAGTACTTGGAATTTTCCTTTTCTCCAATTGCTTTCCTTATTTGGTAGTTCTATTCCTTCCATTGTTTCTCTTTTCCCACTTTTCATTATCAGCTAAGCACGTTTTTTCAATGCCAAATTCCATTCCTATTTTCTGGCTGTAAATTCTTTATTTCTTGTATTAAGGTCTTCAGTTCTACATATATCTTGACATCATCTATTTACATAAGGTAATTAATCCTTTCTTATGCATTTTCTAAGGATGTAATTGAATGGTATCTATTATTATTATTATTATTATTATTATTATTATTATTCACTCCTTGCAAATTCTTCACACCAGTACCAGCTGGTGGTCTTTCACTGGAGTCTGAGTGACAGCAAGTCTCCTCAGGTTTCCAGGACTTTTCTCAGCATTAATAATGCTGTAGTTTTGGATGGTCTCCACTCGTCCTCTTATTTCCAAGTCCTCCATTATCAATCATTTGGTGAATATACCGAGTGCACCAATTACAACTGGTATCACTGACACTTTTATGCGCCATATTTTTTTCAGTTAAGGTTTAGCTACTTATTGTCTCTTTTTCACTTTCTTTCAAATTTACCCTTAGGTCAGCAGGAATAGCAATGTCCACTATTCAATTGGTTCTTTCTTTTTCTTTTTTTTTTTTTTTTTTGACGATTCCTTGGTCTGGTCATCTGGCCGAGATTAAGTTATCCGTTTGTATCTCAAAATCTCAGAGAATTTAGTGCGTCTCATTCTCCAGGACGGACGCTAGGTTGTTCATATACCATTTTTGTATGGTCAAATTTAAATTTCTTGCTTAATATCCAGTGGACCACCTTGCCCACCCAGTAGTGTTAAATCTTAAACTCTTTTCGTCCGAATTTGCAGCATTCGCTTATTATGTGATTGATCGTTTCGTCTCAATCACCACATAATCTACATTTGCTATTTTGCTGCGTCTTATCTATTCTTGCTTTGGTATAATTAGTCCTTAGGGCGTTGTTCTGTGCTGCTATCAGAAGAGATTCTGTTTCTCTCTAAAGGTTTCCCTTTCTTTGCCATGTGCAAGTTTTCTCGTGTGAGATTTCGTTTGTTTATCGCTTGAACTGTTCACAGAATTATTTTCCTTCCTAATTTAGTTTTCTGGTTATTTTTATTCCGTTGATGATTGTGTAGCTGTAATCAATTTTCCTCCGCGCTTGTGTATATAAGTCTTCAAGTCGTTGTATTGATGCATCAACCGCTATCTTTAATACTGGTATCTCCTCTTTCCTCCTTCTTTTCTCGTCACATAGAGTCTGTCTGTGTATTTTCAGAGATGTAAGGCCTTATCCATCGTCATTAGTTTTTCTTGTTTTCTGGTCCCTTTGTTTAACTTCTGTCTTCGTCCTTTTTAAAAATGATCCCGAGTACCTTACAATGGAAACAGTCCAGGTGTTTATCTCTTTGATGAAATTCCTGCTATATAATTTGATTTCGAGTAGTTTTGTCGTTCTCCTAAGATACTCTTTTTAAATTTTTTCTTTCCTCTTCACTTGTTTGATGTTGTCCGCTTCCAATATTCCCAAGTATTTGTAAGTTTCTTTTTCTCCAGGTGTTCTGATTTTTTTCCTGATTTGGTCAAGTGGGTAGAGTGTTCGCCTATGGTCAGGGAGAACTGGGTTCAATCCCAGGTCAAGTCATTCCAAAGACTTTAAAAATGGTACTTGATACCTACTTGCTTAACACTTAGCAATACAAGGTACGTATCAAGGGTAAAGTGGAGCAATCCAGGGAAAGGAGTAGCACCCTTTCTTACACCTTGGTGTAGTAGCTATTGAAAAGGGAGCCTTCTGGTCGACTTCGACTACGGTCGCCAACTTTACTTACTTTATTCTCTCCGTTATGCGTCGTTTCCCACTTCTCATTATTAACATAGTGTCTTTGTCTATGCCAAATTCCATCCCTATGTCCTGACTGTATATTCTCACTGCCTGTATGACAGTTTCCAATTCTTTTTCATTTTTGGTAAACAGTTTGATGTCGTCCATGTACATGAGGTAATTGATCTTTTGTTGCAATTTAGTTATTGTGTATCCGGCTGCGCATTTCCTATGTATGTGACTAAGTGGCATCATCGCTATAACAAATAGTAATGGTAATAACGCATCTCCCTGGAATATTTCCCTCTGGATTTTTGCCTCAGCTAAACTTTTCCTCCTGCTGTCAATCCTACTCTACAGTTTTCCCTGATTTTCTCGATAAACTTTATGATTTCGTCGGATATCTTGTACATTTTGAGACAGTGTATTATCCAGCTGAGGGGGGCTTTTGTGGTCAATCCACGCCATAGCTAGAATTTTCTTTCTCGTTTTACTTTCATTGAAGATGTGTTGATCAATATATGAGAACTTTCCCGTCCCTTTGGATCCTTTATTGAGTCCTTTCTGTTCCTCAGCGAACAATAATAATCATTATTATTGTTGTTCTTGTTGTTGTTTAAAGATTTTTTCATATCAGAGTTAACTGATACATGTTTTACTGACATCTGAGTGACACTAAGTCTCCTCAAGTATCCAGGACTCTTCTAAGTATTCTAGCCGATTTCAACAATGTGTAATATTACGGACGGGCGCTGTCATCAATCAGTGAAGGTGTCACGAGACGAGCGCGTGCGGGCAGAATGATCTGCAAAGTTAGACGTGATTTTAAAATAATCACAGATGTATTATCACGTGTTTCACTGGTGACATCGAACATTCGCGGATCTCCAATATCTCTATATAAGAAAAAAGGAACGAGATTTTGGCAGAGTTTAAGGCAGTTGTCAAACCGTGTACGTTAAAGGTTCCGAGCCCTCGACCCGTCCTAACCCAGTCTGCTACGACCTATCTGTCAGGTGTGTGTCAAACAGCCAGCTCTCATCCACACCCCGTCACCACCGAGAGGAAGGAAGAAGAAGGACGCAACTAAAATGAACTTTTCGAGTTGCAGTGATCATAGCTGAATGATAAACAACTGCAATATTTTCTTCCCTTACCTTCGAGTTTGAGTATTTCTTTTTCTGCGGACTTCTTTCTTTACAGCAGAAAACGTTGGTCCTATGGTACAAATGTTGTAGTTTGGATGGTCTCGATTCTTACTCTGATTTCCAGTTCCTACAGTTTTTTCCAAGCCTTTGGGGATTGTTCCGAGTGCACCAACTACAATTGCTATCATCATAGTTCTCATGTTCCACTCCTTTTTGGTTCTCTGTCTAGGTCTTAGTATGTATCTATCTTTTCGTTTTCTTTCATTTTCACTCTCTATTGTTATTATTATTTTACTCATTTGAGAGTTTTTTTTCACCCTATCGTTAGCTGATGGTTCTCTGCCGGTGATAAAATGTTTCCTCAAGTCTCCAGGACTCTTCTCAGTATTCTGGCCAATCTCAATAATGCTGTAGTTTTAATGATCTCCACTCGTCCTCTTCTTTCCAAGTCCTTCAGTCCCGGTACCAAACCTTTGATGACCGTGCTGAACGTGCCAATTACAATTGGTATCATCGCCACTTTCATGTTCCGTTGTTTTTTCAGGTCTCAAGCAAGGTCTACGTACTTATCTCTCTTTTCACTTTCATTACGTTTTACCCTGTGATCAGCTGGAACGGCAAAGTCCACTTTTTGGCAGGTTCTCTTTTTTTAATTTTTTGTTGTCGCCTGGCTGAGATTAAATGATCAGGTTGTATCTCAAAATTCCAAAGAATTTTGTGCATCTCATTTTCTTTGACGGATTCTGAGTTATGCATAGTGTTATATAATTTTATGACATGGATTTTCGGTTCGTTCCGAGTGACCCCGTGTGCTTTGGCAAGCTGCCACATTTTGATTAGTAAACAGGAAGATGACGGCGCGTCAGGTCACTTAGGTCGAACAGGTGTGTAACCGGAAGGAGACCACGAGATGAGAATCACGCGTTCAGATTTGGAGAGAGGCAGAGAATCACTTGAGCGAGGGATCACAGCCGATCAGAGGCGTTTCTAACGAGCTTGCAAGGGGTTGCAAGCGTTGGCACCCCCTGGCTCCTGAA
Organism: Sepioteuthis lessoniana; assembly: GCA_963585895.1. NCBI lineage: Eukaryota > Metazoa > Mollusca > Cephalopoda > Myopsida > Loliginidae > Sepioteuthis > Sepioteuthis lessoniana. The sequence continues at coordinate 75,023,492 of OY757935.1, forward strand.
AGAAGATATTGGAAGAAGAAGTCCTCTCTCTGAGTATATGTCTCTCCATCTTTCTCTCACACACCACAGAAACATCAACCCTTTCGAGAATAAAGTTTGAGAGATGTATATTTATAAAGAAGTGTGTTCTTTCGTTCATTGAAGTTCGTAAATCAATGTTATGATTATGGGTATACAACAATAAACCATTTGTTCGTCTGGTCGAATTTAAACGTCTTGCTCAATAGTAATACTTGAAGCAATTTAACTGAATGGAATCTATTATAATTAGATAGGAATGCTTAAAAACTTATAATTTCTTAATTAAGAATTGTCTATTGAATCTCTTATTCTTTAACTACCGTTAGTAAGGGGGTGTCCTCATGGTGTAATGGTTAAAGCGATGGACTGCGGAATCGTAGTAAGCGAGTCCGTACTCCAGTTGCGCTATTACGTTCACTTTCGGGCAAATACCCTTGGGAAAGGTATGAACCGCCTTATCCTCCCAGCAATGGGTTAAATAGCACCACTACTGTTCTTCTAGGAGAATAGCTTTGGCATTAAATAACCGACAAAGGTTTATATGCCATTAAACAAAGAAACCAAACCTACCGTTAGTAACTTGAAACAATATTCTTACGCGAAAAAAATGACTGACTTCAGCATTGAATAACCCAGCAGTGTTGACATACGATAAAATCCAACCAACCAACCAACCAACCGTTATATCATACAAAATAGTACTGACTTCAAAACGTTCCCTCTAAGTTGTGTGCCTGGACGCAAGGGAAAAAAAAGACACACCATAAAACTCTAATGTAGCGTATGAATTTTGGAAATTTCTGATGAAGAAAAAAATTCCTAAACAAAACTACGTAGCCGAACAATCAATCGTCATATCGATCTTGTTTTGATTTCTGTTTTACAAACTTAAAAAAAAAATCAATGACAGTCACAAAAGTGAAAAAAGAAATCTACTGTCTGTACACTCTACTTCAGTCATTTACAGACTTTTTGGTTCCGCGCAGGTTATAAAAAAATAGGGAAGAGGGAAGGCGGTTCATTGCTGTCTTTATTCATCTATTCTTTTTTTTTGGGGGGGGGGAGGGAGTTTCATTATCTGTCTCATCGTCGTTACTATTTTTACAATTTTTCGGATGGTCTAACCTTATTCAGATTTATTTTTATCAATTTTTCTGGTTAATCTTATTCTATGACGGTTAATTGATAAATAAGATTTCCAATGATAGAAACCCATAGTTCTCAACATATGCCCCCCCACCAAAATGTTTCTGCAAATTTTGATGGGAGTAACAGAAAATTAACAGAAACAACACATTGTTTACTTCTAAGTTTCAGTTTTAATAAATATTTTTATCTTTGAATATTTTTATCGTTGAATTATATTTTTAGATTTCATTGATAAGATTATTTTTATTCTTATAGATATTATAGTAATTTGAAATTATCTAATTTTTGAACTTTTTGACAATGTAGAGTGTAGTTCCCCACAATCAGTCAAGTTTGTGACTTTGATATTAAAAAACTTGAAATTGAATTACCCTTTCGTTTATAAAATAAATTTCATAGACTTAATGATTTGGGGGCCATTAATCAAAGGTCGACTGTTACACGAGTAATAATTCTGTAAGGTCAAGATTCAAACAGAATGAAAAAGACAAATTAACAATCAATAGGTTCAAAAATTAATTTCATAAAATTAATATCCTGATGATGAATTAAAGGTCGACCTATACACGAGATAAACGTATCATAGAGCGCATACAGGAAATAACTATTTTGATTGGTTTGGTTTCTTTGTTTAATGTACATATCAACCTTAGTAGGTTATCTAATGCCAAAGCCATTCTTCTAGAACAGTCGTGGTGGTACTATTAAACCCATAGTTGGGAGGATAAGGGGGTTCATACTTTTCCCAGGGGTATTTGTCCAAAAGTGAATGTAATAGCGCGACTGGAGTTCGAACTCGCTTACTACGATTTCTCAGTCCATCTCTTAAACAATTAAACCACGAGGACACCCCGTAACTGTTTTGATTTCTTTCGGGATTCTCATTAACAAGGAAAAGCAATCAGAAAGATTATTTGAAGTTGTAACTAAAGAGGATTTTTTTGTTTCGACAATCGTAAATAATTTATCAACTGTTCGAGTGTAGAATTTAAGAATAATAGAATTAATCCCAGAAAAAAAAACAACAGAATGCTATAATGTGAAATGATGGTTTTATTTCCAAGATAAACCACTGACCACAGTCTACTTGTCCGGTGATATCTCGAGAGAGAAAGCACAGACGTAAATGTTTGTTTCTCACGCGAACAGTAAACCTGATGCTGACCGCCCAAAGGTTTTAACATGGAACGAACGAAAAGACAAAATATTGCTGGTTTGCCACCAGAAAACGACTGTAAAGGAAGCCATCAAAATAATGGGAAAAAAACCTATGGAATGGAAACTACAATCTAATAAGGGTGGTCATGGATCTTCACAGCTTCCTTCATGACTAAACTATGAATTAACTTGGATGTTCTTGGGAGATGATGTAGAGTGGATTTGGGGCTGATTTCTTCAAGGTCTGAATTCAGCATTTTCCTTTTCTTAGTGTGGTTGTCTATCAGTGGGAGTAAAGAACCTAATCAGCTTTGCAATTTTAGTCATAATTTTAGGAAGAAGTGAATCCATATTTTTGCAAGGGCATTAGCATAAAATCAGCACAAAAATCCTCAGCCGAGATTTGAATTTCGATCTCCGATTCCATTTTCCGTTGCGAATAGCATTACGTCACACGTTTCTCGATAAACCTTTCTCTCCCCCCTCTCCAAGTTGGTAGAGAGTTCGCCACTGGCCAGGCAGATCGGGGTTCGATTCCAGGTCGAATCATACCAAAGTCTTTAAAAATGGTATTTGATACCTCCTTACTTAACAGTCACAACTATTAGGTACGTATCAAGGGTAAAGTGGAGCAATTCAGGGAAAGGAATAGTACCCTCCCTTACACCTCTGTGTAGTACATATTGAAAAGGAAGCCTTCTGGTCACCCTCGACTACAGTTGCCAACTTTACTTTTCACTTATATATATATATATATATATATATATATTTGTGTGTGAACGGAAAATTAGTCATGAAAACGTAAATGTTCACGAAAACTATCCAAGTTAGACGAAGCAGACATTCAGGACACTGCTGGAGAAGTAGCGACGAGCTCATAAGTGATGTACTACTATGGACCCCCACATATGGCCGTGCAAAAGCAGGACGACTAGCTCGAACATACATACAGCAGCTCTGCGAGGATACGGGATGTAGCCCTGAAGACCTGCCAGAGGCGATGAATGATAGGGAGAAGTAGCGAGAGAGGGTCAGGGATATCCGCGCTGGCGGCACGACATGATGATGATGATGATAATGATTGATCCAGACCGGTTTCAGCCTTAGGCCATCACCAGGGAATGTTTATTTCATGATGGCAGGAGACGATTGGTGTAACGGTTATTGTCGTTGAAAATGAACTAGCCGAGCCGAGTTCAATTCTTGGGCAAGTGTTGTATATTGACCTGCGACCCGGCCGGGCTGTCAAAATAGGAAATGCACCTATGTAAATAACAGGTGCATCCGGTCGAGGAATATCAGAATTATAACATTGACCGTGGATGGGTTGAATGAGTGCAATTGTGACAATTGTGACAAGAAGAAGAGGGCGTTGAACTATTATATAACTCGGTGAAGACAGGAAGTCAGTTAGTTTGGAGACCAGACCAGTTGCAGACACGATGCGGTAGAGAAAGCCAGCACCCGGTAGAAGGGGCCTCGGGACCCCCGATTGAGAGTTTGGAGACCAGACCAGTTGGAGAGAAGATGCGGTAGAGAAAGCCAGTACCCGGCAGAAGGGGCCTCGCGACCCCCGATTGAGAGTTTGGAGATCAGACGAGTTGGTGAGAAGATGCTGGATTGAGGAACATGTCCCAAAGAGGCTGGGCCTCCAGGCCCCCGGTTGAGCAGCCCAGGAGAACGGGAAAGAAACGCGGTTATGGCCATTAGAGTGGGGGGATCAATATGTTGCAGTTCTGTTCGGTCTCCAACTCCCTCTCACACACAACCCTTTCAAATAAAGTGAGAGGTATATTTTTCTAAAAGAACTGTGTCATTCGTCTTTATCATTGCGTCGTTGTGTTCTGCATGCATATGTAGATGTATATGTATTATGTGTTTGTATAGTTGGTCATGGTTGTGACTTCAGGCTAATGATCTTAAAAAAAATATGATGCATGGTTATAAGAAAAATTGATAGATAATTATTATTTTACAATTGAACTAAATAGTAACAAAGATGTCTCCCTTGGGCTATAGAGAATTATAGAGAGTTAGTGACCTCACACCCAGAGAGAGAGTGGTCACAAGATATTACCTACGTAATCTCTAATATAAAGGGGCATAAAACCAATTTCAAACTACCTTTCTCTCTTGACCAACGGTAAAAGTAGTACATTCTACCTTGGATAGAATTTTCTGTTTCTTTCTTCCTCCAAGCACCAAGCGTATTGAACAAATCATTGTGTGTGTATGTGAGTGTGTTGTATTTGCGTGTGTGTGTGTGTGTGTGTGTGTGTGTGTGTGTGTGTGCGTTTGTGTGTGTGTGTGTGTGTGTGTCTGTGATTTATTGGTTATATCTAAACCCAAAAAGGCTTTGCGATATCTGTTTTCACGGCCAAAACATTTCTACTATTTTGATAAAATAGGCAACAGTAGTGACCGTATTCCCAGAGGCAAATTTTTGAGTAGTCCACCATTTTTTTATTACTGTCTCATTCTCGTCGCTTTTGTCAGAACCCAAAAATCCTCTTTAGCTACATCGTCATATAATCTCCTTGATTGCTTTTCCTTGTCAACCAATTACAGTGCTAAAAGAAAACTGAATGGCTATTTGCAGTGTATATATATATATATATCAGTATGTGTGTGTGTGTGTATGTGTAACATCATAAACGTTTTGGTGAAATAATGTATATTTATATGCGTTGGTACGAGCGTGTTTATATGAGTATGTGTATTGGCGTACTATATATATATATATATATATCAGTGTGTACATATGTATATATATGTGTGTGTGTATATATATATATATATATATACATGGTTTATTCAATAGGTTTCCAGACTTTTTGTACAGGCCTTTAAAATTGTTGTAGGCTCTTGAAAATTTAGTATGTTTTTGTTACACATCTTATAAGATGACTGACCAATTTTTATGAGTTCACGTTCAAATGAACAGCTACAGCAGGAATTGGAATACACCCTACTAAAGCCTCATTGTCACAGCTGGTGAATTTCAAAAATGCAATCTGACACTTTAGAAGAACGATATGCAATAAAATTGTGTTTTAAAAAAATGCTGCCACAGAAACGTATGGAATGCTTCAGACTGCTTTTGGACCGACCATCTTGCATGAATCGAGCATCAGTTTTGGAGTGGCATAAGAGATTCAAGGAAAACAGGGAGTCTGTGAGGGATGATGAGAGGTGTGGGAGGAATAAGGAAGTCAATACACCAGAGTTGATTGGCCAAACGGTTAGGGTTAGGGTTACTATGTTGAGGTTTTAAGAGAGTTCAGGAAGAGATTCCGTCGGAAGAGGTCAGCACTCTTCAAATCGGGTCAGTCGCATTTCCAGCAGGACAATACACCAGTCCACAACTCCACTCTTGTCATCCAGACTATTTAACCAAGATGGGCATCAAGACAGTTCCTTACACTCCCGATAGTCCAGATTTTGCTCTCTGTGACTTTTGCTTATTCCCTAAGCTCACAGGCTGTCGTTATGAGACAAATGAGGAGATGAAAGCGCCTGTGACGAAAGTCATTGACACCCTCACACAAGTGGACTTCGATGGGGCTTTCCAGAAGTTGTTGGAACGGTACAAAAAGTGCATTGCAGCCGGAGGAGATTACTTCGAAGGGGACAAGAGTTTCATATGTGTACTATCAATAAAAGTGCCCATACGAAAAAAATCTGGAAACTTATTTAATGATCCTTCTATATATATATATATATATATGCATGTAAGTACACTTGTGTCTGTATCAGTATTGGCATAACGTATGTATGTATATTCATGGATGTGTGTATATGGCTTCAAGAGAAAACTTAAACAATTTAGGAAGGTCGGTAGAAGTTAATGAATATGAAGATAGTCAATGAAAGATTTCTACATGGAAACGAAAGGCTTTTTTTTTTTAAATGTCCGTCATAATCTGAAACATTTAGGCCCTGATACGATCAGAGTGGTTAGTAGACAAGGACATCGATTTTAAAGATGTTTTTATGGGATATCCAAGCTGGGGAAGCAGTTTTCTTTCTCGGAAGTCAGGACCCCATATATCCAATGGCGCAGTCAATAGTGAGAGTTGTAGGAATTAGAGTCTTGGTTAATATGTAGAATGGGTTGCCAGAAATAGTAGCAACTTTGTTAGCATTTGGTGTTGGGACACCAAAAACCACCCCAAAACCAAGTCCATATTAAGATGTATCATATACCTACTTCCCGCCTAAATAAAACAGAAGAATGAATAAAAACAATACATGTGTATTCTGGAATTGATTTTTGTCCTCCACCCAACTTTGTTGAACTGATCTGTGGCTTATACAGTTTTGATTAATCTTTTCTAACTAAGCACAACGTAGGATTGAAGTCGTTCGCTGTTGAAGCCGGTCGAGCCGCAGACCATGTTCAAGTGTTTTCTTTTGTTATCTCCTTAATACACATTTTTTAATTAAAGGTATCGTGTAAGACAAAAAAAATTATAAATAGGTAAGTAAATGAATAAATAAATAAATACAATCTTGATACCAAGGAGCCATTTTAAAGGAATACATTTTTGTATTTCTTTAATGGGTTGTGTTTAAAGAATTCGTCAGGAAACAAACTGATGTACCCCCAACAATTTCTTCCATATCAACCGTTTGGCCATCGAGAAGTCGTGTTAAAAAAAAACTGTAGCATTATTCGACCCGAGACACAAGCATTGGGGGTACGTCGTTCCCGAGGATGAGTAATTGCCTTCTTGTGAAATGTAATAGACACCAAGTCTTCTCACCATTTATAGATAACTTTTAATATTACAGTTGCGTTGGTATCGCCTCGAAGTAACATTGCAGTCAAAGAGACAAAGACGAGATGAAGAGATGACGACGAAATTAAGTTCTTCATTCCAGGAAAAGAAAAAACTGACACGTGGTCACGGAAAAATCCCACTCAGTTTATTGCCGATATTACGACTTCCCTCAGGACCGGTCTCAAAAACAAGAAAACGTGAAGTGGCATTTTCAAGTCGACCAAAAAATGATCTATTCTTTGACAAATCGTAGCCCACCTCTAATGCGGGGAGAACGGTTTTGCTTAACCTGAATATTAAGGTTGTGACTTGTCAATCTTCCAGAAACTAACTAAGACTCTATGTTTCGTGTTTGACTGTCTCTCGCACCTACAACGAGAATTCTTGGGATTTTGACCTTTCATTTTTGGTCACAGAAAGATCTCACTCAGTTTGTTGCTGATGGTACAATTTTCCTCTGAGCTGGTCTCAAAAACTGGAATATTTGATGGGGTATTTTCAAGTCGACCAAGGAAAGTTCTTTTCGATGATAAATCGTAGTGCTCTTTCAATGGGAGAGGGTACGCTTAGCCCTGAAATTTAGGTTGTTATATATCGTTCTGATGTCTAACAAACGGCTCCTTTTCAAAAATCACAAAATCTAGAAGTGACAGTCTCTCGCACTTACGACTTGAGTTCTAGTATTTTTTTTTTTTTTTTGTTGCCAGTCACACAGCTGGAGACTAGGATCTCTGGCTATTACATTACATTACTCTCGAAAACCGGTCTGGGTACGGGTTACGCATTTATTAGCTAGTTGCTTCGAAGGAATATTAATATTTGCAAATCAGCTATTACAACCTCGAGTAGAATCTGTGCTCTGAGCGGCACGTCTTCCTGTCAAAGCCATATCTGTCTCTGTGTCTCCTGTCTTCACTTTAGTTTATATCACGTGATCTCTCATTATGATGCTCCGCTTCCAAGGGAAGGTATCTTGTTTACTCATTTTTTAAAAATTTCTGTTGGTGTATTCAGATCAAACACGCACTTATTTTACTCTGCACCCGACAATGTGGAGGTTATTTCTCTGGTTACCTCACTACATACAATTGATTGTAGATAATGGTACGACATTAAATGTTGTAATGAATTCACACCATCCGTTAAATCTATTCTTTTACGTGGTTTATCGAATATATTGTTACGTAATGGCCCCCATCAATAACCCAGGCAACCCAGAGAAAATGTTGACGTGTGATTGAAGGTTCAATCAAAATTGAAACAACTATAGAGGAATAAAAATCACTAGAGGTGGTCACAAGGTATTTGAAAATTTTAATCAGATAAAAAGTTTACGCGGTTGGGTTCGAGACTCGAAGAAGAGTAGACACTTGATTTGAGGCTCAAGCGAAACCAATCCTCGTCGGAGTGGTAATGTCTCATAAATGAAAGAACGGTTCTTAAAAAAAAAAGAAAACCTTATGTAGACCAGTTCATATAAAAGTAACATTAACATAAACATAAACGTCAGTAGGTTTTCGAGATTCAATATGTTTATCACTTCCTTCTAGCAGTCGGTGTCAAGTGACAATCTTTATGACCCCATCGCTTGTATTACAACAGTTATTGTCGTTGGAAATGGACCCGGCGACAGTGTTTCCATAGTTATACCCTTTGAAAGAATTTTAAAAAACAAGAAAATTTTGGCTTGGTTTCTTTGTTTAATGGCATATCAACCTTCATGGGATATTTAAAACTAAAGCCGTCCTTGTGAAAAAACATTAGTGGTACTATTTAACCCAAACTTGAGGGAGGGATAATTAGGTTCATGCCTTTCCTTTGGGTATTAGTCTATAAGGGAACGAAATAGTTCGTCTTGAGTTCGAACTTGCTTACTATGATGTTGTAGTCCAGTACGATAACCACTACCCCACAGGAACACCTCCTATTTGGAAAAGAAACTACGAAAACTGGAGATCCAATGAAGAATTGACATCGTCCATCAAACATATATATATATATATATATAGCAAATTATATAAATATATATATAGCAAATTATCTATATATATATGTATACCAAATTAGTTCATTGACCTAGTGGGTAGAGCATTCGCCAATGGTCCGGTAGACCTAGGTTCAATCCCAGGTCGAGTCATACCAAAGACTTTAACAATGCTACTTGATACCTCCTTGCTTAACATTCAGCAATATAAGGTACGTATCAAGAGTATGGTGGAGCAATCCAGGGAAAGGAGTAGCGCCTTCTCCTACATCTTGGTGTAGTAGCTATTGAAAAAGGAGCCTTCTGGTCACCCTCGACTACGGTCGCCAACTTTATTTTTACTTATATATATATATATATATATATATATCATCTTATATATATATATATATATATATATACCGATCCCCCCGCATGAGCAGGATGTGATGCAAGGTCAATTTTCTTATAGCGAAGTTTAACAGTTCTTAATTCAAAGTTTTCTTTTTCCCATATTGGTTGACATACCAAGGTTAAAGAGCTAGTCTATCTTACTATTCTCTCACAGCTAGCGGCAGAATAGTTGGAGGCATATCTTTTCTAAGAGTATTTACGCTATGTGAAATGCAAACACCGTCGTTTAGGATTTGAACTTAGATCGCCTGGTTTATTTCCTACAACGATAACCATTACACCAAAAGCACCTCAATATACATATATATATATATATATATTGTATCAAGGATTGTCACTTCATGCTTTAATCATCTACTAAGAATTATCACCAGGGTTCAATCCCAGGTCGAGTCATAGCAAAAACTGAAAAAAAGTAATTGATGGCGCCATAATAAAGTACGTATCAGGGGAAAAGTGGAGCAATTAAGGGGAAGGAGTAGCGGCCTACCCTACACTTCGCTGTTATAACTAAGGAAAAGGGAGCCTTTGCGTCGCCCTTAGGTATGATCGCCAATTTTACTTACTTATATATATATATATATAAGCACTCTTCAGAAGAAGTGGTACGTACGCGGTAATATCACTTATATATATATATATATATATATATATATATATATATATATATATATATATATATATATATATATATATATATATATATATATATATTGAACGGATGTATGTAAACAATAGTAATTGTGATTCATAACCGTTTAAAATTTACTTCGCAGCTCTTAGCTTCTCGTGGCTGAATGGTTAGAAGCTTGGCTTGACGTTTGAGTCAACCGGGTTTCGATCCCAGCTACGGGAAGCTACTGTCTAGCCACACTGATGAGTTCTGATAGAACGAAACAGATCTGTCTGTGGATGACTATAGATATATTTATAATCGGTGAAGAAACAAATCATTTAAAAACGTTTTTCTTACATCAAGTAAGTGCTCCAATAATGACCAGCAGAGCAGGATAAAAGAAATTTTTTTTAGACCATTCCGTGTCTGGTCGGTTTCATTATTAAAAATACATTGATCAGATGAAAAATGAGAGTAAAATAAAGGCAGAAAAGAATTCTGAAATACTGAATAATCTTTGCACAAATACAGAGAATGACTGCATGTCGTGAGCGCTGAAGAAGGAAATAGGAGGTGAAAAAAAAAGCAAAAAACTTTTCATTATTACGAAGCAAAAAATCAGAAATTAGTAATAAACTGGTCTTAGAATACCGGGTAGGAACTACTCACAACACTGAATAGTCACATCAAGAAAGACGAATGGTAGCATTTATGGAATTTTCAACAAAAAAAAATCAGCAACGGGTTTTTTCTTAATACAGAAGGGAAATCGTGATAAAATTAAGCAGTTTGAAAAAGATTTCAATTCAGGAAGGAAAAAATCTTCCGCTATAACAAAGTATAATATTATATATATATATATATATGTGTGTGTGTGTGTGTGTTTTATTCAGTGATTGTGTAAGCTGGTTTAGCCATGGGGTTGTTAGTCATATATAGCTTCGAGATATGAGTCACTCTCACGATCGTATTTGTTTCGTCATAACGTCATTCCTGATACGTGATATCCACAACAGGATAGCTTAGTGGAGTTTATTCTTCAACAGATCTATAATTGGTTGGAGTTCAGAGTTTTCGTTCTCCTAGACTGGCTGTCATTCAAAGGTTGAAGAGCACAGTCTGTCTTACAATCCATTCATAATTGGATTCCTACCTTCCACAAGTGTTGCGTTCTGGTTAGTGAACGCTTGTAATATTAAATAAATGACAAACCACGATATGAGAGGAAATAGAGATATATTCTCAGGAAAAAGTATATACATTAGAGAGACTATTCGTAGACAAGAACATAGGATTAGTGAATAGAGAATAAAGATATAGTCCAATGATAGTATTGGCTTCCGTTATTTCGGTAGCAAGTAAGGTGATCTAGTGCGATCTCCAGTCTCCAACGCTCTAATACTATTCCTATAAGAAGCTTCTCTTCACCTTCTTGTCTGCCCTGGTATTAGTAGCTACTGCTATATATGGCAGATGGACTAGTTCATTGTGTAGAAAAAGGTGGGTGATACCCAACAACGAAGTAATGTGAAATGCAAAACAGTATCGCTTAGGATTTGAACACGCCTAACCGAGTCCTCTTCCTATGGTGATAACCATTACGCCACGAGCCAAGCCTCATTCAGGAAGAAGAGCATGAGTGAATATTTTTGTTGTGGCAGCACATTACCATTTCTTAAAAAACTAGAAGAATTTGAATTAGTTTTTTTTCTAGTTTTATAAGTAGTGTCTTGCCACAAGAAAAATGTTCGGCTTGGCTCCTCTTTCTGGAGGAGAATCAAAACTTTTAAACGAGTCTCGCGTGCACACACACACACACACACACACACACACACTGTATATATATATATATATATTTTTTTTTTCTTTAAGAAAAAAACAAAACTGGTCACATTAGGATCATAAATTTATTTCCATCCTGTTATTTATTTTCACTGTTGAATGGTTTTTTGTCCTGGTGGAATTACTCCCAACTCCGGTTTAACTGGACCGAATAATACTATATATATATATATATGGTACTTGATGCTGCCTTGTTTAACACTCAGCATTATAAGGTATGGATCAAGGGTAAAGTAGAGCAATTCAGGGAATGAGTAGCACTCTTCCCTACATTTCGGTGTAGTAGCAATTGAAAAGGGAGCCTTCGGGTCGCCAACTTTACTTTTATATCTACGAGTGACGTTCAAGAAGTTCTAAGCCTTATATGTTGTAATTTACTGAGCTTTGTCGTTTAGATGTGGCACAAGGCCGTATAAATGGGGCACCTAATGAGACTTATATGTATATGCGTGTGTGTGTGTGTACATAAACAAACACATACGCACACACACACACACACACACACACACATATATATACATATATATAAATGGAAGAAAAATCAACTGACTGTCGAGTTTTTCTTCCAATTATATGAATTTGCTCTGTATGTAATTTATAAATTTATATATTATCATGCATTGAGCACTCCTGGAGATTTATAAGAATCCTTTTATATATTCTCAAACTGAATTATTCTCAACTCATCTTCTTCGGATATTTTGTATCTGTCTATCTATCTATCTATTAATCGACCCTAATATATAAGAATGCTACGAGCTATTTTGAACAAATACTGGAAGCAACACGCCATGAAACAACAGCTGTATGGCCACTTACTTCCCATCTCAAAAACTATCTAAGTAGGACGAACAAAAATTGGGAGACTTCAGGGAAAGCAAGAACGAACCCATAAGTGACGTTCTTCAATGGACCCCTACACATGGACGTGCTAGTGTTGGCTGACCAGCAAGAACTTACTTTCATCTCTGTGGCAGACATAGGATGTAGTTGCAGACATAGGATGTAGAAGACCTGTTGGGATTGATGGATGATAGAGACCCATGAAGAGAGAGTCAGGAAAATCTGTGCTGTCAGTGTGACATGATTATATATATATATATATATATGTGTGTGTGTGTGTGTGTGTGTGGCTCAGAACTTCTTGAACAACTCTTGTATATATATATATATATATATATATACTGGACTAGAGGGTAGAGTGTTCTCCGATCGTCTGGGAAACCGGGGTTGAATCCCAGGTCGAGTCATACCAAAGACTCAAAAAATGGTTCTTGATACCTCTTTGCTTAACAATCAACATTATAATATACGGCTCAAGGGTAAGTGGAGCAATCCAGGGAAAGGAGTACTGTCCTCACCAACATCTCGGTGTATTAGCTATTGAAAAGGAAGCTTTTGGGTTGCCCTTGTCTACGGTTGCCAACTTTCTTATATCTATATATATGTGTGTGTGTATATATATATATATATAGAGAGAGAGAAGAATGCGAGTAGTTAGTAAAATCATCTAGAAAGAAAAGGAATACATAAACAAAAGTTTGTTTTAGTTTCATGCCTTTTCATAATAATAACTGTTCAATTATAGTCGAAGTCTTATTAAATCTGAAATCCGTGCCTATTGAGACCACTGAAAAGATTAAATTGCGTATTGAGTTAGTGTTTCAAGGGAATAAGATATGAGTCATTCATTTTCACGATTGTATTTGATTCGTTTTAACGTCATCCTTGATACGTGATATCGAACCCAAACCGTGTGTAGGTCTGTAGGAATCTGCTTTTGTCAATTCTTCTCCATTTTTTTTTATTTTTTTACGTTGTTTGGTTTATCGTTTTCTGAATAAGAAGGCAGTCGGCCATAATCCCCCACTCGGTTTATATCCATTTTCAGATGTACAGGATTTGTTGATTGTCACTAAAACATTCGTAGGCCCTTAGCCACGTGAAACAAATCCTCGAATGCTAGTGATCCATAACATTATGCCAGTGGCGTGATATTTTCCCATCATGCCTTTTTTTTTCGGCTTATGATATCCGGCTTTGTTTTCGACGAGCTGCTCTTGAAGCCTGTATCTCGTTTGCGACCTAGCAATACTAGTCCGTCAAAACTCAATCATTTTCGGTCTGTTAACTTTTTCTGGGGCAATTCGCTTTATAATTTATAAGAAACTAGGTGTGTACGCTAAAACCGGTGAGAATCGTGATATTTGATATATTAAAGCATTTTGTATATCTGGTGCTGATCTAATCTGACTCAATTAACAAAGTCACGACACTAAAGTATTGCAAACAGCTCGACATATGATGATAACAATAAAGCAGAAGAGAAAGAGAAAGAGAACGAGGAGGGGGAGGAGGACTCGCTAGCATTGAGGAATGTACGGACGCGCCAACTCAGATGAAAGAATATAGAAACTACAGCGAAGAAAGAGCAATTAATAATAATAACAGCAGAAACAAAAATAACACAAGAATAGACAGGAAAACAGTAACAGTTAAATCGAAAAAACAAAAATTGTAAGAAAAATTACTTCAGAAGATAAAGCTCAGATATTGCACACAAAATGAGCGAGGCACAGATTTGAAGAGTGTTGTCGTAAAAGTACTCGATACAAATCTCACCCCTTTGTTATGAATGGAACAGTCGTAATATATAATTATATCTTGTGTATCTATAAGCACCAAAGCTCCGTGCTCAAGGTGTGGCTAGTAGCTCGGTCAAGGCCGTATGGCGTGGATACCGGGGACGCCTAGCACTCACGCCTCGTGGCTGCGACCGAGCTTTAGGGGGCAGTCTCCCCAGTCTCTAACCCTCTCCGGAGAGGCAACGTTTTTCGCCTGGCGCCTGAGGTACCCTCCTTTAGGGGAATGCCGACGGGACTCGAGGCATCTTTGAAACCACCAGGCACATTTGGGCTATACGACCCTACGCTTGAAAGCACCAACAAAAACCTTTGTGTCGCACTTGCCCGTTTGGTTGGGCATGCGACAAATCCTATCTACAAGCACCAAAAATGTAGAATAAAGCTTATCTTTAAATTTATTCTGGTTTCTGTTTTCATTATAAAGAGAAAACCAAACGAGAGAAATAGAATCAGACCAAAGTGACGTCATAAAAACTGTTTAGAAGCTAGAATAGATATAACCAAAAGGAATAACAAGTAGAACCTCTCTCCCATGAGCAGGATGTGACACATGTTCAATTTTTTAGGCGGAGTTTAACAGGTCTGAATTTTGAGTTTTCCTTCTTTAAAACCTGTTGTCTTGCCAAGGTTAAAGAAACCAGTTTTCCCTACTATTTACCTATAGACCGAGAGATACGAGGTGCATACGATAAGTTTCCAGACTTTTTTCGTATGGGCATTTAAAATTGTCGTAGACTCTTGAAAATTCACTACATTATTGCTATACATCTTATGAAATGACTGACTAATTTTTATGATTTCAGGTTCAAATGAACAGCTACAGCAGCAATTGGAATACACCCTACTAAAGCCTGATTGTCACAGCTGGTGAATTTCAAAAATGCAGTCTGGATGTGAGGACACTTTAGAAGAACGATATGCAATAAAATTCTGTTTTAAACTTGGAAAAAATGCGGCCACAGAAACCTATGGAATGCTTCAGACTGCTTTTCGACCGACCATCTTGCATGAATCGATCCTCAGTTTTGGAGTGGCATAAGAGATTCAAGGAAGGCAGAGAGTCTCTTAGGGATGATGAGAGGTGTGGGAGGAGTAAGGAAGTCAATACACTAGAGTTGATTGGCCAAAGGGTTAGGCTTAGGTTTTACTATGTTGAGGTTTTTAAGGGAGTTCAGGAAGAGATTCCTTGGGAAGAGGCCAGTACCCTTCAAATTGGGTCAGTGGCATTTCCACCAGGACAATACATCAGTAGACAACTCCATCCTTGTCACTGACTAATTGACGAAGATGGGCACCAAGACAGTTTCTCACCTTCCCTATAGTCCAGACCTTGCTCCCCATGACTTTTGGCTATTCCCTAAGCTCAGAGACCGTCGTTATGAGACAATTGAGGAGATGAAAGAGGCTGTGACGAAGGTCACTGACACGCTCACACAAGAGGACTTCCATAGGGCCTTGCAAAAGTTGTTGGAACGGTACAACAAGTGCATTGTAGCCGGAGGAGATTACTTCGAAGGGGACTAAAGTTTCATGAGTGTACTATCAATGAAAGTGCCGATACGAAAAAAGTCTGGAAACTTATCGTATACCCCACGTAATATTTGGTTTCATGCCTTTCCCAAGGATATCAACGTAATGTGAAATGCAAACAACCTCGTTCAGGATATGAACTCTGGCCGCCGTACTCATTTCCTCTGATGATAACCGTTACATCACTTGCGCCACCTACAGGAAACAGCTAGACTATGTGCCATAGTGCTAAAAAGGCTGTAGATAATCATAGAAAAACAAATTGTTCTGGGTGTGATTAGAAAGGTCTGGAAACTAAGACTTGATGAACCGGAAATTAGAGGAAAAATCGAGATCATCTAGACCACGGGACCGTTAAAATCGGCTGGGATACTTAGAAGAGTCCTGGAGACGTGAGAAATTTGCTGTCACTTGGTTTTAGTGAAAAACTTGCATGGCGTAAAACAATAATAATAATAATAATAATAATAATAATAATAATAATGATAATGATAATTTGCTATTATTTTTCGTATTTTTATTGTTTTTATTATTTTTAATTGTTTTTATTATTTTACTATTTTTATCACATTTATCATTTTTAGTATTTTTAGTATTTTAGTATTTTAGTATTTTTAGTATTTTTAGTATTCTTATCATTTTTAATGTTTTTATTATTGATTCTCAATGAAAAAAATCTACAAACATTTCTATTTGATCTTCAGCCCAGTCACCTGGGCCTGGGGAAAACGCCGATTGCATCTCTCCACTGAGGGAAAAACACCACTACCACCACCATGACCACCACCAATTAGTGTTCTGGATATGACACTAAACTATCTGATTATGAGACTCCAATTCAAGAGTTCTGGGGAGTGTAAAGTACCCTTTCATTACTCCCATGTCCACTCTGACTCGGAGTGGTAGTACCTATTAGGTTCTTATCTATGAGTCAAATAGAACTATTTAATCATTTATAATACTTGGAACCATTTAACTATGTGCAAACAAATAAATAACGTTGAATAGAATTATTTGTGTTAGATAGCAATACTTGAAACTATTTAACTGTAAATAAATTAGCTCTGGCTCATTTAAAAATTACTACCAACTCATATGCATTTAATATATTTGTATAAAGAAGATTTTGCATTAAATAACCTACAATGGTTGATATGCCATAAAACCCAACCAAACCAAAACATATATATATATAATATACATATATATATATATATATATATATATATATATATATATATATATATATAAAGAGGATTTGACATTAAATAACCTATAATGGTTGATATCCCGTGTAAACCAACCAAATCAAATCATACATATTTAATATATATGTATAAAGAGGATTTGGCATTACATAACCTACAAGGATGAATATGCCATAAAACCCAACTAAACCAAATCGTATACGCTTAATATATATATATAAAGAAGATTTGGCATTAAATAACCCATAATGGTTGATATGCCATAAAACCTAACCAATCAACCAACATTTTATCTGATTTTGAGTAATCATTCTAACAGTTTATACTCACTTAATCCATTTCAAGTATTCCTATCTAATACAAATAATTTGTATATAATATAATGGTTTAAAGTATTCCAATCTAATTCTAAAAACTTGTATAAAATATGGTTTTGATTGTTTTATAAGATATCTACTGATTAGTTTTTGAAAATTCAAATACACCTTACTTCGCGGAATACCAGAATTTCGTAATCATCAGACATTAGAGTTTACACGCCGAATTAAAAATATTATTAGCAAAATTTCATAACGGTAAATAATCTTATCCTCTCAGGAATTTCAAAAAAGAGAAGTAACCATTTAGTAAAATAAATGATTACATACACTGTTCACATACAAAAATTAATATTCACATATCTTTTGTAAACTCATTACCCAAAGATGATACATCATCATCATCATGATGTCGTGCCGCTAGCATGGATATCCCTGACCCTCTCTCACCACTTCTCCCTATCGTTCATTGCCTCTGGCAGGTCTTCAGGGCTACATCCTGTATCCTCACATAGCTGCTGTATCTATGCTCGAGCTGGTCGTCCTGCTTTTGCTCAGCCATATGTGGGGGTCCATAGGAGTACATCACTTATGAGCTCGTCCCTGCTTCTACAGCAGTATCCTACATGTCTGGTTCCTCTAGCTTTGATAGTTTTCGTGATTGGAGGTAGGTGGCCGTATAGTTGGTGCTTTGTGGGATTTTACCTCCAGTACTTGTTCAATATTGCTCGCAGCATTCTTGTGTAATTGCCGTCTAGCTTTTTCTCCAGCTGTTTTGTAAGCGTCCAAGTAGTGCATCCATATAACAGTATCGACACGACCGCTGAAAAGACAATATCTATTTCAACCAACCTCCTGTTATTTGTTTTGCTGTTGCTTTTTATTATCTATGATTAATTTCAGTATTAAATCTCTTTTTACAATACTCGGAAAACTCCTCTACTTCCACATTAAGCTTCATTTTGTTGTAGTCATTCGTTATTTTTGATTCATTACAACAATCTCGCTCCTCACGGAACAAATTCTTCGAATCGACTTCATATCACTAGTCGAGAATTTCTTCGACCATCGACTTCAGACCAGAGCACCATTAAAAGCCTTTGTTCCCTATGAATAGAAGATGTCAAGACATTCCCAAATATTTGCAGTAAATACAGAAGTGTATCAGCAGATATTATTTTCATAATCACAACCAAAGAAGTTGAACAAAGATTGTGCACTCAGCAATAATTGTCCACATGATTCACCCCGTGGCATTGTGGTTAAAGTATTGGACTGCGATACGGTAGCAAGCGAGTTCGAACTCAAGTCGTTCTATAAAGTTCACTTTCAAACTAATCATCATCATCATCATGTACCATCAGCACGGATCTCTCTGAACCTCTCCCCCCATCCTTCTCTATCGCCCATCGCTTCCGGTAAGTCTTCAAGGCTACATCCTGTGTCGGCACAGAGCTGTTGTATGTAGGTCCTAGCTGGACGTCCGGCCTTTGCTCGTCCATGTGAGGGGGTCCACAGGAGTACGTCACATATGAGTTCGTTCAAACTAATTGCTGTTGGTGATTCACCTATGACCAGAATAATGGACTTACTAAAAGAGAATATTAACCAAGAACTAAGCTGCAGTAAGCACCTTGCCTGTCTTCGTGTACGTTGAACCAAGGAGCACCTCCTCAGAGACTTGGATACATTTGTGTAGCACCTCATATCTCCGTGTTGAGTTATTTATTTATTGACCCCTAATAATCGGTCATAACACTAATACTCTTGGGAAAGGTATTTAGGAAAGGTATGACACCCCCTTATCGCCACTCCCAGTTATAGGTTAAATAGCACTATTCTTCTACAAGGATGACATTAAATAACCCACGAAGGTTGGTAAGCCATTAAATTAAGATACCGAACGATATCTCCAAAAGCTCTCCGTAAATTTCAAAGACATTTTATGGCAGCGTGAGCCATGGACTAATAAATAATTGATTAAATTTTGGGGATGATTCTCTCATTAGTTTTTAGATTAGAGATATTTCATACACGTTTTGCTCGGTAAAAGACCAAAAATTGTTTTTTAGTTGAAAGACACTTGAAATATTTATCGATTCAAACATTTGTTTTTAATCTTTAAATTGTTAATCCTTCCTTGGCAAACCAATAATCGTATATAATAATTCTACATCTTCAGCGTGAAATCTACCAATAAACCCAATTGGTAATAACTAATTAAATGTGAATAATTATTTTAGTAAAACGAATAATTCGTTAATGTTTTGTTTTGTTTTTTTAAGTTCGGGAAGCTACTTTCCTTATGATTAGTTACTTCTTGGTTTCCCGCTAACGATAATCTAATAGAGAGTATCCTCTCGATAAGCGTTCACCTTTCTATATAAGGAACATTCTTTACGTTAAACTCTTTGGCACTACCGCCTTGAGCTGCCGAAACTGTGTTATCAACCTGGTTGGCGGCTGATGAGGACAGAGTATCGCACGTGCTTTCACACGTTGTATGATAAAAATAAGGAACATTCTTTACGTTAAACACTTTCCACGTCTCCAATGAATATGCCAACTAAATTTAGTAACACTACATCAAATGGTTTGACTGTCAATTAGGGAAAACTAAACAAAACCTTTCCTTATTATTGATGTGAATAGTATGGAATTTATCAGAAATATATTGGAAAATTGCAACTTTATTTCGCATACGTCGGAACTCTGAACTGCTTTTCATTCAACTTTTTGTGATATCTAAACGATCCACCAGAAATCTATTAGAAATCTCTTGTTTCAGCGATCAATAATGATTGATTGATGCTTCTGCGGAGTAAAAAAAAAAAGAGGGAGGGTTAGTGTAAAGGTTATTGTTGTAGGAAATGGAAATTCTGGACGGGGATGTTCGTATTTCACTTCTCGCTAATACCTCTGAAAAAGGCATGAATCCATTTGTCCTCTCTTCATCGAATGGGTAAATAGTAAAACAGATTGGGTTCTTGTTAAGGCAACCAATACAGGAGAAGGAAAACTCTGAATGCTCTCCACTTAAAGATTCATTTGAGTCACACCCTGCTTGTGGCGGAGGGGTTGGGTAAATATAAACCAGTGATGGAGAAAGAAAACTCTAATTTCAAACCAGCTGTAAAAATAAAAGTAAAGTTGCCGACCTTCATCGAGGGTGACTCGAAGGTTCCTTACCAATAGCTACTACACCGAGGTGTAAGGGAGGGTGCTACTCCATTCCCTGGATTGCACCACTTTACCCTTGATCCTTACCTTATAATGCTGAGTGTTAAGCAAGATAGCATCAAATATCATTTTTTGGGTCTTTCGTATGACTCGACCTAGGATTGAACTCCAGTCTCCCGGACCATTGGCGAACTCCACTTAAACATTGATCCTACTTGTGGTGGAGGGGTTGGGTAAATATATACCGAGAAAAGAGAAAAAGGTTTTAATTGACATTTCATAGCTATCTTTATTATATCGATAATTTGGTGGATTGAAAAACAATGTATTCAACACGAACAGACTCCACAAAATTTTCATGTCTTTATTTTTTAAATTTGAGTATTTTAAGTGTATTTTTCTTATTAAAAATCTTGCTACGATGAACTATATTTATTGAGTTATAGTTACTTAAATCAATATATATAATGAGAATTTTAGTAATAGGTAGATAGTTGGTTGTTTGGCGTTTTATGGCATATCAACTCTTCTGGGTTATTTAAAACCAAATCTTATATATATATATATATATATATATATAGTTATCAATAGACTCTTTCGTTTTATCACAACTCCCTAGTGTGGCTAGACCCGCGAAATACTTTAAGCTAGGATCGAAACCCCACAGACTTTATGTTACCCTAAAGCCATCGTCATTCTCAGTTTAAATGAAGGAATTTTTACGTAATGCTGGCTACATATACGTTATCAGGAATATACACACACACACACACACACACACACACATATATATATATATATATATATATATATATATATATATATATATATGGTGGAGATAGTTAACGTTAGTAAATGTGTACACTCTCCAAGAGCTTTTTAATTAATTAATTTATTTATTTATTTATTTATTTGAAATATTGCAATAACCATGAGATATTAATTTCTATGTCTCAGTGAGATACGAATAAGTAAATACGAATAAATACCAAGTTTTAACACTTTGTATGCTTCAGGGTACGAGAGGAAAATAACCTCTTGTCGTTGTGTCCCTTATCTTCAAGCCAAAATACAGATATTCTAATTTTTTTTAATTTTTTTACATTAAAACCGTTAATGTTTGATACGTTTTTACCACAAATATGTGAAGAAAAGATAATATTTAACGCTTGGATGTTAAGTACATGTAATTTACTCAAACGCCACAAGTTGCCGTCTGCTTTATTCATTTTTCTATATAAAATATCACTTGGCATAAATACGTTTTGTCAGTCGAGTCACAGAATACGCCAACAGCATCTCTGTCGAAGGGGTAGACACCTCCCTCTCCTGCAACTAGTGTCCTGGATATGATACTATCCATCTGATAGTGAGGCTCCAGTCCTGGAGCTTTGAGAAATGTTGAGTACCCCTTCATTGCCATTTCTCCCAGGATCTCTCTGACCGGGAGTGATAGTACTTGCTAGGGTCCCATCTGTGGGTCAAAGCGAATTATTTAATCATTTACTATATCTGAAACAATTTAACTGAGTGCAAACAAATTACTGACGTTAAATCGAATTGTTTGTGTTCCATCGCAATACTTGGAGCCATTTAACTGTGTGCAAATAAAACTATTAGTGTGTAATACTTGAAATCGTTTAACTGCGAATAAAAACTGAATTATTGGTATTACATAGCGATACTTCGAATCATTTGAGTGTGTGCAAACTAATGAATATTGTTAAATAAGATTATTAGTATTGAATAGAAATACTTGAAACCACTTCACCGTATGGAAACAAATGGTTGATATTAGATAGAATTATAAGATTTAGATTGCAATACTTGCAACTATTTAACTATGTGCAAACAAGAGCAATACTTAATTATGTGGAAACAAATCAACTGTAATTTTTTTTAAATAACAAAGTATACTGCCTATAGCTTAACCCTTGTACTCAGTCATGGTTAATAATTTACCCCCGTGGATTAAATAAAGGGTTCGGTACGAAGTTCTGTGTGGGCTCCCCAGTTCGACCGAATTATTAGTGTTAGAAATACTTGAAACCATTTAACTGTGTGCAAACAAATGAGCTCTGGCTGGTTGAAAATGTTATAAAATGCGTTTACAAATCATATATATTTAATATGTATGTATAAATAGGATTAGGCATTAAATGACCTACAAGGGTTGATATGCCATAAAACCCAAATAACCGACCAAATACATTTCGTTACTTTTATTTATTCTCACTGACATACATCATACAGAAGATTTTTTTTTTTACCTCGGGATTTCAAATGACAGTTTATTACTTCGTTTTGCAATCCATCACGATTTCTTAATGGGGATAATGATATTTTCATATGCCAATTCTTTAAAGCTTATAATTGATTGGTTGATTTTAACCATATATCAACTTGTCTGGGGGTATTTTATGCCAAGAGGTTAGGGAATTGCGCACATTGTATGCGGATATTTATATTTTTTTAAAAAAAGTCTGTGAACACAGTTATATACCATCTACTCCCATCAAATGCAAATAATTTGCAAACAGATCTATTTGATTCATAAATAAGAACCAAACAGGTACTACCACTCTGACTCAGAGTGGACCTGGGAGTAATGGCAAATAAGAAGTACTCAACATTCCCCAGAGCTCCTGAACTGGAGCCTTATCATCAGATACAGTTTAGTATTATACTCAAGACAATC
Source organism: Sepioteuthis lessoniana (assembly GCA_963585895.1). Classification (NCBI taxonomy): domain Eukaryota; kingdom Metazoa; phylum Mollusca; class Cephalopoda; order Myopsida; family Loliginidae; genus Sepioteuthis; species Sepioteuthis lessoniana. The sequence continues at coordinate 75,047,017 of OY757935.1, forward strand.
CTTTTGAGGGGTATTACTCCTCTGCAGTCCTCGTATTCTAAGCCTCACCGACAGGGTGGTTTAATGTTTACATTCTTGTATATATGTTATATATGCATGTAGCTGCCAGTCATCTTGCTCATGCTTGTCATTGCAACACAGTTATTGATATATAGCGGATGATGACGTGTTTAAGAACAAACACATACGCTCACAGCACCAGTCGGTAGAATACACCGATTGCATCTCGGCAGAGAGGTAAGACCTCCCCAATGAGTGTCCTTGATACGAAATTAAACCATCTAATGCTGAAGCTCCAGCCTTGAAGCTTTGGGGAATCTGGAGTACCCCTCCATTCGCATTGCTCCCAGGTCCACTCTGACCTGGAATGGTAGCACCTGATAGGGTCTGATCTATGGATCAAATAGAAGTGCTGAACATTTAAACAGAGTAAAAACAAATGACTTACGTTAAATCAAATTATGAGAAATAAAATTGTTTGACCATTTAACAAACAAATAACTGATGTTTCACTGAAATACATACAAAAAAATAATGAGCTCGGGTTCGTTTTAAAATATTATCAACAAAATGTATCTATAAATCAAATACATATTTAGTATGTATGAAAACCCAACAAAACCAAACCTACGATCATTTCTACTGTTACCATCTTTGTTCAAATAACTCTTCTCAGACATTGAACCGTAACTCCTGTAATAATATGTTCCAATCGGGCTTTTTTTAATCACCCACAAGTCCACAAACGTAAACAGAACCAACCTGCATACTAGATCAAATGTTGTATACCGCAATACACCACAAACGCTATATATATGCAAATAAATGCGGAACATAATCAAACACAATGACGAACTTCAGTGAACGAACGAACACACTTCTTTATAAAAATATAATCTCTCACACTTTATTCTCGAAAGGGTGATGGTTGTAGTGTGTGAGAGACGAGCTGGAGACGGGGACAGACTGCTATATTGACCCCAAGTTCTTCTCTTGACCATAGCAGCATTTCTTTCTCATCTTAGCCCAAAGCCCTCAGTCTGCAAGATGGTCCTCACACTTCGGCATCCTGTCTCTAACTGACTCGAACCGCCTCGGGCACCGGGTTATATTATTGTCTCACGACCACCTGCTTCCGATGTTCTTCCGCTTATTTACACAGGTGCATCTCTTGATTGAAGGCTCGGTCGAGGGTCAATATATAACACAAAAACCCTGAACCTGAAAAGAATGTCTGTCCAATGTGTGATAAGGTTTGTAAGTTATTGATTAGTTTACTCGACACATAAAAAGGCATCAGAAAGCGCCACGTGATTTAGCTCAAAATATATATTCTTCAAATGGTTTGAGTTGGGTTTTTAACGGCATATTAACTCCACATGGGTTATTTATTGCTGAAATTTCATTCATTATTAAATGCTTGATTACAGTTGTAGCTATCCATATTTTTGATTGGGGATGTAAAATATACCGACTGCATCTCTGCAAAGGGGTAAGACTTCCCCAAAGAGTGTCCTGGATATGACACAAAACAATCTGATGATGAGGTTCCAGTAAAACTGGAATTTTGGGAGATGCGAAGCACTTCTCCATTGCTCCCAAGTCCTCTCTGACCCGGAGTGGTAGTACCTGATAGGGTCTTATCTATGGGTCAAATATAACTAAACTGTGTACTTGTGCTAAACTGAATTGTTAGAAATAGAACTGTTTTGATATTTGACTGTGTGTAAACAAAAAACTATACTTATTCTAAACTGAATTGTTTGATATAGAACTATTTTTATGTATAAAAATGGATTTGGCCGAAAATAACCCACAATAGTTGATATGCGATTAAACAACAACAACAACAACAACAAAAAACAAAACCATATTTTTAACGTTAACGTTTTTTGCGCTTTTTTTATATTCAACAATAATGATTTGTTTGTACACTGTTCTATGGTTTCAAGTATTCCTATCTAATACTAATATCTTATTTACAATTATATGGTTTCAAGTATTCCTATCTAATACTAATAATTTATACACAATTTTATGGTTTCAAGTAACTATTCCTATTCAACAATAATAAACATTTGTTTGCACACATTTATATGGTTTCAAATATTCCTATCTAATATTAATAATTTACAAGTAATTATCGGGTTTTAAATTAATAATCCTTAATAAACAATTATAGCTTCAATCAAATATTCTTAATAGAAATAATTTGAATACATCTGGTACCAAATTTAGATTCTTATACAATTTCTGTAAATCTATCTGACGTATAAATGGCGCCATAACAAGTACAACCATTCCAAATCAGAGTGGACGTGGGAGTATTGGCAACAAAAGAGTGATTCCACACCCCTCAGAGTTCCGGAAATGGAGCTTCCCCACCGAATGTAGTTTAACGTCATACCAAGAACACCCCTTGGAGGGTTCTTACCCCTCTAAGGGAGATACAGTCGATGTATTCTTAACTCAGTTGACTGGGCGATTATCCAAATTTCACTTGTGGGATCAACTCTGCTATGAGATATGCAATACAGAGATCTTCATTGTAGAGATGGTCATCTTCTGACAAGAAGTAGCAATCATCACCAGATAGATAGATCGATTGATAGTGTTAGTACTTCCGATTTTACAAGTATACGAATGAAAGGACTACTGAGAAGTTTAAGATTCTGTTGAACAGGTCCTTCAGTTAATGAGACCCAGACAGGCTTAAACATTGATCTCTGTCGTTGGGAACGAACAAGATTTTATCTCAACGATCAAGCTTATCCTGATACACACACTCACACATACACACACACGCATATATACATTAGTAATATTCAAAAAGTTCTAAGCTCCCACCCCTGATAGAAGATCTATAGCGGAACATTTTTATCTGACATCATGGGGATGAGCAAGCTGTCTGAAGGTGGGTGCCAAGAATACTGACACCAGAACACAAGCTGAAAAAGGTTGACATTTCCAAGAATCTTACTCTCTGACTCCTTCAGAGTGAGATTTCGAACTTGTATATACCCTTGTATATATATATATATATATATATATATATATTTGCCTTTTATCACATTGTTTTTCTGTCTCCAATATGAGACATGGCCATTATGTCGCAAACGGTGTGAAACAAACTGACGTATGCCAGACGGGTGAATGTATTATATTATGCAAAACTATATATATATATATATATATATATATATAAGAGCTGATTTATATCTGGGATAATGCCACGTTTTTTAACTACAGCATTGCTTTGAGAAACAGTCACTTATTTAAGATATACTTACATTATGTCAGGACTCGACCACACTTACGGGATATTTAGTAAAACAAACCTTAGAATCAATAGCTTATAAATTCAGTACATTTTTGTACTACACTAAAAAGAAGGGGAGAGAGTGACTGAGAGAGAGAGAGAGAGAGAGAGAGAGAGAGAGGGTCTATGAAATAATTCACCCATGGTGTTGAGATATATAACAGAAAGTTTCTTTTTTTATGTTGAATATTTGATGAGATCAGGCCTAAATATTGTCTAATTTCTTTAGGGTGTCTCAGATATCAAACATTGACTCCTTTGGGTGTAACGGGGAGTTGCTGGCTTGGAGACTAGACATTGGTCTTGGTTTCTGTTCTCAGTTAAAAGGAATATGACGGGGCAAGATATTTACTTTTTACAGTAAAGTTTGATCTTATCTCTGAGATCGACAAAAATGAATTGTCAAAGTAAGTTCATTTCTTGCTTTTCTTTTTCTTACATTTCTTTTTCTTACATTTCTTTTTCTTGCGTTTTTCTTATTGCATTTACGATAATTTCAAAAGGTACAATTTTCTTTTCTTTCACTGTTCAACACACCCGCAGCCTTAGACGCCACAACACAACACAAATCTTTATTATTCTTTTTATCCAAAATGCACGACAACATGCATGTTTTCTCATCTTTGCATTTTTTATTATTATAATTATTTTTTAATTATTTTTTTCTTTTTATCAGGTAAGGTAGAGGGTGCTGCTACTGCTGCTGTCTTCGAGAGAACCAATCATTTACATTCGATTCATCCCGGAAGAATTTGAAAATCTTGCCTTTGATCAAAGCACGTTTTCCGTCGGCACGTTATGCACTGGATGATAAATGGAGAAAGCAGACGAACGATTGCAGCCAATTCAGCGGCGATAAAGAAAAACTCCGCCTCTGAAAGGTGCACAGCGTGCATTGCACTAGAAACATGTCCCACACACCCACCCCTTTTATTCCAAATGCACAGCACTTAAATTTGCATGTGCATTCATTTCTACATCTCCTGAGTGCATATAAGGATTGGTATCGAGTATATTATTATTATTTTCATTATTATTGTTTCATTCCTTGTGAGTTTTTTTTTTTATACGAGCTCTAACTGGTGGTTTTCTATAGAAGTTCAATTGACAGTTAGTCTCTTCAGATATCAAGCACTTTTCTAAGTACTCTAGCAGATCCCGATAGATCTCTCTTCTTTCTCTGATCTCCGATTCCTCCATTTTATTTTTCAAACCCTTAGGGACCGTTCCAAGGTCTCCAACTACAATTGGTATTACCGTCAACTTTCTGTTCTATAACTTTTTGTTGTGGTCTTCAGATAAGACCGGTGGAAGAACAACTCAAATAACAGGTGATAGGTGAACGTTATTGTATTAGCAGAAAAAAGGAAGTCATACAAAAAAAGTACTAGCCGTTCTCGGCTTGCAGTCTGTCTGTCAAATGTCTCGTAAGAAACGAGAAGTTGTCTTCCCCGAGCGAGCTAGCTCGGAGAATGTTTTGGTTGGACGAGTCCATCTTTGGGGTATGGTAGGATATGTCCCCATCACACTTTTTTAAAACAATCCAAGTATTTGTCTGTCTTTTCGCTTTCTTTTATATTTAATCTGTGGTCCACTGGAATAGCAAAATCCTCTTGATGACAAGTTCTTTTCTTCTAGTAAGCTAACTAGGTCTAGTCTTCTGACTTGGATTTTCTTATCCGTTTTTATTTCAAAGTCCCTAACAATTTTATTTGTCTCCTTTTCTAGGACAGGCTCTGGTTTGTGTATATATAATTTGTCTTGCACAGTTTCCAGTGGATCACATTTCCTACCCAGTCAGACCTACTTTTGTATTCCTTTTGTGTCAGTTTGCTGTATTCGCTTGAAGTGTGATTGACTGTTTCATCGCTCTCACCACATAACCTACAATTGCTATTCTGTTGTGTATTATCAATTTTTTTCATGAATATAATCGGTCGTTTTTTATGCTGCTATTTATTATTCTTATTGGGGAGAGTCTCCGTGGCGTGGTGGCTAACGTGTTGGATGACGATATTATTGTAAGCGAGTTCGAACTCTAGTTGCGCTTTTGCGTTCACTTACAGACTAATGCCCTAAAGAAAAGGTATGAACCTTCTTATCCCCCTCCTCTCAGCTATGGGTTCAATGGTATTAATGCCGTTCTTTTTAGAATGGTATATCTAGCATTAAATAACCCATGAATGTTGATATACCATTAAACAAAGAAATCAAACCTTCTCTCTCTCTCTCTCTCACACACACACACATATTTTCACCCTCTTTTTTTTCTCTTTTACCTTCTCCCTGTCTTTCTTTAATTCTTGCTTTATCAAGCAAGAAAGACGTTGTTGCACAACTTCTTTATGATAAAAAAAATGAAACCAATCTAGTTTTAAGCGAACAAATATTCTTTAATTCAATTGAATTTTATCAGTTTTTCTAAAGAATAAGAAAACAAAATCTGCAATAGGAGCCAATCTACAGCGTTCAATCTATTTGGAATGTATAGCATATATATATATATATATATATATATATATATATATATATATATATATATTAAACCTAATGCAAGTGAAGACTGACTTTGCAGTGGAAAAGAATATACGAAGGTTAAATTTCGTCAAAGAGACAAGGAAAATGAAAATTTTGTAGATTTCGAGCCATAAATCAAGTTGTTCTTCATGGAATTTGTTGTCTCCAAGAACGTACTGATTCTTCGACTTTTATTCTTTGTGCGAATGCCAACTTTGGCATACGACATTTTGATTAGAGGAAGAAGAATTTAGATCGAACGGATGCAAGAAACTATCGGCATAGGAGTGGGAGACGAGTTCTAGAAAATTACGACAAATTCCCGGATTGATTTAGCGGGAATAAAGCCAAGAAAATTTCAAAGGAAAATCTTGGAACAAATCTGTTTATCAAGACGAAGAGAGGAGCGAAGAAAAGTGTCAAATTCTTTGTTCATAAATGATAACTAATTGATGGCCCTTGTAAAAAGGCATTGAGATGGACAACATTTCAGACAATTGAAGAAGAAGAAGAAGAAGAAGAGGAAGAAGAAGAAGAAGAGGAAGAAGAAATGCCTTCGTTTGATATAAAAATGAAAATTTAAAGGGGTCATAATTTTACTTTAAAAGACTAACTCCTCCAAATACTTTTTAACAAAAACTATTAAAAGAAAACAAGCAAATTAAAAAAAACTATATTGGTGAAATAGTAATCATTGAAGGAAATGGACACAGAGCCCCGCGTTCAAATCCAGGACGACGCTGTTTGCATTTCACGTAGCATTTTTACTCTTAGGTATGGATCGTACTATTCTTCATTCGACTATGAGCAAATAGTAGGGTAGACTCGGTTAGTTGACTTTGGTATGCCAAAACTCTTAAATCAAACCCGTTAAACTTCGCTTAAAAATTGACTTTCTGTTACACCTTGAACGTGCGAAGGGATTCGGTAAATATATACAAATAAAAAATAAAGGACAAGAAACGAGAAATATTAATAGATCAATAAATGAAATACGAAACCAGTGGGAGTGTCCTAATGGTGTAATGGTTAAAGCGATGGACTGCAGAATCGTAGTAAGCGAGTTCGAACTCCAGTCGCGCTATTACATTCACTTTCGGACAAATATCCTTGGGAAAGGTATGAACCCCCTTATCCTCCCAGCTATGGGTTAAATAGTACCACTACTGTCCTTCAAGAAGGAAAGCTTTGGCATTAAATAACCTACAAAGGTTGATATGCCATTAAACAAAGAAACTAAACCGAAACCAGTTTACAATAATCTTTTGATCATTTAAGACTAATCCACTAAATTAGATTTTATCAGAAAGATCTCAAAATAAATACAACTAAATAGATAAAAAAAATATAAGCACGAAAAAAAGCTGAAGAACGGAAGAGACAGACAGACAGACAGCAAACAAATCGATAGAATAAGAGACAATAAAGAGGAGAATAACACTAAAATTGACCAATGGAAATAAAATAATAAGAAAAGATTTCTTCTTATTATTATCATTTCACTTCGAGTGAGTTCTTCGCAATTACGCTAATTTCTGGTATCTTACGGGAGTCAGAATGACAGCAAATTTCCTCAGGGCTCCAGGACTCTTCTCAGTATTTTAGTCGATCTTAACAATGCTGTGGTCTGGATAGTCTCGATTGGTCTTCCGATTTCCAGTTCTTCCAGCCTCCTCTCCAAACCCTCTCTCACCACATAACCAACAATTGTTATTCTGTGTGTATTATCAATTTTTTTCATGAATATAATCGGCTCTTATTTTATGTTGATATTTATTATTATCATTGGAGGTGCCTGTGGTGTAATGGTTATCGTTGTCGACACGGCGACACGAGTTCAAATCCTGGACGAGACTGATTGCATTTCACATAGCACTAATACCCTTGGGAAAGGTATGAATCCAATTATTCTCCCTCTAGCTATGGGTAAAATAGTAGGAGAGACTGAGTTCTTCAGCCTTGGTGAGGCAACTAGTCTAGGAAAAGGAAAACTCTGAATTCAAACCTGTTAAACTCCGCTTAAAAAACTGACCTTGTGTCATATCCTGCCCGAGTGGAGGGGTTGGTAAATATGATTATCATTGGAGAGAGTCTCCGTGACCTGGTGGCTAACGTGTTGGACGACGACATTATTGTAAGCGAGTTCGAACTCTTGTTACGCTTTTACGTTCACTTTCGGACGATTATTCTTTAGGATGTTATGAATCCCCTGATTTACCCCCCCCCTCTACAGCTTTAGGGTAAATACTACTAGTATCGTTCTTTTAAAAGGATGGATTTGGCATTAGATAACCCACGAAGGATGATATGCCACTAAACAACGAAACCAAATCAAATCTTCTCGGCACGGTGTACTTGGACCATAAAGAAAAGTTACGCAACGAATTTCTCTGGTTGAACTCCCTTTATTTAATACATCGATTGAGCTTTCTTTTGGGGGCGGAGGTAAAATGGTTTTTCTAAACATAATCTGAAAAACTGTCCATTTTTATCACCTGGGCACATAACGTAATATAAGAGTTACGGAGCTGGATTAACAGATTATTGTTAGTGAATTCGATGCTCCCTGTGTGCCCCATTCTTCTGACATTGTCCCATAACTTAGCTAAGGTTACTAAATAACAACTACGGTTAAAATAGCTTCTCGTTCTTTGTTGGTGTTCATTGGTTTTACGATTGCAATTTTCCCGCGTAGAACTTATTGTAACAGCAATGGCCTAACACCGGATATTAACAAAATGGTTTTTTTCTAAACAAGCCAACCTGATTTAGAAAGTGGCTGCTAAACTATGCTTTGTACAAGCAGATTTTTTTTTCTAAAATCAGTCGAAGAGAAAAGAACAAAGAAAAAATATTATATTTGTTTACTTAAAGTATTGGTCATTGGAAATATTCTATTAATGGGTGAAAAATATATTGGCAGTTTGTTCTAAGTGGTTTTTTTCCTATTACAACAGAAATTTCCAGAAATTATTCCAAAATAAATTACATAATAAAAATAGAAACAATATGTCGTTCTTTTTTTTTTTTCTTTTTTTTTTTCTTTTCTTTTCTTTCTTTCTTTCTTCTACCTTCCGAAGAGAATTTAGGCTCTAATGCCTGCACTCTTTTTATATATTTCCCAAAAATTATCATTATGCTTATATATATATATATATATATATATATATATATATATATATATATATATATATATATATATATATATAACTGTAGCCCAACAAAAACGCCACATCATAGAGAGATTTGAATAGAAGAATACCCTTAAAATGATCTTAGAGAATAATGCAATATCTAGTCCATTTTGTGACTGAATGATAATTTTTTTAGGGTCTGATAGGGCTGTGTGTAAAAAAAAAAAGAAAAAACAACTCTTAAACAACAACTACACAAAAAATGTAAATATGAACATACAATGAACGCGATCGCCTAACCTTTACGCATGAAATAAACCAAGATGAGTTGACGTGCCTTTAAAACTAATTAATCAAGGATGATATGAACAATAACCACCATATTTTCTATGGTTGCTGAAATATAGAGAGATTCCCAGTGGCGCAGTGGTGAACGTGCTGGACTGAGGCATCGTAGTAAGGGAGTTCGAACTCCAGTCGCGCCATTACGTTCACTTTCAGACAAATACCTCTGGGAAAGGTATAAACACATTTATTTCCCCCGCCCCGCCAAATAAATAACCCACAAAGTTTGATATGTCATCAAACAAAGCAACCAAACCAATCCCTCGATCTATATATATATATATATATATATATATATATATATATATAAGGACATATCAAACTTTGTGGGTTATTTAATGCCAAACCCATCCTTGTTGAAGAACAATTGTGATAACTCATAGCTGGCGGGGGGGGTATAAATGTGTTTCTATCTATCTAGATAGATCGAGGGATTGGTTTGGTTGTTTTGTTTGATGACATATCAAACTTTGTGGGTTATTCATGGAATTTAGACAGCGACCCCTGGGTTTCATAGAGTTTTTTGCAAAACAACAATCATCAGTCAGTTAAGAAAATGAAATGAATGGAAAATCGAAAAAATACTGTCAAAAACCGTTGGTATTTTGTAGGAATCTTTACGTGTGATTGTAAGTGTGTGAGTGTGTGTTGCATACGCTTGTGTGGGTTATAGTTGCGTATTAATGCGTATATATATATATATATATATATATATATATATATATATATATATATATATATATTAGCTCTATCCTAGATATTGAGCACTCTCCATATTATATTGCACTTGGTTCGATACAAACCCACAAAGTGATTTAGTGACAACCGACACTGTTATAATATATATATATATATATATATATATATATATATGTGTGTGTGTGTGTGTGTTCCTTCCATAATATTGAAGCATAAGATAAGTATATGAGGCATTATTTCAGCTATGGTTTAAATAGTACCATTAAATAAACCACAAAAGTTGACATTCCATCAATCAAAGAAACCAACTAGACCAGTATTGAAAATATATACGATACTGGTTGCGAAAAGTCTATCCGAGAGGCTAAATGCGGCAAAATTAGCGATAAAATCTTATACGCTATATTTGACACGATATGACGAAAAAAAAAAATTAACGTTGTGTTACAGAAATGATCTTAAGTTCTATCAGTCATCAACGTTTTTCTGCTTGCAGGCTCATGCCTACTGCCCATACAGACGGGTTTCTTGTTCTGTGATCACTCCTAAAAGAAACTCAGTTTTCAGATCGGGGACTTTGGATCCAGAATATAATCGAGCGAGTGAAGCCATATCAAGGATTGAGGCAGAACGAAACCTTAAAGATACAAGAGAATTCGCCTGCCCAGCGACAAAGAAAAAACAAATTGAACACGAAAAACTCGCGATTTCCGTCCGACTAGCTCATTACTGGCAGTTTACGCATATTTCCACGGCCTCAATAACTGAAAAAAGTTATTTAAAAAAATACAAAAACAACAGAATGTTGTATATTTGAAAAGATTTGTATTTTTGTGATTGTGTTTCTTCAACCACTAAGGCTGCACTTGTCAGTGGCGCTTAGAATAAGCTAACTGTATCCCCGGCAGGAAGTAAGACTCCCCTCAAAAGGAATGTCTTGGGTATGACACTAAGTTGTATGTGAAGGTAAAACTCCAGTTCCGGAGATCTGAAAAGAGTAACATGCTCCTTCATCGCCATTACTCCCGGTTCAACTTTGACTCGGAGTGGTAATACCGGGTAGAGTCCCATCAATGAATCAAGTTTAAAAAGTATTTGTATTCGATAGGACCATGTGCAAAAAAAAGCTCTTAAGAAACAACTACACAAAAAATGTAGATTCCCTAACCTCTAGGCATAAAATAACCCTCGACAAGTTGACATTCGGTTAAGATAAATAAATCATTGACTGAGTGATTGATCAGAATAATCTTGAAAATATCAGCGGCTGCTCCTGTTGTGTCACCAGACCCCACGCAGATAACAATCATTAGTGACTACACTACATAATTAATAAAGTCTTCGAGCTTGCTTTTAGCGAATGGGTTTTTTTTTTGGGGGGGGGATTCCTGTAGAAGTCACAGCGACTTGAATTCCGTACTGACCTCCGTAAAAAATGACCTTATGTCGCATCCTGCTCGTGTGGAGGGGTTGAGAAAATATATATACAATTCTTTGACATCTTGATGCATACAACTTCTTTAGCTTCGCTTAGAGATTAGAAGAAAAGATTCTTTCCTTATCGAGGCTCATATTATACCATTAGAAGGTCGGGGAATGTTATACTGGTCGAATAATCATGTGAACAATAAATGAATAAATAAATAAATAAATAAAATAAAAAGACAATACGAAAAAAAAAAATTTAAAAGAAACAAGGAGTTTAATTATGTGAAGAGTTTTTTTTTAATGTACTGAGAAAAAGTCAAACTAATCTTTTACTTTTGTGCTAAGGGCAGAATGTTTTGCTTTTGTTGGGTAGAAGTTGGTGTATCAACATGGCGACCTTTTCAAAGATGAGCAGCCGATAAATAGGGAAGCGATGAATCAGCTGGGGATCGAATTGAGTAAAACAAATTTAAGATGGTTATAACAAAAAGCCACGTATCTCGCACCTTTTCGCATTAAACTTCTCTTAGACAAGCACGTAGAAAGATCTCATTGTCATCTTATTTCAAATCCAAATGCACAAATGCTATTCCGACCATAAAGTTCCTTTCAAGAGTCAAAAAAGCGCCATCTTTTCTTTTCAACATTTTAATTCTTTTTTTTTTGTCATACCAGTACACATCCATTTTTTGTGGGGGTGGGGAGATCTTATCGCTCTCCCAGGGAATTCAGTCAGCGTATTCTAAGCCTTGTCGATAGAACTATAAAAGGTTTGAGAAAACAAAAATTTGTTCATATAAAAAAAGCATAAAATAAATGAAACATTAAAATATTTAAAAAAAAAAAAAAAAAGAAAGAAAAAAGCCACTCCCTTCAATAAGGCATTCTTTTTCGTTCGAATTTTTGTAGATATAGCTCGAAGGCTTTACATTTGGCGGATTCTTTGTACTACTCCAGACAAAAATTACTGAATTAGCACACCTTGCTTTTTTTATTTAGCAGTAAATAAACTAATACCAAATAAGACGCAAAATATTTTTTATTTAATAGATTGCTTTAAATTAAATTCATGCCTGAAAAAAATAAGGCTGACATAAAAGCTTAAGGAAGCGTAACAAAATAATAATTCTCTCTCTCTCTCCCTCTCTCTCTCTCTCTCTCTCTCTCTCTCTCTCTCTCTCTCTCTCTCTCTTATATATATATATCTAATACACGAAAATAGAGTAACGGAAAAACTAAAATGTACATTTGAATAATTCTATCGAACATGAAACAATTTTCATGTGGTATTAAAATATTGATTATATATATATATATAATCGTCATCATCAAATCATATTGATAGAAACCAATTCCTTTAACTCTCTCTCTCTCTCTCTCTCTCTCTCTCGCCATCTGTCCTCATCATCCATCACTTTTTGTAGATCCTCTAGATCACATCCAGTGTCCACACAGAACTGATGAATGTCAGTCTTTTCTCGTCGACTAAGACTGGTATGTCCATGCATGATAGTCCGCAGGAAAATGTTACATGTGTTCGTTCCTGTTTCTCCAGCATATATATATTACAGGTTTTCTAAATAATATGTCTTTCAAAAATCTAACACAAATCAAGCTGAAAAGAACAAAGAATTACTTAGCTTTTATAATAATCATAATTGATTAAGCATATTTACTATCTCATCGATAATAATAGAAACAGTATCATTAAATGAACTTGTGATTTCTCAAATGGTAGAACGAAAGACTGTGAAAAGAATGAAGTGAAACCACTAAATCATAATTCTTTATTTTAGTGTAGCAGAGAAGAATTAGATCATGTCATCTAATAAGTTTTGCTTAATCTGGCACACAGGTCTCATGTTGTTTACAATACCTGTCATTTCTTAGTGACTATCCATCACCGAAGTTCTGGGTGCCAAATATCTTAAGGATGGTCCTGACCCAAACCTATATCAGTTGATCAAAAGAAGCCTTTGAAAGTAAAGAATAGGTGCATTGTTGCTTAACATCAGTGATCCAACGGGAACCGATGCTTTTAAAGTAATTTGATCGCAAGTCAAATACTTAGTTGTCACGTATGCAATTAGTATGGAACACTTTGTGAGAATCAAACTCACAAATGTTAATCTGGTATGTATTTACCTGACCTATCCACCATGGACTGGATGTGAAACAAAATAAATTTTTAAGCAGAGCGCAGCTGATTTGATTTCAGTGTTTTCCTTCTCTTAGACTTATTGCCATATCCAGGCAAAAGAACCCAGTCTGCCCGACTATCTACTCGTGGGTAGAATGAGGACGGATGGATTCCTGCTTTTCCCAAGGGCGTTAGCACAAAGTGAAAAGAAAACAGCCCAGTCCAGGATTTCAACTCGGATCACCGATTCCATCACTCACCACGCTTAAGCGCGCTTATTACCTAACTTAAAATCGGTCTGGTAGCCAAGTTCGTTATCCATTACACTGTATAGAACACACTTAGTAGATATCGTCTGGTTCACAGTGTTTTAACGAAATTACAATGATCGCATTGTATCACTGGTTACTCTACCTAGCCCTCTTCGTATAGAATATGAAACATTAGAAAAATTGAACTCGAAAAAAAAATGAAAATGTAAAAATAAATAAAACGATGCATTAAATACACCAAAGCTCAAGTCAAGTTGTACAACCTCTCCCTGTTGTTGACGACAGTGCATTTTGGGCCAATGAGCTTCATACATGGCTCATCTCCATAAGCTAAAGCCTATATTCCATATCAACATAGTGTGGCGTGTTAGAGATTTGAAACACGCATGCGCATGTCTCATTAGGTAGTTCTGAGCATGCACGATGGAATTGGATTGTAATGTGATGCAGCTCTATGGCAAGTTAATAAGGCTAGAATTTCCAGGTTTTACTTAACAAAGAACACGACAGCAGGTGGCATTCCAGAGACACGTATAATACAAACCAAAGAAATCCACATACACACACACACACACACACACACACATTCATATCTATATATATGTATGCGCGCGTGCGTGTGTGAAAAAGTTATGAGGGAAAAAAATATCGGTAGAACGGAAAATGTTTAGGAAATCAACGGAATACAAATGGACTGCAAAGAGATATCAACTCTCTACAAGAAAAAATAGAAAGGATATCATCTAAAGAAAAAAGAAAAAAAATCCGACCAAAAAAAAACTAATATCAAAATATAAATAGGAAAACTATAATCTCAGGTCACTAAAATTAATATTCTAAGTTTGGAAGAATTAGCTTTGAGATGAACTGGTCATATGCAGTATCATCTGCATACATGTAGAATCATAACGACACAATAATAAAGACAGACGCAGGAAGACTTCTTTATAAATATACTGTACCTCTCTCTTTATTGCAAGGGTTCGAAAAGGTTATTCAAGGTTTGCGTGTGAGAGGGAGCTGGAGACCGAACAGAAACTACAATGTTTTGACCCCATTGTTATAGCCGTCAGCGTTCTGTCTTTCTTGTTCTCCTGATGCTCAACCGGAGGCCAAGAGGCCCACTCTGCTGGGTGATGGCTTTCTTTACTGCATCTTATCAGCATCTTCTCTGGACCACAACTCATCAGGGCCCCAAGCCCCTTCGGCCTGGTGTGGCTTTCCCTACCACATCTCGTCTATAACTCCGTCCAAACTCCAACTGGAACTGGAACTCTGTCTTGACTGAGTTATATAATAGTTCAACGCCCACTCGGTCGCCCACTCGATCTTTGGAATCGAATGTTGGATCGTCGTCAAGCGGAAATAACTGTCATGCAGTTCAGAGGTCACTCTCTTTCGGTGCATCAGTCTATGAGTGTACCATGGAAATTTTATTTACCTCGTCCCATTTCATCAGCCAATTTCCGCCCACGCGATTTCCTCTCATAACTGCCATTAGAATGTGTCACTTCCTTCCGGTGCATCGCTCTGAATGGCATTTTTGGCCGGGTCGAAGGTCAAAATACAACAGAACTGAACAAAGAAAGACATGTCCCTTCTTTGAGGAGAGCCATAAAAATTAGAAAAGGTTGAGGTTATATCTGAGGAAGAGAACTTTCAGGTTCCCGAGTCTGCTTGGAGATGTGATGTTTCTAATCTTGTTCTACTCCTTTCAATCACGTCAAATCTCATAGAAAATGTTAACAGGACACAATTCTTTTGAGGTTTGGTGGGATCACTTGCATTATGTACAATAAAATTTGTGTGTCTTTGTCTTAAAAAAACATGCACAAAACTCTTTTCCTGGAACTGAATCAAATAATTTCTATAGTTATCATTCTATTTGCCTGTTATCTCTGCTTTTAGGCTTACAAGACAGCTGCTAGTTTGAAAAGTCATCTAAGGGGACATAGTCCAAGGGGTAGGGGGTATCAATCAAAACAATGCAGGGGTATAAAGAGGTGGGGCAACTATTTGTGAAGATAGAGCAATCATCATTCATATATATATATATATATATATAATCGTCATCAAGTCATGTTGGTATTAACCAATTCCTTTAACTCTCTCTCTCTCTCTCCCTCCCCTCTCTCTCTCTCTCTCTCTCTCTCTCTCCAACTGTCCTCATCATCCATCACTTTTTGTAGGTCCTCTAGATCGCATCCAGGGTCCGCACTGAGCTGATGACAGTCAGTCTTTTCTCGACGGCTAAGACTGGTATGTCCATGCATGATAGTTCTCAGGAAAACGTCACATGAATTCGTTCCTGCTACTCCAGCAGTGCCGAGCAAATATTATTCATTTTACTTGGATGGTTTGTGAGATGGGAAGTAAGTGGCTGTACAGTATGTTTTGTTCATCCTACTTGGATGGTTTGTGAGATGGGTGGCAGTAGACCGTATATTGTGGTACTTATGCAAATTTTCAGTACGATAATTTTGGGTTATACCATTTATAAAAAGTTTTCGTAAAGTTTTCGTGAAGGGTGTTTAACAAAATTACTATGGGAAAAGGCAAGAAATATGAATGATGGAGAAGTTAATTTGCCAGAATGAGCACTGAAGATCATTCGATTTCATTTCGAAATGCACTTGCAGTTGGTAATTCGGAAAAATCTGATTACAACAGACACGCGCACAGACGTATGCAAAAGATATGCGCACACAGACACATTCATTCGTTCCTTCTCAATATGCGTTCACATACGCTCGTATATATATATATATATATATTATCATATTTACCCAACCCCTCCGCTCGGGCAGGACATGACACAAGGTCAATTTTTTTGCGGAGTTTAACAGGTTTGAATTCAGAGTTTTCCTTCTCCTAGACTAGTTACCTTACCAAGGATGAAGAACCTAGTCTGCCCTACTATTTACCCATAGCTGGAGGGAGAATAATTGGATTCATACCTTTCCCAAGGGTATTAGTGCTATGTGAAATGCAATCAGTCTCGTAGAGGATTTGAACTCGTGTCGCCGTGTCCATTTCCTACGACGATAACCATTACATTATATTATCCCAACTTCTCTACACTAGCTAGATCTGACACATGGTCACTTTTTAAGCGGATTTTAACTGGTTTGAATTCAGAATTTTCCTACTCTTAGACTGAGATTAAAGAGCCAGTCTGCCCTACTATTTACCCAACGCTAGAAGGAGAATAGTAAGATTCATATCTACCTAATTAAAACGTAATTTTTTTTTTCTAACGAGACCCAACACTAGATACAGGCAGCAGAAGTCATTGCCTCAGGAGCTAAATGTCTGAAATAATATGACTTTCGAAATACCAATGGGAAAATAGGAAAATGAATTGATTAAACAAAATAAAAACAGGGAAAGTAAGAAAATTCCCTGTAGTGAAGTCAGATTATGCACAATAAGTGAGGCCTGGAAGAAAGGGTCATTAGAGTGTGGTCAAAAAGGTAATAGCTGAGCCACGATGACTTTCCTTTTGACGATCTCTTTCTCATTCGCCTACATCATTGTCATTTGATTCAGCACCTCTCCTCTGCCCTGGCCAAGATGTAGCAACCAAAGTTATAATAATCTTCATGACCGGGAATTTTCAAACTTGATAGCATTCACGGTATATTAAAGAATAATCTAACTGTTTTCTTTTACTTGTTTTTTTTTTTTTTTTTTTTTTTTTTTTTGCATAAAACAGTTTATTCATATATATTAATTTTTCCCACTAGAAAATGTAAAAAAAAAAAAGATATTGCTACCACTCTCAGTACTATGGAGAGCGGATTATCAAATATTTGTGGAAGCGTAATTTACGGGAGTGGCCTAATGAGTTGAGCGTTCGCCAATGGTCCGGGAGACCAGGGTTCAATCTCAGGTCAAGTCATACCAAAGACTCAAAAAATGGTACTTGATGCTGCCTGGCTTAACACTCAGCATTATAAGGTAAGAATCAAGGGTAAAGTGAGACAATCCAGGGAAAGGAGTAGCGCCCCCTACTCCTTGGTGTAGTAGCTATTGAAAAGGGAGCCTTTGGGTCACCCTTGACTATGGTCACCAACTTTACTTTTTACTTTAATTTACAAGAGACAAGTCAAATATCATTACAGCTTGGGAAGAGTGGAAATCGGATAAGCGTGCGTTGATTGGCAATCGCGTTAGATTCGCGATATATGAATTTTAGGTAGTTAACTAGGGGTATTCCAAGAGTAAAGTCGGGTTGTTGAAACTATCCCCTGTGGGAGGGGAGCTGCGACTTATTGATAAAAGGGTGTCTCTTTTATTCCCATCTTCCGAGTAAATGTAACATCTTGAAAATAAACGTGAGTGTTTTTTTGTGACGTGTATATCTTTCCTTTCCACTAATGAGATGAAGTGATAATCTTTTATACAGCCGAAAATATTGCCCTATACTTTCAAGGGTGCCGAAGCTTTTCACGGGCGCCAAGAATCTTAGGGACAGTTCAGATCTTCACCTGTAATCTATTTATCCATTGATCTGTGTTTATATCAACTGATCAAAAGAAGAAGCTTCTGAAAGAATACATGAAAGGTGGAATAAAATTCACACGTGAATGTTTTTCCTACAGCGTACGACCTTGACCTTTAAAAGATCGATAAGTATCGCACTGGTTTTTGCTTGGTTTCATTCCCCATCTACCTATACATTCCAATTCCTATCTTCACTCATCACCCAATTCCTCAACCATTCTTTCATTGCCAGATCATCATAACCCTTTCCTGGGTAGATGTCAATTTCTTTCTTTCTTTCTTTCTTTCTTTCTTTCTTTGCATATCAACCTTCGTGTGTTACTTAATGTTAAAGCAATCCTGGTAGAAAAACAGCTGTGGTACTATTTAACCCATAGCTAGGAGGAGGTTAAGGGGGTTCATACCTTTACCAAGGGTATTAGTCTGAAAGTGAATGCAGTCCAATCAACTGGGACTGTAGTATACGTCGACTGCACCTCGGCAAGTAGGTAAAACTCCACCCCTAATGAGTGTCCTGGATAAACCAGTAGATTGTGAGGCTCCAGTACTGAACCTTTGGGGAATATGAAGTATCCCTTTATTGCCATTACTCCAAAGTCCACTCTGACCCAGATCAGTAGTTCGTTTTAGAGGTCCATTCAGGGACCAAAGAGAACTATTTAATCATTTAATATATTTAAAACAATTTAACCATAGTTACCCAACCCCTCCGCTCGGGCAGTATATGACACAAGGTCAGTTTTTAAGTGGAGTTTAACAGGTTTGAATTCAGAGTTTTCTTTCTCCTAGACTAGTTGCCTCACCAAGGCTGAAGAACCCAGTCTGTCCCACTATTGACCCATAGCTGGAGGAAGACTAATTGGATTCATATCTTTCCCAAGGGTATTAGTGCTATGTGAAATGCAATCAATCTCGTCCAGGATTTGAACTCGTATCGCCGTTTCCATTTCCTACAACGATAGCCATTACACCACGTGCACCTCCAAAACAATTTAACTGTGCGCAAACAAATGAGCCCTGACACGTTTAAGAATGTTACCTGCAAGCTATTTCTTTACAACTTATATATATGCGCGAGCGCGTGTGTGTAAAGAGGATTTGGTATTAAATAATCTACAAAAGTTGATATGCCATAAAACACAGCCAACAAACCATCTAAAATTGAACGTAGTTGCGTGAATAGAGTTCGAAATCGCTTAATACAATGTCGCAGTCCTGCACGCTAGCCACTACGCCAGAAGAATTTTCCTAACTGTCAATTTGGCCTTGTTTAACGTAAATCTTCGTAGAAAAATTACATGATTTTTACATCTTATGATGATTTGAAGGTTTTAAAATAATTTTTAAAAAAAAACATTTTTTTCTGAAAAAAGTAGCAACAGGAAGAACTAGAAAGTGGAACTATTTAACCATTTGATTAAAAGAAGAAATGAATTAATTCTGAACTATCTTAATTGTGCCCGAAAGAAATATAAGAAGCTAATTAAATAAACTGCAGACTCTGTGCAAGAGATTAAAATTTACATTATTTGTACTTATTTCATTTTTCTCTAAATTATGTCTACAATACAAACATAAATGTCTGTTTAAAGAAAACTCCCACCGAACCGTTACAAAAAAGAATTTTAACAAATATATATTTTTATATTATTTCATGAAGTTACTATCACTGAGAGAAAAAATTCGCGGTGTTTTATAATGAGTTTTTTTTTTAAATTTAAGTCACTGATACCTGAGAGATTTATCGATTAAGATATTTTTGCCTGGATTGTTAGTCCTAACTAAGCAATAATATGTAATTATTTTAGAAGTACATCTTGAATGTTCACTTATGACTTACTGCCCACCTCACTTTAAAAGTGTATTTAAATCATCAGATCCAGTATCTGTAACCAATTCTCTAGGCAATCATGCGTCTCTGCAGTGGGTTAAGACACTCACTCCCTACATCAATGAGACCACGTAGACGTAGGTGGTGACCTGTATTGCTTGAGGACTGAATCCTGGTAGCTGAGTGGTCCGTCACCCAGGGACTAAGTCGTTACACTCTATTTCGGCCCTTACTTACGCTCGACAGGTGGTCAGAAAGTCCCGATACGATCACTCGGCTGGTCATGTCAATGATATTATAAATTATATATTTTTATCTTAGAGGTGATGCTAGAAATGGGAGGCTGTGGGTCAACTGCGTTGAGAGAAACAGTTAATGAAAATTATTTCTATCAGTTTACTCATGAAGTAATTGCGCATTCAGCACACCTTGGTTTATTATTTAGCAGTAAATAAACTAATAAGAGATAAAACGCAAAACATTTTTTTACGTAGAAAATTGTTTTAGATTAGTAAAATTCATACCTGAAAGAAGTACGGCTCACATAAAAGCCTGAGGAGGGACAACTAAGTTTAAAGTCTCTCTCTCTCTCTCTCTCTCTCTCTCTCTCTCTCTCTCTCTCTTTCTCTTTTATATATATATATATGTGTGTGTGCGTGTGTGTGTGTGTGTGTGTGCATATTTATTACTTGGTAGAAATGATATGTATTAACATCATATATATATATATATACATATATATATATATACATATATATATACATATATATATATACATATATATATATATATACATATATATATATATATATACATATATATATATATATATATATATATATAATACATGAGAACGGAGTAACAGAAAAAACTAAAATGTACATTAGAATAATTTTATTCAGCATGAAACAGTTTTCATGAGCAATGAAAACAATGATTATATATATATATATATATATATATATATAGGGTGATAAAAAAAAAACAGAACCCATATTAATTCTACAAAAATATAAGGTTGGTTTTTTGGAGGTCACCCTGTATATATGTGTGTGTGTGTGTGTGTGTGTGTATGTGTGAAATTAATGAAAATTATTTCTGCCAATATAAATCATGTATACAAAAAACGAGATTTGGCATTAAATAGCCCACAAGGGTTGATATGCCCTTAACAAACCAATTCTAACGACCAACCAAGTCTCGATTTACACTTAAAACCTTTCCGTCGTATATATCCCTCTCTATATTCACCTTGGCATATCTATGATTCTACCAAGTTGATTCCTAGTATTATATGATACTAATTATCAAACGACTTTCGTAATTTGACACATTTGCTTCGCGTTAAGTGGTGGCTATCGCTGAATGACTGCTACCAGAGATAACACCCGAAAACAATGGGTTCACATGTGCTGACACGTTACATAGGTTAACAGAACACATGTGAATCAGCCAAGAGTTGATTGCATAGGAATAAATTGTAAATCAGTTCACGATGAATTTGCGACTGATGAGAGAGGGAGAAGCAATTGTAATTTTCATGCTTGTATAGACTGACTTACAGATAATATAATTGCTCGCCTTCTGGGCGCTGGAATGTGGCAAAATTTGGCTATTTAAAGACAGTATCACCTGAAAACTAATTCCACCGAGAACTAATTATTTCCACAGACTTATCGGCCGTTATTAGTCTGATTAATAATATATTTAGCTTAAAAACACACCTATTTGTGAGGATGAATACATTCTCACATACATTAAATCTATTCAATGCCCTAAAAATATATGCACACTAGCGAATGCATGCATAAGTCTATATATATATATATATATATATATATATATATATACGTTCGTGCACACACACACACACACCAGTTACCAAAACATACAAAACAAACAAAATATATATATTCATTGGACCCCACTTAATCACACACACACACACACACATACATGCATACACATATATATATATACACACAAAATTGTAATAACTATTAAATACAAAGTTACTTAGACTCGAGGTAAAAAGAGGGGAAAAGAACAAGTAGGTCATTAAGAACACGACTAAAAATCTTCACGGACAATTGACTCCAATGGGAGAGTCAGAGATATTAAACCTGGAGTCAAGCAGAACCAAAACAATCTATGATCATTCCTTTACCTAAACGAAACTCAACACACATCCAACAATTTGATCGTCTGACGAAGATTTGAACGGCTGCAACACGTGTCGCACAAGTATTTACATATAAGAAGTAATAATAAAATAAAAACTTTTTTTTGTTGTGAATTGAATTACCACGATCAGAAAATCCACCGAAAACCTACGCACGGAAACACTAAACAGCTGTTTCGCCCTTAAAAAGTCTCATCAGCAGTGTATACCGTATTCTCAACCACTGGAGATCGAACCAGCGACCACAGATTGCATAACCGAAACTTTACAACTAAGCCACCTATTCATACCTCACACAGTTGATGCCAAATCAACTAGACATCGTAATTGCGCGGCCAAATAACCTAAATGTGTCTTGCAAGTTACATCCGTACTCTTTCCAGAGGACACGGTCACCGCCCCCTTGGGCCACGTCTTCCCAAGAAGATTAGAAATACGCACCCGCGTAATTATTATACCTCAGGGGCAAGGGCATAGATGTACATATTCTTATTTTTTTAGGTAGAGGAATTAATATTGTGACTGGTCGTGGTAATTTAATTCACAATATTAAATCCTCAACTTAAAAAATAAAAACATGTACTTTTTTTTTTGTTTTAATGACTTTTCAACTTTTTAACATCAAAGCCATCTTTGTAGCGGTACTATTTAACCCCTAACTGTAGGGGGGGAATAAGGGGGTTTTATACGTTTCCCAGGGGTATTAGTCTGAAATAGCATGACTGGAGTTCGAACTCGCTAGCTTCGAGGATGAAGTCCGGCACGTTAGCCATTACGCTGCTATTAACCCTAAGGAAACTAACTACTGTAAAAAGTAATCGAGAGTAACCTCATTTATTTTATGATTAACTCCCTTTCTGCGAAACTCTTTAGTTAAGTACCTAACTATAAAATCTCTCTACACGTGTATCAGTTATTCTAAACAGAATGATGTTTTCTCAAAGCTTACTGCAGTTTACGCTTGTCCTTACAACTACCAAATTTGAAATCCTTTGTGGACCTTTACATTTTAAAATATTATTTTTTCTCGTTGGACCTACAACAATCTTTATATATATTCATATTCGTATTTGTGTGTGTGTGTGTTATTGCACATTTTTTATTGTGATGAAAATATACAAAGACGCAACTGAACCATCAGTGCAACTATGGAACGAGTGAGTGACCATTGGAGAATAAACACGTGATCAAAAAAATTTGGGTAGGGGGCCTCGTAGCGTATTGTGCTGGACTGCGATATAGCAGTACGCGAGTTCGAACTCCAGTCGCGCTATTACATTCACTTTTGGACTGACACCCTTAGAAAAGGTATAAATGCCCTTCGTCCTCCAGCTATAAGTTAAATGGCACCATTACTGTTTTTTTACAGTAATGGCTAAGGTATTAAATTACCCATGAAGGTTAATATGCCATGAAAAAAAGAAACTGAAACTGAAAAAAAATGTGGTTTACCAAGCCATAGTGTTATAGTAAAATACATCAAATCTCTTCTGATTTACCCACTTAACTCTTCACACACCTAACTACTAAAACACACAAAACACAGACCCACAGAAATCGACACCGCAGAAGAAAACAACAGCTACCGGATGTTGACCCAACAACGGCCAGTGTCAAACTGAGAAAATCATGGCTTCTGCGCATAGGCTCCGCGCATAGTCTATCCAAAATCCTCAGAAAATTCTCAGTTATAAGAAAAAGGTCTATTTTTCAACCAATCATTTTTTTTTCCACAAGTAGAATTTTCTGGAGCCTGTGTTTGAAGTTGGGAACATATGAATAGGCCAAGCAGAGGTCACACACCAGTTGAATCGCCGTCCGTCCTCAGAGTGTCACCCGACAACACTGTCCGACCAGATCAAAGTCGAATAGATACCCCCCACCACGTCAGCCAGCCAGATATTTCATCCGCTTGTTTATTTTATTTATTCAATAAACAAAATAAACTAAATCTTCTCGTTAGTCTTATTTTTCTTGCAACCACACGCTTGTATATAACAATAGTAAGAAATAATAACGAACAGGATATCGTCTCTATTGGATCAAATGAGCAAACGTTGAAAGAAAGATACAATAATCATTAAACTTCTTTCATGAATAAACGTTACGCCAATAGTAGGAGACTGTCTTAGTACGTCTGGGAATATAAAGAAAAAGAAGTTTATTTGAAAAAGAACGTCTGTTTGCAATGAGAGATTAAAACGTTGTAAACCGTGCAATGGGGGAAATATCACATTATAAGTCTTTCTGAATTCCAGCAATCTGCTAAACAAAAGACTGGAATTGGTGGCTAAATGGTGGCTAAATGAGACCATAATACTAGACTGAGTCAGGTGAATAAGTAAATGATCACGTGACTTAAATATTGCATCAGATATTGACAACTGATATTTATTCAGGTGTCCGTGGTGCAATGGTTATCGTCGTAAGAAATGGAAACGGCGACACGAGTTCAAATCCTGGACTAGGCTAATTGCATTTCACATAACACTAATACCCTTGGAAAAAAAGTATGAATTCAATTGTTCCCCCTCCAGCTATGGGTAAATAGTAGGACTGATTAAGTTCTTCAGCCTTGGTGAGGCAACTAGTCTAGGAGAAGGAAAACTCTGAATTAAAACCTGTTAAACTTCGCTTAAGAATTGACCCTGTGCCATATCCTGCCCGAGCGGAGGGGTCGGTAAATATGGATATTTATTCAGTTGAATTCAATTGACTCCAACTGACTTCAGACGAGTGGATACAAGCTCACCTGAAAATCGAAGACGTGAAACTGTTAATCGTGAGTGAATTTACCTTGTTTTATTTTATAGATGGAATATCTCTATTCATCTGCGTAGAGCACTATTTTTTACTGATTTACACCGCCTTTAATTGTAAATTTTAATCACAATCTTATATATATTACCGGTCAAAATTATTTGGCCACCCTAAAAAATATTCATTTCTAGCCCTAAAAGTATTATTTTTTAATGAAACAAGATAAGCACCACAATGTTTTTTATTTATTATACTAAATACAAGTCTTATTCAGTAACTTTGATCATAGTATAACGAGGCTCATTGGCCTAGTGGGTAGAGTGTTCGCCAATGGTTCAATCCCAGGTCGAGTCATACCAAAGACTTTTTAAAAAATGGTACTTGATACCTCCTTGCTTAACACTCAGCATAATAAGGTACGCATCAAGAGTAAAGTGAAGCAATCCAGGGAAAAGAGTAGCGCCCTCCCCTACACCTCAGTGTAGTAGCTATTGAAAGGGGAGTCTTATTATATATATATATTTCATATATATGTATAAAAAGGATTTGGCATTAAATAACCTACAAAGGTTGATATGCCATAAAACCCAACCCAACCAAATCGTATATATTTGATATATATGTATAAAAAGGATTTGGCACTAAATAACATACAAGGTTTGTTATGCCATAAAAAATACTGAAGATTTTTTTCATATTTAAAAAGAAAACTACTTAAAATATAAACACTCACAAATTCACTTCTTCTTCTTCTTCTTCTTCTTCTCCAAGAGCGTTTGTCATTTCAAAGCTAAAGAGTTCAGTTTGCATTACTAGTTACTGATACCTAAAGGGAGAATAATTGGATTCTGGCCTTTCTCATGTTAAATAAAAACAGTCTCGTTCAGAGTTTGATCTCGAGTAGCCGATTCCACTCCTCTACGACAATAACCGTTACGCCACGATTACCACTTTGGAATATTGGTGCAATAGAAAGAACAGATGATAATACAGTCGAATCCTCAAGTTGTTCACTCTGCCAGGTGATAAGAGCATGCACGAAGAAAAGCGTGCTTGGCTTAAAGTTAAAGCTTCTTAAATTACACTTTAGATGATCAGTGGGGAGTAGTCAGAGTAGTCTGGGACGATAAACGAGGATTTTGTGGTACATATAAACGGATATAAGCCCCAAGAAGAAATTGCATTTCAATATGACGTTGCGAACAAGAGTAACCCGCAACATTCTTTCGCAGGACATAAAATGAAATGTTCACTTTTTTTCGCACTTGAATTCAGGCAATCCAAACCTTCTCTTCACGAACACACACACACGCGTGCACATACACACGTACACACGCACGCACAGAAACACAGGTTCATGTGCAGCTGCAGTCATGTGACATCCATTCAATAATGAATAATGATATTGGAATTAAAAATGGCTGAAAGCAGATTTTTGAAAAAAAATCCAAGAAAATACAAGAGAGTTTCATAAATAAAAAAGGAAAAATCGGATTTTTATTCAGGGATTTGACTCATCATCCATTTCACCAATTCCTTCTTCTTCTTCTTCTTCTTCTTCTTCTTCTTCTTCTTCTTCTCTCTCTCTCTCTCTTTCACATCTATCGAGCTATCGTCTATGTCTCTCGCTTTATATATATATATATATATATATACACTCTCTCCCTCTCTAACACACACACACAAACTTTATATCTAACTAACGAGCCATCGTCTCTCTTTCTCTCACGCTCTTTATATATATATATACATATATATATACTCTCTCTCTCTCTCTCTCTCTCTATATATATATATATATATATATATGTGTGTGTGTGTGTGTGTGTGTGTGTGTGTGTGTGTGTAATATAATCAGAGAAGGGAAATCCTATACCTTAGAAAACTCAGAAACAAAATTCAAAATAAATAAAGACTTAAGCTGCAACTCCAAAAACGTAGTCTACATAATTGAATGTAGCACGTGCAAAGAAATATACATAAGGTCAACGCAGGCCCTTAATACAAGGATATCACTTCACTGGAGCAATATCGAAATAACAGAAAACAGGGGCGGTTGTAGAATACACCAACTGCTTCTCTGCCAACGAGTGTCCCGGATATGACACTAAACAATCTGAGGCAAGGTTCCAGTGATGCTGGGGCAGTGGGGAATGCGGAGTACCCCTTCAATGCCATCGCTCCCAGGTCTACTCTTGCCCTGAATGTTAGCACCTGATAGGGCCCTATGTATAGCTTAAATAGAACTAAACTGCATACTTATGCTAAATTGAATTGTTTGAATTAGAACTGTTTGACTAAACTAAATAGCTTGAAATAGAAATGTTTTTGACAATTAAACTGTACTTACATTTAAACAGCGTGCTTATGCTAAACTGAATTGTTTGAAATGGAACTGTTTTTGACATTGAAACTGTACTTACATTAAGTTGAATTGTTTCATATAGAACTGTTTTGACATTTCACTGTGTGTAAACAAAATCTGTACTCATACTTAACAGAATTAGCTGAATTAGAACAGTTTTGACAATTAAACTGTGTAGTCATGCTAAACTGAATTGTTTGAAATAGAGCTGACTATTTGCATAAAAATGCATTTGACGTTAAATAACCTAAAAAGGTTGATATGTATCGAAACACCTATACGGATTTAGTAAAGGTTAATTTAAAATAATGCTCATATACCAAACTAACGAGTACCCGCTACCTCAAATAAAGAAAAAGAAATTTATAGATAAATTTAAACCCAAATATATATGAATATATATAAATAAGGATATAAGTTGTTTTTTTTTGGGGGGGAGGGTAGTTTAATATATACATATGTATATTTAGATTATAACCTACTGAACATTACGTAAGATGAAAAATATTCCCCGGGATTAACGGTCAAAAAGAAACAAATTTCTGTTCAAATCCATCCGAAGAATCTGTCATTAGACGGGTGAAATAAATTTATGATGTTAAATACTGATTGTTCTACAATATATTGTCGCGTTTCTGGGAAAATTTCGTTAAATTCTAACTTGTAGTTTTGGGACAAAATGGAAAATTGCCATTTTGTTAATAATTCGTTATATAGTATAGGGTAAGTGGAGCAATCCAAAGAAAGGAATACCACCCTCCTTTACTCATAGGTGTAGTAACTATTGAAAAGGGATCCATCAGGTCTTCCGCGACTACGGTCGCCATCTTGTATATATATATATATATATATATACATTGTTGGTTATCAGCGTTGCAAATAAACTCAGCAAGTGGAGTTCAAAACCTGGATGAGGCTATTAATGTTTCACTTCACATAAATGCCTAATAAGGCATACTGATCTCTTTGGCTTCGGTATGGCAACCAGTCGAGGAGAAAGAGAAATCACAATTCAAATCACCAGTAATCCGCTTAAGAATTGACCTTGTGTCATACCCTGTTCGTGATGTTGAGGGTTAATACTATATACGAGGTTCATTCAAAAAGTTCTAAGCTTCGATTAGATTTTAGATTTGTCGTACATCCCTCTCATTTGTATTGGCCTCAACTGCACAAAAATTAAGACGGAAATCTGAATGTGGTTTTTCTAGTTTTAGAAGTGTTAGTGTTGCCTTTCGTCACACATCACTAAGGGTTGCTTTCATGTATAAAGAGTGTTTTCCAGCCTGAAACTCAAAACACTTATCAAGAAAACTTGAAAAGATCTTAATAAAATCATATACACAAAATGTGTATTTGCTATTTAATCAAACATGCTTAAATGAAGGACTGCTGCCCACCTACACACACAAACACACAGAACCCAGCATGTGCCAGTCTCACCAAATCATATCAGTATCATCAAGCACTGTCGCAAATCGCTCCTCTTCCATGACAGAAAACCATGGATAAAAAATGTTAATAACCAACTGTTCGATGTAACCACGGGCAGTTTTGATGGCTCCGAGGTGAGTGAGCTGGTCGGTGGCTTAATTCTTTTCCAACTATCAAACATAATCAAAAACACCGACATGGGACTATTCGGAGACGACGGTCTCATCATCATTAGGAACCCAAATGGACCTAAACTAGATAGTTACAGAAAAAGGATATCTAACGCACTGAAATTGCTGGGATTTAAAAATGCCATATACACAAATCTAAAGAGAGTAACTTTCTTGGATGTAACACTAAACTTAAGTAAAGGCACATTCGAACCTTATAAAAAAGAGAATGATACATCCATCTACATACACAGTTCTTCGAACCATCCACCCTCAGTTATCAAATACCAAAATCAATTAGCCGCAGACTATCCGATAATTCTTCCAAGATCGGTATTTTTAATGAATACAAACACATATATGACAACGCACTAAAAAACAGGGGTTACAGACAAACACTAGAATACACATCTCCAAATAGTAAACCTAAACACAGGAGGTTCAACCCGCCTTACAAAAAATGCGTAACATCAAACATCGGTAGGGACTTCCCAAATCTAATAAGCAAACACTTCCCCAATCATAGCCTCTATCTAAAATCTTCAACATAAACAATTTAAAGGTCAGGTAAAGTTGCACAAGTAACATATCTCAAATAATGAAAAGCCACAACAAAAAGATCGCATCCATCCACAGCACCACATACCCTAACAATCAATTCAATTGCAGGGATAAAGAAACATGCCCCCTACAAGGAAAATGCCTATAGAATAACGTAGTGTACTGAGCTACTGTAAAAGCCAACAGCTCAGTCAAGCAATACAGAGGGGCAACGGAGGGTACCATAAAACAAAGAATATGTAACCACATACTTTCCTTCACCAACACAAATTACACATCCAACATTTCTTTATCCTCATATGGCGCCTAAAAAATACGAACACCTCACCCATCACCTGGGAAATACTGAAACTAGCACCCGCCTACATCAAGACATCAAGAAAATGCTTTCTTTGCCTCCACGAAAAACTAGCTATTATCACCAACCCATCACAAAACACTCTGCGAAACACAAAATCAGAAATTCTATCCAAATGCAGACATGAGAACAAACATCTTTTCTCACATTTCGACCTATCCATCTTACCTACACCACCTCTGCTTCTATAGATTCCCCAACAAATAACCCCACACCACACCCAACGCACCGTAAGTACCACCTTCCTCCATCAAATCCTCATATACTTTTTCATGTCCTTCCACAACCTGTTGACATTATGTTAGCCATGTTTTCATGAGTGCCAGTAATAGGCCTCCACACCGTATATTTAACATATCCCCCGCGTACACATCATCATATATTACAATAGCATAGATATAACATAACGTTAACACAATATAGGTAGCAAATAAAAACTATTGTAACCCATTATAACTCGTCACTTATTACCCTTACGTCACAGACCTATCGTGCTTACACGTCAAATCATGTATTCATTTCCTTAATTATGCAATGAGGATAATTTACATCACCATATACACTCACACACGTAAAAAATGACATAGTTTATACAAATAATTATTGCAAAGTCTCAACATTATATTCACTATATTCCATACGTACATACAACCATGAAATACTATGATGTATACGCAATATATCATTAACACATTATTAACATTATTTTGGTGGTGCCCGTGGTGTAATGGCTATCGTCGCAGGATATGAACACGGCGACACGAGTTCAAATCCTCGACCTGACTGATTGCATTTCACATAGCACTAATACCCTTGGGAAAGGTATGAATCCAAATATTCTCCCATCCAGCTATGGGTAAATAGTAGGGCAGACTAGGTTCTTCATCCTTGGTGAGGCAACTAGTCTAAGAGAAGGAAAACTCTGAATTTAAACCTGTTAAACTCCGCTTAAAATTGACCTTGTGTCATATCCTGCCCGAGCGGAGGGGTTGGTAAATATATTTAACACATTATAACTAATACAAATTATAATTGTGATCCAACACAAATCATATTCCAGCATAAAATGCCAATATTGCATAATATTCTAAGAGAATGGCTTCGAACTGACGAAGAAAAGAAGCAGAAGGTACCCCGCAACAACAATTACCGACGCCGACTACGCTGATGACATAGAGATACTGGCAAATACACCTGACCAAGCCGAAACACTTCTGCATAGTTTGGAACGAGCAGCAGCAAGCATAGGCCTCTATGTTAATGCACACAAAACGGAATGTATGTGCTATAACCAAACGGGGGACATCTCCACTCTAGAAGGAACCCCTCTTAAACTAGTAGACAAATTCACGTACCTAGGAAGCAGCGTCGAATCAACCGAAAAGGACATCGAAACGAGGTTAACGAAAGCATGGACAGCTATCAATAGGCTATCGATTATATGGAAATCAGACCTAACCGATAAAATGAAACGCAGTTTCTTCCAGGCAGCGGTCACATCGATACTGCTATATGGATGCACTACATGGACGCTAACAAAACGGCTGGAGAAGAAGCTAGATGGCAATTACACAAGAATGCTGCATGCAATCCTGAACAAGTCCTGGCAGCAACACCCCACAAGACACCAACTGTACGGCCACCTGCCCCCTATCACGAAAACTATTCAAGTTAGACGAACCAGACATGCAGGACACTGCTGGAGAAGCAGAGGTGAACTCATAAGAGATGTACTCTTATGGATCCCCACACATGGCCGCGCAAAAGCAGGACGACCAGCACGAACGTACATTCAGCAGCTATGTGAGGATACGGGATGTTGTCCTGAAGACCTACCTAGTGCGATGAACGATAGGGAGGAGTGGCGAGAGAGGGCCAGGGATATCCGTGCTACCAGCGCGAGATGATGATGATGATGATGATGATATTACAATATAACATATCTCTCCACCATGATATTTATTGCTATTCTAGCCTACCATACTACACTCGCCTTTATGCTTACAAATCAAAACATTATTTTTTTCGAAATGCAATGATGATATTTTGTTCCTTAGTTAAAATCACCACAAACACACACGCACACATAAAGAGTTGTACACAATTCTAACGGTTTTTTGACTGTATTTTTCGATTTTTTCGATTCCTTCCTTATCTTTCGTTACCTGCCCGATGATTGTCGTTTATAAAACGTCATGAAACCTAAGGTCGCAGACAAGCTTCCATGCTATTAAATATATACAAGATTTAATACATATTTACTTATTATATATATATATATATATATATATATATATATATATATATATATATTACTGCTACTGGTGTATTTACTTGTTACATCTTTGACCCTATTCACACACATTCTTGCCATTCTGTCGTCTTTCTTACTTAGCTTCTTTCTTTCTCTTTTTTTTTCGCTTTCTTTCTCGATCTTCTCCCCCCCCCCCCCCACATACTCATCCTTCCCCCCCTCTCTCTCTCTCTGCACTGATAATATATTCATCGCTTCTCTTCTGAAAATTACAAATATGAGAAACTGATGAACAATTGAAAAGAAAAAAAAATGAAAATATAAAGAGAGAGACTACGAAGAAGAAAAAAGATATACATAGACATCTTTTGACTTTTCCTTTTCTCTTCTTTTCTCCCACCTCTTTTCTATTATCCCTTTCTTTCTCTCTTCTCTCTTCTCTCTCACCTTCTCCTTTCTATTTCTCTCCTCACACTTTTGTCCTCTTTCTTTCTTTTTTCTTTCTTTCTTCTACGTTCTATTTCTTTCTCTCTTCTTTCTTCTCTCTCTCTCTCTCTATATATATATATATATATATATATATTTCGATTTCAGCCTTTTGTATGCAACAACCCAACGGGAAATAAAACCGAAGTAATGCTATATAGAAATGAAAATTGTTATTATATATTAGTGTGAGTTTGTGTGTATTTATAGTGCCTCCCTCTCTCTCCCCCCTCTCTCTCTCTCTCTATCTCCCTCTCTCACTGTCTATCTATCTATCTATCTTACACACACACACACACACACACACACACACACACACACACTCACTCTCTCACACACACACACACACACATATATATATATATATATATATACGAGACGGAGAGTATAGTAATATTCTCCGCCGAAATAAATTTATTATGACGACTTAACCGAGTTTGAGTCTCCATCAAATTGTATATATATATATATATATATATATAAGGGAGACTCAAACTCAGTTAAGTCGTCATAATAAATTTATTTCGGCTGGGAATATCACTATACTCTCCGTCACGTCAGATGACTATTTACATGCTTCTCCCTCGTCGCAGAGTAGAAGCATGTAAATAGTCATCTGACGAGACGGAGAGTATAGTAATATTCTCCGCCGAAATAAATTTATTATGACGACTTAACCGAGTTTGAGTCTCCATCAAATTGTACTATATACATATGTACAATGTAAACAAACGGACGCTGCTGCTGCTGCTGCTGCTGCTGCTGCTGCTGCATAAAAGACCTTACAATTCCCTTAGCCAACTTGGTACGCTTGTTGACCGAGCGGTCTGATACTAAGTCTAACGTAGAGTTGGATGGGTTTCGATCCCGGCTTCAAGCGTCCTACGTGTCTAGCCACATTGAAGAGTTCTGATAGAACGAAACAGTCTGTCTGTGTATGACTATATATATATATATATATGCATATGTGTGTGCATGTGAGCGAGCACAGGTCACTATCTCTCACTCAGGTTCGGCTGAAAAGTTCAAGACCACACAATTCATCCATCGGTATTGCAGTACTTTGATCCCATCGGTCAAAAGAGTGATATGAACTTTTCCGATTACAGTTACCAAGTGCCGTGGACTTTGTGTCGACGCTATCAGAACTTATGTATGCCATATATGTCCTATCGCCGATATTGAGCACTTTATTTATAAATATTGCAAACTACATATCTATCTATCTATCTATATATATATATATATATATACAAAAAAATTGATCCAAAAATAAATAACTATAATAAATATTCACATTTGTCTTATCACTCTCTCTCTCTCTCTCTCTCTCTCTCTCTCTCTCTCTCTGTGTATTTTCTTTTCTTTTCTTTTCCTTTCTCCAGTATTTGCTTCAAATATTTTAAAACCTGCAATGACGTTATAAATAGACTCAATCCGAAGCCCCCAAACTGAGAATGACTTTAAATGTAAAATTCGTGATATACTTTTTACTCTAATATTCTTTTTGAGAGAGAGAGAGAGAGAGAGAGAGAGAGAGAGAGTGTGTGTGTGTGTGTGTGTGTGAGTGTGTGTGTGTGACTATTCTTATTTCATTTTGATTCTTTGCTTTTAACCTGTCCACCTACGTAACTCAGTGGCTTAATTTTGAATTTCAAATATTGTTTTATTGTCTTTCCTTTTCTCTCTCGACATAATTTTCTTCTTTTTTTTCTTTATTGTTATATTCTTAACTGTAATAATTTTCACCCAATCAAACTTCTCTCTCTCTCTCTCTCTCTCTCTCTCTCTCTTCTCTCTCTCTCTCACTCTCTCTTTTTCTCTTTTATTTCTCTTCTCCTTTCGTCACACTTTTCTCTTCATCCTTTCTCCTCCTCTTCTCTCCCCTCTTTCAATTCCCGCACATTTCTTCCTCTTTCTTTTTTCATTCATTCATTCTCTCTCTCTCTCTCTTTCTCTTCCTTTCTCTCTCTTCTTCCCTTTTCTACCTCCTCTCTCTCTCCCTCTCTCCTTATCCTTTCTCCTTTTCCTACCTTTCACCACTTTCTTTCTCTAATTCCCCCTCTCTGTTCACACACTTTTTTCTTTTCTTATTTTCCTTTTCTTTTCCTCACTTTCTCTCTCCTCACTTTCACTTTATTCTCTTCTCGCTCATCTCTTCTCTTTCTCTCTCCTTTTCTCCCTCTCTATCTCTATCGAATATTCATTTTCTAAAATTAACACTTTCTTTTTTAAGAGTCTTTCTTTCCAAAGGTTTTATTCATTTTTTTTAAAAAGTTTTTCCTCTACTTTCTACTTTTAGTTTTCGACCCAAACAAACCCAAATCGATTTTACAAATAAAATATCCTCTTTTAACAAAACTTATCCAAATATTCTACGCATGTTCCCGAACAAAAATCCTGTCAAACATTTCATTTTTTTCTAGATTGTTCGAATCAAATACTACTACTCCGCACTTAGCCTGACTATTAATCAAAACTTGTTCAGTAGAATTTCACCATCTGCATAATCACTCTCTGCACTTCCACTTATCTGCGATTGACCCTCAAGTGTTAATATTTCCAGAGAACTAAAATCTTATATTCTTCGTATCGTACATAAATAAGTTCAAACCCAACAATTTTTTTTATAAAAGTTCATTTTCTTCTAAATGAAAGATAACAAGATTTTATCATTTCTAGCGGAACATAATGCAATCAAAATGGATATTACTAGATATTATTCATTGCCAATCTCTACGGTAATGAAATTCTCTTACCAAAAATATATCGCCCACTCGTCGGAACTTCGAATTGTATCCACCCCCGCCGAAGGGTAAGATCCCTCCTACCACACCAAAGAGGGGTCTTTGGAATGAAACTAAACTACAACAGACGTCGAGGCGTCTGTCCTAAAGCTTTGGTGAGGGAAAAGTGCCCTTTTATTGCCATTACTCCCATATTCACTCTGACCCGGAGTGGTAGTTAGGGACCTATTTATGGGACAAATTGATGTGCTTAAAAATTATTCGCATTTGACAGGGCTGTTTACGAAAAAAACACCTCTTAAGAAACAGCTACATTAATGATATAACAATCAACGTACATTGACTATGATTCCCTAACCTTACATATAAATATGGAATTGTCCAAAAATGAATGCAAACATTATATA
Source organism: Sepioteuthis lessoniana (assembly GCA_963585895.1). NCBI lineage: Eukaryota > Metazoa > Mollusca > Cephalopoda > Myopsida > Loliginidae > Sepioteuthis > Sepioteuthis lessoniana. The sequence continues at coordinate 75,082,932 of OY757935.1, forward strand.
TATATATATATATATATATGTTTGTATGGATGTATATTGTCATCCACAGACTGTTTCATTGTATCACAATATATATATATATATATATATATATATATATATATATGTATAAGTAATTGTAAAAAAACTCAACAGACCGTCATTTGCCTATTATAAATTCATTTCAGCTAGTCACTCCATATGAGAAACCAACTTCTTCAGATAGCCATCAAAATATGGAGAGAAAAAATTATATAAATATTCTTTTCCATTGAAAAGACAAGTGTTACATATTGACCACAGCCAAGCTGTCAAAAGAAGAAATACACCTGTGTAAATAACAGGTGCATCCGGTCGAAGATATCAGGGGATCAGGAGATAACCTTCACTGTCGATGGGTTGAATTGAGTACAAATGTGACGCTCGCAAGAAGTAGGTGGATGTCAAATTATTATATAACCCCAGCGGCAGGAAGTTCAGATCAGTTGGAGAGAAGATGCTGGAATGAGAACCATGTCCCAGCAAAGGCTGGGCCCCCAGGCCCCCGGTTGAGCAGCCCAGGAGAACGGGAAAGAAAGGTTGTGATAGCCAGAAGTGTTGGCGAGGGTCAATATGTTGCAGTCTTTGTTCGGTCTCCAACTCCCTCTCACACACAACCCTTTCAATAAAGTGAGAGGTATATTTTTTCTAAAGAACTGTGTCGCTCGTCTTTATTGTGCCGTCGTTATGTTTCTGCATACATATGTGTTATGTGGCTATACGACACAAGCAAACCGATTTTATACATCGCTTATCAAAACGATAACTGTTGTAAAATATACAATTAAAAAAGAAGTGAAGACTGATAATTGAGAAGGGGGCAAAGCGCTGGAGGGGGGGGGGATTAGATTGTAACAACATTAGGTCCAAGCAAGTATTCCTTCTTTTTACTAAGAGAAGACTGTCTGAACTTAATATTGAGAGTTCTTCAAATCTTTTGATTAAATGGACAGTGTGCTTTTCTTAGAATGGAAAAAAGGCCGACAAAATTTATTGGTGCACCCACGGTTACTACTCAGATGATCTGCCACAAAAGACCCAACAAATTTTCGGCATTATTTATGTCCATGAATTATATATTTACTTATGCTTATTTACATCATTCGATATTATCAACGGGTTTCAATTTATCCACGAAATGTCATAGAATATAAACCTCAATAGGATAAGAAGACCCGATTGTTCTTAGAAGCGAGCCACTGGTTCTGGAGTTCCAAAGAATATGTTGTTACCTCTTTGTTTTTCATTATTTCCAGGTTCACAGGCTCATATGAATGTACGAAAATGTGTCCAATGATTTTGATTGGTTAGGTTTGGTTTCGTTTTATGGCATATCAATCACTGTAAGTTATTTCATGCCAAATCCTAATTATATATATATATATATATATATATATATATATATATATTAGATATAAAATTTCAAATACATTTTGTAGATAGCATTTTTAAGCGAGCCTGAGCTCATTTTTTATAAGCAGTTAAATGGTTTCACTTATTTCTGTCTAATATGAATAATTCTTTTTACTATTAATCATCGTTTTGCACACAGTTTAATATTTTCAAGTATTGCTATGTATCACTAACAATTCATTCAAATATAAATCATTTGTTCCCACAGTTAAATGATCAAACAGTTCTATTTCTAACAATTCTATTTAGCACGTACACAGTTTAAATGTCAAACAGTTCTATTTGGCCCATAGATAGGACCCTATCAGGTGCTACCACCCTGAGCCAGTGTGGACCCAGGAGCGATGACAATGAAGGGGTACTCCGCATTCCTCAAAGCTCCAGCATGACTGAAGCCTCACCACCCGGTTGTTTAGTATTATATCCGGAACACTCGTTGTGCAGAGTCTTACCCCCCAGCAGAGATGCATTTGATGTATTCTACAGGCCCAGTTGACTAGGGTAACAATGATTTTGAAGTTTATTGACTCTTAAAACATTGATATTGTATATAGAAGTGTTTCTCGTTTTAAAACGTTGGTGGACTACATTGGTTGCAAATTATTGGTATTAGATAAGAACAATTGAAGCCATTTAATTGTGTGTAAAGTATTTGCATCAAGAATAATTGTTTGAAACTAATCTTTACCAATACAATAATTGCTTGAAATATTGTTTACAAATTATTTTTCCCCTCCGAGTTTTTCACGTCAATTCTAACTGTAACATACACATGATACGGATATGCAAAACGTACATAGAATGTTCATAACATATATACATAGAACATAGGAATCCCGAAACATGAAAAACACGTAACGACTTCTTAGTTCAGGTACGAAACTTTTTATTACCTTTGAGTTAAAAGGTTTTTCGACATAAGGAAGAGATATAACATCTTTCTATGCTGACTTTTCCATCTGCCCTAAACCTCGTGCGACACCTGCCACAAGGCCACTGGCCTGGCTTCGGCGAGCCCCGAAAGTCAACCGTCTTCCTCAAAACTAGAATTCAACTAACTGACTTTTCTCAAATCTCAGCCCACGCTTCCGGTGCGTGACGTCACTCACATCCCCGGTCATATCCCCTATCTGGGATTTTTATTTTGACATCTCTGAATGACACGTCTGCTCCGAGCGCGCGTGAACATTTGCGCTCATGTTTGCACCTAACCCATGCACTGAGCCGAAAGGTCTCAGCCTAACTAAACCCAAAGGCAAGATATATAAAACGAAATCCCTCGGCCATTATATTGCATAACTAGTGTAAATGACAGCAAGTCTGTAGTAGCTTGAGGATCGTTCCAAGTGCTCCATCAACAATCGGCATCACCGTCACCTTCATGCTCCACAGCTTCTTCAGTTCTCTGACAAGATCCATTATTATTATTATTATTTTACTCATTTGAGAGTTTTTCCCACCACCACTAGCTGATGGTTTTCCACTGGAGTCTGAGTGACAATAAGTCTCCTCAAATCTCGAGGACTCTTCTTAGTATTCTGGCTGATCTGAACAATGCTGTTGTTTAGATGGTCTCCACTCGTCCTCTTATTTTCAAATCTTTTAGTCTCTGTACCAATCCTTTGATGACTGTACCGAGTGTACCAATTACAACTGGTATCACCGTCACTTTTATGCTTCATAGTTTTTTCAGTTCTCTAGCAAGGTTGAGGTATTTATGTCCCTTTTCATTTTCCTTTTCATTTTAAGGTGCCACATTTTTTTCAATTTCAATGTCTTTGTATTTTTGCATATAAGCGTTCGCTGATATTCTTAAACAGGAGTCTGAGTAACAGCAAGGCTTCTAAGGTCACCAGGACTCTTCTCAGTATTCTAGTCGATCTCAATATGCAGTAGTTTTGATGGTTTCCACTCGTCCTTTAATTTTCAAGTCCTCCAATCCTTATACTAATCTTTTAGTGACTGAACCAAGAGCACCAATTACAATTGGTATCACCATCACTTTCATGATCAACAGTTTTTTTTCCTTTCCCTCAGATGCTTGTCCTTCTTTTCGCTTTCTTTCAAATTTACTCTATAGTCAACTGGGACAGCAAAGTCCACAATTTGCTAAGTTCTCTATTTTTTGTTGACTATTATTATGTGTGGTCGTCTGGCCGAGATTAGATGATCCGTTTGTATTTCAAAATCCCTGCGGACTTTGAGTTTCTCATTTTCCAAGACAGATTCTGGGTTGTGCATATAACATTTGTTCGTATGGTCAAATTTAAATATCTTGCACAATTCCCATTGAATCACCTTGCCCACCCAGTCGTGTCTAGTCTTTTACTCTTTCTCTGCTAATTTTCTGTATTCGCTTATTATGTGATTGATTATTATTAAACAGGAACAGTCACTTGAAACCATATAACCGCTTGCAAAAAAAAGAACAAAAAAAAACTGACTATGTCATTAAAAAAGCAACGAATTTAAAACCAACTTTATGGATTGGTTGGTTGGTTGGTTGGTTGAGTTTTACGGCATATCAAACTTTGTAGGTTATTTAACGCCAAATCCATTTTTATAAAAATAGTTCGATCTCAGACAATTCAGTCCAGGATAAGTACGCAGTTTAAATGTAAGTACAGTTTAATTACACTGGTTGACAAAGAAATAGAGGTAAGCACAAAAATAACCGTTTTTACCTAATTTGAGGGTGCTGAATTCAAATTTGAAATCCATTTTTACTCATCACCTCTAGTTTTTTTAGATATGCATAGTGTGCATTTTTTGCATATACGGTACATAAAGGCGTATATGAATTCAGGGTTAATTCTAATATTGTGAGACTTATGGCTTATTTTTTAGTTATTATGCACTAAATGTAAGTGATAGCATTACATTATATATATATATATATATATATATATATATATATATATATATATATATATATATATATATCAAGACGGATTTTGACAGTTAAGGCAGCAGGTCTCAATCCACACTCTGGCAGTCATTAGAAGAGGTTGTCTCGCAGGCGGCGCAGGAGGTTGGTGTCCCTCAACTATCGTGTTACACATCTTTTGGGTTACAAAATATTAGTATTACTTTTTCAAATACACATTTAGTTTTACTTTGTTATATTTTCAGATTCTCCAATGGCTTCAAGCACGTCAAAATGTCGAGGATGCCTCAACAAGGCCAATTCTTTCTGCTACGTGTGTGGGGACTTCACAACAGTTGCACAGCGTCGAGCCATCACTTCCCTCCTCAGAACCGCCTACTTTCACTATTTTGACTGTAAAATTGGTGATCAGGACAAGTCTTGGGCTCCACACATCTGTTGTAAAATGAACTAACTACATGGTTTAATGGCAAGAAAGCGGCTTTCAACTTTGCAGTCCCGATGGTTTGGAGAGAGACGCGAAACCACGCAGATGATTGTAATTTTTGTTTAACTAATATAACTGGTTTAAATGCATCTTCTAGGAAAAAGATCAAATATCCCAACCTTCGATCTGCTATGAGACCCGTTCCCCATTCAGATGATCTTCTTGTACCCACACCTCCAGTAAATAAGGATCTTCTTTCCTCATCAGATGAAGAAATGCCTTCAAGGGAGGATTCTGCCGAGTCAATATCTTTGGAAGATACTGAGTCTACATATTCAGGAACAAGTGGCAATGAGCCACACTGGATCACGCCAGAAGACCAGAATGATCTTGCTCGTGATTTGTATCAAATTTGTGTCAAAACAGCAGTCAGAGCTCTTGGCTTCTCGGCTTAAACAGTGGAACCTAGTCCAGGAAGATGTGAGGATCACCAGTTTCAGGAATCGGAACAAATAAAGTCATTGTTCTTCTTATGGGTATGCAAGCGGGCTTCACAAAGTACTGTTGTTTTCTCTGTCTCTGGGATAGTCGAGCTGTATCCCAGCATTACAAGGAGAAAGACTGGGGGTCTAGAAGCACTTTTGTTTCTGGCGAACACAGCCTCAAGGAGAATCCTCTAATGGACATGAATAAGGTGCTTCTTCCTCCTCTTCACTTCAAGCTTGGTTTGATGAAGGATTTCGTGAAGGCGTTGCACAAAAATGGTGCTGCCTTCCAACACCTGTCTACTGTGTTCCCAGGTCTTAGTGCTGCTAAGCTCAAAGAGGGCATCTTTGTAGGACCTCAGATCCGAGAAGTGCTGAAGAATACTGATTTTGAGGAGCTTCTTAACTTAAAGGAACTGAGAGCATGGGAAGCATTCAAGTCAGTCTGTAGTGGCTTCCTCGGTAACACACGCGTACCAGATTACCAAGCCTGTATTGAGAAGTTGCTAAAGTCTTACGAGGATATGGGGTGCCGAATGTCACTCAAGATTCATTTTCTCCATTCCCACCTCAACTTCTTCCCGCCAAACCTTGGAGCAGTGAGTGATGAGCATGAAGAAAGATTCCACCAAGACATTACGAAGATGGATAGCAACTATCAAGGCAAATGGAACCCCGACATGATAGGAGACTTCTGCTGGATGCTCTTGCGTGACATCCCGGAGGCAAAATACACCAGATCTTCTAAGAAAACACACTTTTGACTGTCTGTGGTACTATAAATTGTATAATCCTGTTTTATCTGTTATAAGCTGCTGCAACTCTTGAAATATGCACATATATTCTCTGTTTATACTAAAATGAGACTACTTAAAAACCAAAAAACTAGAGGTGATAGAGCAAAACTATTTATAAATTTGAATTCAGCACACCCAAATTAATAGAAAATACCTTTCCCCATTCTTGCCTCAGACCAAAAATTTATTTTTGTAAACCAGTGTTATGAAAAATATTTCTATTCATTTTAGTTAAGCGGTTTTAATTCAACTAATTCAGTTTAGTATCAGTTTAGTATAAGTACAGATTTTCTTTACACGCAGTTAAATGTCAAAACAGTTCTATATTAAACAATTCTGTTTGGTTGGTTGGTTGTTGGGTTTTTATGGCATATCAACCTTTGTAGGTTATTTAACGACAAATCTATTTTTATACAAATAGTCAGTTCTATTTCAAATAATTCAGTCTAGCACAAGTACACAGTTTAATTGTTAAAAACATTTCTATTTCAAATTATTCAGTTCATTAAAACAGTTCTAATTCAGCTAATTTTATTTATACACTGTTAAATGGCAAAACAGTTCTATATATGTATATATATATATATAACAATTCAGTTTAGTGTAAGTACAGTTTTAATGTCAAAAAACAGTTCCGTTTCAAGCGATTCTGTTTAGCATAAGCATGCAGTTTAAATGTAAGTACGGTTTAATTGGCAAAAACATTTCTATTTCAAGCTATTCTATTTCGTCAAACAGTTCGGCATAAATATGCAGGCAGTATAAATCATTCTGTTCACTTTTCCTCATTTGTTTGCACACAGTCAAATCATTACAAGAGCTGCCATGTAACAATAACAATTTAACATCAGTCATTTGTTAGCACACATTTAAATTTATGATATGTAAGAGATTATCAACTTAAAAAAGTGATTGAGCTTATAAGTTTGCCGACAGTTAAGGGGATTCAAGTTTTGTAGTTTTTGATTATTTCCAAACAACATAGCCACTTTATGAAAACTAAAATTTTCATAACTTTATGAAAATCGAAATTTTCCTATAAATTTTCCTATGAATTTTCCTATAAATTTTCCTATGAATTTTCCAATAAATTTTCCTATAAGTTTTCTTGGTCAATCGTTAGATTTTGTGATGCTTTGATGAATTATTATTGAATGTTTATTTTAGCCAGTGAAAATGACTGAATCTTTCCCGCATAAATGAATTATTGAAATTCAGAAGAATAGTTGTGTCTTTTTTTTTATCGATATTTTGATTATTGCGATTGATATCGATCTGTAATCTCGTTTAGAATCTTTCAGTCCGTCGACAACGAAACTGTCGAATCAATATTGAACTCTTCTTTTTGTTTGAACTGCTTTTTCAGCTGATCCACTCTTCGTCCTTCGTCACGAGTAAAATCCGTAAGAAATAAAGAGAAACTTCATTTCTTTTTCTTTTTTTTTCGTAATGATTAATTGATTGTGACGACGAATCAACCTGTAAAGGGTTATTTTATACCAAGAAGTTACAGAATCAAGTTCATAATAGGTTCATATTTACATTTTTTGTGTTGCTGTTTTTAAGAGTTTTTTTTGGGGGGGGTGAGGGACTCGATCTTAGTGAATACAAATAATTTTAAATAGATTTATTTAAACTATAAATAGAATCCAAAAAGGCACTACCACTCCAAGTCAGGGTGGATTTCCATGTCTGGCAAGAAGTAAAATACAAGTAATGAGACACTGTCCAAAGATTTGCTCGAACGACTCATCGTTCACTTTCGGGCAAATACCATTGGGAAAGGTATGAACCCCCTGATCCTCCCAGCTATGAGTTACATAGTACCACTACTGTTCTTCTAGGGGAATGGCTTTGACATTAAATAACCTACAAAGGTTGATATGCCATTAAATAAAGAAATCAAACCAATCTAAACACTTCCATAACTTTTATCAATAACCTGCTTCGCTTTTTATACTCTTAGGTCCAGCTTGTAAAGAATTAACTTGTTGCGTTACATAGATATTTTTTCTGCAGCCATTTTTTCTCAAAACAAGATAAGCGATCATTGAATACAAAACACTAAAAGTTTCTTTTCTTCTGTTTCTAGATTTTAAAAAAAGTTTTTAATTTTTATAATTCTAATTTTTATAATCGTTTAATACTGAAAGCATGGATTACAATTGACTGAGTGGCCATGTAGGTACTATTGTATGGTTGCACCACTTTCACTATAATGAAGTGCTTAGAGAAAAGGCTGGATGGGAACTACGCAAGGAGAGTTGCTTTAAACAAATCATAGAAGCAACACCCTACAAAACAACAATTGCACGGCCACATACCTCATATCTCACAAACAATCCAAGTAAGATTAGCAAGATATGCTGAGTACTGTTAGAGAAGGAAAGACGAACTAATAAGCGGCGTCCTCTGATGGAGTCCCACACATGGGCACATCAGTGTTGGTCGACCAGCAAAAACTTACATTCATCAGCTCTGTGCGTCTTAAGAAGTTGCCACATGCGATAGTCGATAGGGATGGATGGCAAGAGAGATAGAGTCAAAGTCATCTGAGATTGATGATGATGATGATGAATATTTTCTTACACTTCGGATCTCCAGGCAGGAATTGTTATTCTTTTTTTTTTTATTTATCTATTGAAGATTAATTTCCAAATTTCACTTTTTCTACTGACAGTAAAATCGGCGAACTATCTCACCAGGAAGAAAAAGACATTTCATGCAAGATACGAGGATCATTAAATAAGTTTCCAGACTTTTTTCATATGGGCACTTTTATTGATAGTACATACATAAAACTCTAGTCCCCTTCGAAGTTATCTCCTCCGGCTGCAATGTAGTTGTTGTACCGTTCCAACAACTTCTGCAAGGCCCCGTGGAAGTGCTCTTGTGTGAGCGTGTCAATGACCTTCCTCACAACCTCTTTCATCTCCTCAATTGTCTCATAACGACAGCCTCTGAGCTTAGGGAATAAACAAAAGTCACGGGGAGCAAGCTCTGGACTATAGGGAAGGTGAGGAACTGTCTTGATGCCAATCTTGGTCAAATAGTCAGTGACAAGGATGGAGTTGTGGACTGGTGTATTGTCCTGCTGGAAATGCCACTGACCCGATTTGAAGAGTGCTGGCCTCTTCCCTAGGAATCTCTTCCTGAACTGCCTTAAAAACCTCAACATAGTAACCCTAACCCTAACCCTTTGGCCAATCAACTCTGGTCTATTGACTTCCTTGCTCCTCGCACACCTCTCATCATCCCGTGGTGTAATTGTTATCGTCCTAGGAAATGAACACGGCGACACGAGTTCAGATCCTCGACGAGACTGATTGCATTTCACATTGCACTAATACCCTTGGGAAAGGTATGAATCCAATTATTCTCCCTCCAGCTATGGGTAAATAGTAGGACAGACTAGGTTCTTCAGCCTCGGTAAGGCAACTAGTCAAGGAGAAGGAAAACTCTGAATTCAAACCTGTTAAACACCGCTTAAAAATTGACCTTGTGTCATATCCTGCCCGAGCGGAGGGGTTGGTAAATAGGATCATCCCTCACAGACTCGCTGCCTTCCTTGAATCTCTTATGCCACTCAAAAACTGATGCTCTATTCATGCTAGATGGTCGAAAAGCAGTCTGAAGCATTCCATATGTTTCTGTGGCATTATTTCCAAGTTTAAAATAGAATTTTATTGCATATCGTTCTTCTAAAGTGTCCTCATGTCCAGATTGCATTTTTGAAATTCACCAACCGTGACAATCAGGCTTTAGTAGGGTGTATCCCAATTGCTGCTGTAGCTGTTCATTTGAACCTGAAATCATAAAAATTGGTCAGTCATTTCATAAGATGTATTGTAATAACATAGTGAATTTTCAAGAGACTACGACAATTTTAAATGCCTGTACAAAAAAGTCTGGAAACTTATTGAATTCAATACGTATATATATATATATATATATATATATATATATATATATATATATATATATATATATATATATCGGAACTAGATTTAATAAGATTTCACAAAAAATTCTACAAAAACAAGCTGCCAAAAAGTCTTCACGAGAGGATAACTCTTGGTTTGGTCATGGTTTGAGAGATGTGCATTTGTGTGTGAGTAATATAGCCATGATACGGTTACGAAAAATATACAGATATACGGATGCGTAAAAATATACCTATACAAATATACGGATACGTAGAACGTTCATATACATAGGAATCCCGAAACACTGACGACTCTCGGTAGTTCAGGTACGAAACTTTTATTACCTTCTTGACTTTTAGGTTTTCAACACGAGGAGAGAGAGAGACACAATTTCTACTATGCTGACTGTTCCATCTGACCCCACCAAGCGCGGCGCATCTCGTAGTCCCAACTGGACTCGCCCAGAACCGAATCTCAACTAACTGCATTTTTTCAAAAATCACCCAAAATCCTCAGCCCATCGCTTCCGGGCATGACGTCATTTACATCCCCAGTCGCATTTTCTATCCGGGGTTTTTATTATGACATCTGTGATTGTCACATCCTCCCTGCGCGAGCGTGAACACCTGCACTCAATGTGTGCCCCTACCCGTGCACTAAGTTCTAATTGTTCTAAGCCTAACTAAACCGAAAGATAAAATATATAAAACGAAAAATGATAACATAAAAAAATCCTTTCGCAATTATATAACATGTGTGTGTGTGTGTGTGAGAGAGAGAGAGAGAAAGAGAAAGAGAGAGAGAGAGAGATGTATTTATGTATTTTACTTTAAAACAAAAACAATTATCGTTCGTTTAAAAAATACAAACGTCATTTTAAAAACTAAAACGGTGATAGAAACAAATAAAGTTGTCGTCAATACGGAAATATTGAAGAGTCAATTTAATGATATCATTAAAAAGAAAAAGTTACATAAGTCACATATTTTTTTTTCATAACCAAGTAATTACCAACAATTTGTACGGGTGACTTTAGTCTTTTCAATATATATATATATATATGTGTGTGTGTGTGTGTGTGTGTGTGTGTGTGTGTCTATAACAATATTTAACAATGTTGTTATGAATATGACAGTAAAAAATTAAAATCAAGTTGATAAAATTAACATTTTATACGAATTGCTCATTTCAATAACTAGATTTTCAAGTTTCAATTATATTTCTTAACCACGTCTACGCGCATGCATGCACACACACACACACACACACACATACACACACACACACACACATACACACGCACATACTCACACACACATATACACACATACACACACACACACACACACACATATACTCACCTCGTACGTGTATAACACTTTTAGATAATTGTTTTCTTTTGAGAATTCTCCATATATGTATAAAGTATGTACTTTAACCCATCGAAATATACCTCAACGCCCATTCATTCTCTCTCTCTCTCTCTCTCTCTCTCTCCCTTTCTCTCTCTCTCTCTCTCTCTTGACCTCAAATAGTTTTATGACGCCATTTGTTAATTATAATTTTTCTTATCGGAATTCCTATTTAACTGAAGAAACCTATGCCGTCACAATGTATCAGTTTAAAAATAATTCATACGTGTACTTTGTCCCTAATGTCATTCAGACAACAACAAAAAAAATGTGGGATATGTTTTTACAAAATAGCAGAAAATCCATTATATCCTATTGTTTTAGCTTTTTATTTCCTTTTTTCTTTTCTTTTCTTTTTTTCTTTCTTCTTTTTCAGGAAGAAGTGTGTTTACCATCGGCTGCCAATCCTGCATTAAATATTTAAAATAAAATGGAGACGCTGTCATTTTAATTTTAAAATCAAAACAGAGATGAACTAGAATCTATTGACAGACATTCTGACTACGTTTAGAATCTATCAGGATCTAAAAGCATCTAAGTGTTTTAGCTAAATATCATTTCGTTATTGAAACGGATACTAAAATCGAACCAGCAAGCCAAGTTCAAATTCCAATCGGGACTGTTTGCGTTCAATCAGTACTAATGTCCTTGATTAAGGCATGAACCGATCTGTGAGAAAATATTGGTGCACACAGGAGTCTCTGGCTTTTGTGAGACAACCAGTCTCGAAGGACGACACTGAATTCAAAATCGAAGGACAAGGCCCGGAAGAAGAAAGTTTTCTTTTAAAAAAAATCTTACTTTTCCCCCAAAGAACCTGATGAAACAAAGTTAAACAGAATCACAAAAAAGTACCCCCCCACCAAAATAATTTTCTTCTAAATAAAAAATACTAGGATTTTGATATTTATCGGTAAATATTATATAAGAAAACTAATATTCTAAGTTATTATGTATTACCAAACTTTACAATATTAAACCACTCTCACCAACAATACAGATATATCTCACCTCACGTCGGTAATTCATTCCAGTTGAATTTACTTGTCTTCGAATTTGTCATTATGCTAAACCACAAATAACCATTCCCAGTTCTGTATTTTATTTATAAATGCATTTTTATTAATATATAGACAATAAGAATCTATTTTAAGCTTACAAACAAATTGATTATAGTTTTAAATCTAGTACAGAAAAAAAGTCATCATCTAAATTTATGAATACATGTACATACATGCTTGTAAATGTAGATCCTATTTACCCAACCCCTCCGCTCGGGCAGGATATGACACAAGGTCAATTTTTAAGCGGAGTTTAACAGGTTTCAATTCAGAGTTTTCCTTCTCCTAGACTAGTTGCCTAACCAAGGCTAAAGAACCTAGTCTGCCCTACTATTTACCCATAGCTGGAGGGAGAATAATTAGATTCATACCTTTCCCAAGGGTATTAGTGCTATGTGAAATGCAATCAGTCTCGTCAAGGATTTGAACTCGTGTCGTCCTACGACGATAACCATTACACCACGGGCACCTCCTCGTAAATGTAGATGTTTACAATTTGGAGATCTTTACAGTATATTGCGGACTCTTTATTTGTTAATGTGGTTTGATCTCAGACATTATAAAAATATAATGAGCTCTTAATGGTCACTAAATAAAATGACAACACACAGTCACAGATGTTTTCATATTCAATTCGCTAGGATTTTTGATAATTACATTAACATTTACTGTAAATGTACATATTTTAATAAGATTTTATATACTTTTATTTCTGTTTCTGTGAAATAACAGGATTTTATGTGCTTTTCTAGAATTATTACGACTTCAGTATTTGTGGTGGACCGACGTAAAGTCGAATAAAATAACTTAAACTGGATTTTTTTTGTATGTTTTTTGACAAACGTCGTAACTCAAAACGATATAATTCGAGGTATATTGGAGGTGCCCGTGGTGTAATGGTTATCGTCGTAGGAAATGGACACGGCGACACGAGTTCAAATCCTCGACGAGACTGATTGCATTTCACATAGCACTAATACCACTGGGAAAGATATGAATCCAATTATTCTCCTATAGTAAATAATAGGACAGACTGAGTTCTTCAGCCTTGGTGAGGCAACTAGTCTAGGAGAAAGAATACTCTGAATTTAAACCTGTTAAACTCCGCTTAAAGATTGACCTTGTGTCATATCCTGCCCGAGCGGAGGGGTTGGTAAATATGGTAAAAATAAATACAATCCTTTCGTTGGAAATGTTTTTTTTTATTTTTTGTTACATAGTTTCAATACTGTAGTGTTTGAAAATAAATAATGCCTAACATCCGTTTTCATTCTGTAATGTTTAAATAGAAATAATAAAATCTTGCTACCTTTGATTTTGAAGACAATAACTTTATTTGAACAAAAAATGGTAGGTGGACACTACTGTAAATACTCATTTTTAGGCTGAACGAAATTAAATATAGATAGATTCCCAACAGGTATTAGAACTCCAGGCCAAAGTGGACCTGGGAGTAAGGACAATCAAGAGGTGACTCCACACTTCCTAGATCTTCTCCTTCTGATGACATAAAAGGATACCCCTTTTCTATAGGTCAGATGGGGGTGAGAATTACTCGTCTGCCAGGGATATGATCATCAACATCTTGTCGTGCTGCCAGTACGGATATCCCTAACCCTCTCTATCGTTCATCGCTTCTGGTAGGTCCTCAGGGCTACATTCTGTATCCTCGCAGAGCTGCAGTATATAGGTGCGAGCTGGTCGCCCTTCTTCATGTGAAGGGGTCCATCGGAGTACATCACTTATGAGCTCGTCCCTGCTTCTCCAGTTGTGTCCTGCATGTCTGGTTCGTCTAACTTGGATAGTTTTCGTGATAGGAGGTAGGTGGCCGTATAGCTGGTGCTTTGTGGAGTGTTGCCTCCAGGACTTGTTCAATATTGCTCGCAGTATTCTTGTGTAATTGCCGTCTAGTTTTTTCTCCAGCCGTTTTGTTAGCGTCCAAGTAGTGCATCCATATCATAGTATCGGTACAACCGCTGCTTGGAAGAAACTGCATTCCATTTTATCGGTCAGGTCTGACTTCCATATGACCGATAGGCTATCGATAGCTGTCCATGCCTTTGCTAGTCGCGTATCGATGTCTTTTTCGGTTGGTGAGACACTGTTTCCTAGGTAGGTGAACTTGTCAGCTAGTTTCAGAATTGCCAGGGATATACTTGGTAGATATTGGCTCCTCTGACAGGGAAGAATATCCGTTTGGGTTCTACAAGAAGTAATCAAATCCTGTTACCTTTAGTTGAGAAGAAAATTAACTTTTAATTCTTTTTAATTATAAGAAAGTACTTATTTATGGACGATACTCTATATATTTCGAACATTAATGTGTGATGTCAAATCAGAGTATTAGATTATCTGGTCAGTGGGATGACTTTCCTAGCGTGTCACAACTAATTGCCACAGTGCCACATACGGCTATTTAAAGAAGGCATACAAATCAATTCTGTTTTCTCTCAGGATGTAGCAAGGAAAAGATTTCAATTTCGACCGTTTACTAGACGACTGCCTCTCCGGGTGGGAATCAGTCTTTGAGACATACAGGAGCCGGACACCATGTCGGAATATCTTGTCTGTGAAACACAAGCCAAAAGCTTTTATAAAATACAAAAAAAAGGTGGTCACGACCAAAAGAGCCTTTCCAAGTAGGTAAATAGGCTATGTTTCATTTTATCTTACACGTGCGCCATCTTTTTGTTATCATCATCATCATCATCATCATCAAGTCATACTGTTAGCACAGAGTCCCTAGACACACACACACACACACTCTCTCTCTCTCTCTCTCTCTCACACACACACACACACACACACACACACACACACCATTCGTCCTATTATCCATTGCTCCTTGCAGGTACTCTAGACTGTATCTGGTGTCCACAAAGACCTGCTGTAAATCTTTGCTAGTCGGACAGTACCGGTGTGTCCATACGTAGGAGTTCATTGGAGAATTTTGCTAAATGATTTCGCCCTTCCTTAGCCATCAGTGTACCGCATGTCTTGTCCGTCTTACTTTGATGTAAGTGGCCGTACAGCTGCTGTTCTTTTTTTTTTTTTTTTGTAGGGAGAGGTTCTAGGATTTGTTCAAAACAGGGTGTAGCATTCTTGTATAGTTCCCATCTAGCTTTTTCTTCAAGCGTTTCATTAGAGTCCAGATCGTGCAACCATACAGTAGGACCGACGAGGCTACCGTTTGGAAGAAATTGCATTTTATTTTATCAGAGAGATCAGATTTCCATAGGATCGATAACCTATCACTTGCTGTCTATGTGTTCTCTCAGCGTATGTTGATACCGCTTTCAGCAGATGAGATATTGCTGCCAAAGTATGCGAACAGGTCTACTGATTTCAGATGGCCCCATCTTGCTTAAAACACATGAATTCTTTTTTTTTTATCTGCGTTCACATTGAATCCAATGCATCTTGCTGTTTGCTCCAGGCTATGCAGCAGGGATTCGACTTGAGCAGCTGCATTTTCGAGAAGCGCTTGATCATCTGCGTAGTCTTGCTAAGAAAGATAGGCACCAAATGATTTCCATGACTAACTTTTGTACCTTTGTTTATCTTTTACAATTTAAAAAAGTTGATTGTGTTATAAAAATGATCTTCTTTTGGGTTCTTCCCGACAGGAATGTTCCCGAGTCGAACTACATGTCGGCGAATTTATTTTATCAGCTTCTCCAGGAAAAAAGTAGTATTCATAATCATAGGAGTACTAACGTCTGTATAGAGCTTCCTTTGTATAATTAAGATTAAGACAAAGAAAATATGAAAATGTAATTGAAATTTCAAGAAGATTGATAGCTTTTTGTATTCTATTTGAAAAAAAAACAAACTTTCTTCTCATTTAATTTTACGTTAATAATATTTGGTGCAGCACCACCCACAGTATTCGTTAGGCTACCATCTGTTCCAATTAGTAAACATTTCTATTCATTTCCTTATGAGTCCGATGGTTCCAACAATAATTGGTACTATCTGAGTTTTCATTCATTATAGATACCAAGATTTTATTATTTTTAGCAAAACAAAACGTATTCTATTAGATATTATTTACAACCAAACTCTACAAGATTTAAACTTTGTAACTGAATATATGAATAAGTAGTATTCCTCACATTTGTGAAATGAATTTAAGAAAAAGTAGAAAAACGAGAAAGAATTGAAAAAAAAAAAAGAATATTATTGCAGTGGAATGCTGTAGAGATTAGTTGGTTTGGTTTCTTTGTTTAATGGCAAATCAACCCTGGTGGGTTATCTAAAGCTAAAGTCATTTTTGTGGAACAATTGAACTACTATTTAATCTTTAGCTGAGATAGATAAGAGGGTTAATACCTTTCCGAAGAATATGAGTCTGAAAGTGAAATTTGAACTCACTACGATGTTGGCAATCCAACATGTTAGCTATAACGGAAGTGCCCGTGGTGTAATGGTTATCGTCCTAGGAAATGGACACGGCGACACGAGTTCAAATCCTCGACGAGACTGATTGCATTTCACATAGCACTAATACCCTTGAGAAAGGTATGAATCCAATTATTCTCCCTCCAGCTATGGGTAAATAGTAGGGCAGACTGGGTTCTTCAGCCTTGGTGAGGCAACTAGTCTAGGAGAAGGAAAACTGTGAATTCAAACCTGTTAAACTCTGTTTAAAAATTGACCTTGTGTCACATCCTGCCCGAGCGGAGGGGTTGTGTATATATGATATGATAACGCCACGAGGACTCTCTTTGTAGAGATTGCTAATAATATTACCCAGTTATATGAAAATATTTTGATTGCGCAATATTCTCCTAAGAATGATAAAATCCCAGTATTTTTAGTTTAAAAGAAAAATAACTTTAATTGAAAATTAATCGGTGTGTATTAAAATAATAAAACATCCAATAAAATAGGGGTTGAATCCTTGTGGAGTAGTGGTTAACGTACTGAACAACGATATAGTTGTATACGAGTTCGAACTCCAATCGCACAATTGTTTTCATTTTCGAACTAACGCCTTTGACAAAGGCATGAAACCCCTTATCCCTCCCAGCAAGAGGTTACACAGTATCACAACAGTTCTTCAATAAGGATGGTTTTTGCCATTAAATAACCCATGAAAATTGATATGGCATTAAGGTATGAATCCAATTATTCTTCTTCCAGCTATTGGGTAAATAGTAGGGCAGACTAGGTTCTTCAGTCTCAGTGAGGCAATTAGTCTAGGAGAAGGAATATTCTGAATTCAAATCTGTAAAACTTCGCTTAAAAATTAACCTTGGTCATATCCTGCCCGAGAGGAGGGGTTGGTAAATATGAGCAAAAGAAACGAAAGCAAGCCAAAACAATAAGGAAATATAGAAATATCCCACAATTCCACTTCAACCGAAAATTAAACTTTCGGCGCCAAAAGAAGACCCCAGTCTTTTTCGGTTCTTTGCAAACTCACTGGATACGCATACGTTGTTGAACTCTCGAAAAAAAAAAAGCATTTCATAGTCTATAAATTGGTAAATCTTAATTCAAGGGATATTTTTTAAAAATCATTCCACAAAAGAAGCCGATATGGTCTCGTGAAACCATTAGATTCTCATTGTAACAACTGTCCACGATGATATGCTTAAATTAGGAATATATTAATTTGATTGCTAGCATGTCAATGGTTATTCTGTACAGTCGATTCACTAAAGAAAATATCTGTAATAATTATTTCGTCATTTGTAGTTTTATAATTGCAACCAGCACTTAAATTGTCCAGACATAATATTTGTAACATTTATATTTTCCAAGATGCTTTTTACGGTTCAGTTTTGCTATATGCATTTAAGAAAACCAGCTTTCTCTGGCGTATATATATATATATATATATATATATATATATATATATATATATATTACTACACCTTTTTCTTTTTATTACTTTTATTAAAATGTCTGATTGTCATCCCATAATACTTACTGACCTTATCAATGATTACTTCGCATCTTTTTACTCTGATAAATATCACTTGACACATTGGTGTCTCGACTGGGTTTGTCTCTCTTAATTGTTGCTGACATTTTTCACTATTTCACAGACAATTTCCATTCTTTTTTTTGTGTGTGTGTGCAGATGTGTGCATCTAGTTTGGAGTTGGCTTTTATATATATATATATATATATATATATATATATATATATATATATATATATATATGCATATGTGTGTGCATGCGTGCTAGCACAGGTCACTCTCTCTCTCTCTCTCTCTCTCTCTCTCTCTCTACGTGAATATGTGGATAAGATATCCGACAAACACAATCACTCACACACATATACATATAACATGGCATTTGTATAACTCTCCATATATATATATATATATATATATATATATATTGTTGGGGTACCAGCTTGTTTACAATTATATTTGACATTGATCCACAAACGCACAAATACATAGAAGTATATATATGTGTATGTATATATGTATGCATATATATAAATACATGCTTACACACACACACACACACACACACACATACATATATATATACATATATATATATATATATATATTATGAAAGATAAAATTTCAAATTTGTTTTAAAATGGAAAGAAGATTTTTTCGTTTTTTAGTAAAATATGACAATTATTCAATTCATGTTTATATATATATATATATATATATATATATATATATATATATATATATATATACGTGTGTGTGTGTGTGTGTGTGTGTGTGTGTGTGTGTACACGTGCCCGGGTTTTGAGCGTTACTTTCCATTTTTCATCATTTAGAATTAATTGACAAGGTTTGTTTGTTTTCTTCGCATCTGTTCTTTTGTGTCGAGCGTATGTCTTTGAGTGTGAACATATATCCATGTACATATATACATATTTATGTATATAGATATGTATGTATGTACATACATAGATCAGTAGCAAGAAAATAAGAGAACTTCTTAAAACTTCCGAATAAACTCATTAATGTATCAAGTACGTTTAGATGTAATGACACGACCATCATAATTAATAATTTTACAGGCGTACACCATCAAACATGTACTATAGGACCAACGTTTTGTGCTGTAAAGAAAGAAGTCCGCAGAAAAAAAAATACTCAAACTCGAAGGTAAGGGAAAAAATATAGCAGTCGTTTTTATTCAGCTATGATCGCTGTAATTCAAAAAGTTCACTTTTGTTGCGTCCTTCTTCTCCATTCCCCTTGGTGGTGACGGGGTGTGTGTGAGAGCTGGTTGTTTGACACACGTTTGTCACAGCAGATCGGTCGCAGTAGACTGGGTTATGACGGGTCGGCTTCCAGAACCTTTAACGCACCCGTTTTGACAACTATCTTCAACTCTGCCAAAATCTCATTACTTGTTTTCTTATATAGAGATTTTGGAGAACGAATCGAAGATCCGCCTATGTTCTATTTTCACCAGTGAAGCTGTTGTAAAACACGTGATTATTTATCTGTGATTATTTTAAAATCACATCTAACCTTGCAGGTCATTCTGCCCACACGCGCTAGTCTCGTGACACCTTCACTGATTGACGACAGCGCCCGTCCGCAATATTACAAAACATAGATGAAAGAAAAAATTCAAAATGTGCTTCAGAATAACAAGAAAACTCCCCGAAACCAAACTATATTGCAGAAATCACATCAAAGGGATAGACATCTGGGCAGTCCCTCTTGTAAGATACTCGGGACCATTCTTGAAATAGACAAAGAAAGAATTTAGGTAAATAGATCAAATAACAAGAAAATTGATGATTTTACACAAGGTCTCACAACCAAGAGATGAAATAGATATACTGTATGTATGAAAGAAAGAAGGAGGAAAAGGACCCACCGGTAATGAGGATTAGTTAGATACATCAATACTAGGACTGGAGAAATAAACCCAAAAAGGGGGGAAAAAGATTTATGACGACTGACATTAACATGACGATTAATTGAAACAGAACAAAATCTATAAAACAGAAATAAGAAGAAAAACAACAATATGGATACAAACAACAAATTAGTTTGCGTACGATAAGTTCTGAACAAGAAAGAGAAACCTCATAAGAGAAACTGAATCTTTTTTTTAATATCAGCACAAAATAACACCATAAGGACCAATTATATTACAACAAAACTTGATTATATACAATAGAATATCAAGTTTCAGTAATCTGGAGACAGAGGTGAAAGGGCTAATCAGATAATTAGCGAATGTAACAAACTAGCACAAAAGACGAACAAGAGTAGAAACGATTGGGTTGAAAGGTGATCCATTGGGAATTGTGCAAAACATTGAAATTTGACCATACAACCAAATAGTATATATACAAACCAGAATCCGTCCTACATATATTAAATTCTCAAGGATTTGGAGAATCAAACGGATTACCGAATCTTGACTAGAAGATCAGATCTAGTGCTTATTAGCAAGAAAAAAGAATTTGCCATCTGGTGGATTTTCCCGTTCCGGTGGATCTCAGAGTCAAAATACAAGAAAACGAAAAAATAGCAGACACTTTAATGTTAGAAGAAAACTAGAAAAACTGTGGAACAGGATGGTGACAGGGAAACCAATTGTAGTTGGTACACTTGGAATAATCGTCAAAATTTGGGAAAAAGACCTGAGGAATAAAAAATCGGAGAGAGAATCGAGACCATACGGACTACAACTTCCTTAAGATCGGCTAAAATACTCAGAAGAGTCCTGGAGACATGAAGTGTCTTGCTGTCACTTAGACTCCAGAGAAAAGAAAACAACTGACCCTGGTGGGAAAAACTCGAATAATAATAATAATAATAATAATAATAATAATAATAATAATAATTAGCACTAAAAGAGTATAAGACTATACACGATTGGGTGGGCAAGGTGATCCACTGGGAATGGTGCAAGAAGTTTAAATTTGTCTCTACGAACAAATGGTATATGCACAACCCAGAATCCATCCTGGAGAATGAGACGCACAAACTTCTCTAGGTTTTCGATTTACAAACGGATCACCTAATCTAGGCCAGACGATCAGGCTTAGTGATAGTCAACAAAAAAAAAAAAAAGATTCTGTCGAATAGTGGAGTTTGCCCTCCCGGCAGACCACAAAGTAAAATCAAAAGAAAGTGAAAAGAGAGATAAATATCAAGATCTTGCTAGAGAGGTAAAAAAAAAAAGGATACCAATTGTTAGTGCACAATTCCCAGAGGATTGATAAAGGAACTTGAAGACTTTGAAATTAGAGAATAAGTGGTGACTATTCAGACTATAGCATTATTAATATCGGCCAGAATATTGAGAGTCCTGGAGACTTGAGGAGACTGACTGTCAATCAAACATCAATGGGAAACCATTAGCTAACGCTGGTATGAAAAGCACCCAAAAGAATAAAATGATAATAACAATAACGTTTTTTTTAATTGTTCAATTTTTGAATTTTGTATAAATGTTATATAATGTTATATAATATAAATGTTATATAATGCAGAAAAACAACAATCTAAAACTTATCTAACCTGCGTGTTAGTCTATATATTTGCAAGACGATGTGAAAAAAATGTTTTTTAAGATCTTGAAATACCATAATTCTGAATTTAGTTTATGCTTCTTTCACTTCAATTAGTCTTAGAAAAGATTTCGTAAACATGAATCAAAAATAATAAGCCAAGGATTACGGAAGTCTAAATATATTACATATTGTGCACAAAAGATATATGAAAAAAAATAACAAAAAAAAAAATGAAAATTAAACAAATGTCACACTTTTAAATGAGGGTTAATATTTCTATATGCAAGTTGTTAAAAAAAAGAAATGGTTTCAAGAATTTATTTTAAAAATACTTAAGATTTTGCCTTGATAGAGTTGTGAGGAGTTTTGAAGTTTGTTATTATGGTTTTCGACCGCATTAACTTATCAAAAACTACAGCTGTTGAGAAGGCATTTTACACGCTTGAATTAAGCAAAACAGATTCTATTACGGTCGTACAAAATCATTTTAGAAGACATTTCAGAAAATACCACCAAATAGATAATCCCGAGTGACCATTCATCATCATCATCATCATCATATCGCGCTGGTAGCACGGATATCCCTGACCCTCTCTCGCCACTCCTCCCTATCGTTCATCGCCCTAGGTAGGTCTTCAGGACAACATCCTGTATCCTCACATAGCTGCTGAATGTATGTTCGTGCTGGTCGTCCTGCTTTTGCGCGGCCATGTGTGGGGATCCATAAGAGTACATCTCTTATGAGTTCG
The DNA here is from genome assembly GCA_963585895.1 of Sepioteuthis lessoniana. NCBI lineage: Eukaryota > Metazoa > Mollusca > Cephalopoda > Myopsida > Loliginidae > Sepioteuthis > Sepioteuthis lessoniana. The sequence continues at coordinate 75,105,581 of OY757935.1, forward strand.
TCCCTACTTCTCCAGCAGTGTCCTGCATGTCTGGTTCTTCTAACTTGAATAGTTTTCGTGATAGGGGGCAGGTGGCCGTACAGTTGGTGTCTTGTGGGGTGTTGCTGCCAGGACTTGTTCAGGATTGCACGCAGCATTCTTGCGTAATTGCCATCTAGTTTCTTCTCCAGCCGTTTTGTTAGCGTCCATGTAGTGCAGCCATATAGCAGTATCGATGTGACCGCTGCCTGGAAGAAACTGCGTTTCATTTCATCGGCCAGGTCCGACTTCCATACAATTGATAGCCTATCGATAGCTGTCCATGCCTTCGTTAACCTCGTTTCGATGTCCTCTTCGGTTGATTCGACGCTGCTTCCTAGGTACGTGAATTTGTCTACTAGTTTAAGAGGGGTTCCTTCTAGAGTGGAGATGTCCCCCGTTTGGTTATAGCACATATATTCCGTTTTGTGTGCATTAACATAGAGGCCTATGCTTGCAGCTGCTCGTTCCAAACTATGTAGTAGTGTTTCGGCTTGGTCAGGTGTATTTGCCAGTATCGCTATGTCATCGGCGTAGTCGGCGTCGGTAATTGTTGTTGCGGGGTACCTTTTGCTTCTTTTCTTCGTCAGTTCGAAGCCATCTCTTTGATTTTGTCAATCGATGTTCTAAGTACGTAGTCTAGACAAATGATAAAGAGGTACGGAGCCAGCGTGTCCCCTTGTAGTACTCCTGCTACAATGTCAAAGTATTCTGTGTCTCCATCCGGTGATCGTACTTTTACTTTAGTGTTTTTATAGAGAGTCGTTATTGCCGCTACGGTTTCTTTAGGTATGCCGTACGCTAGTAGGATTTGTTCCATCTTTCCTCTGTGAATGGAATGACAATTAGTATCTGAAAAACAATGGAGTATGTTCGTGCTAATTACCTACACAGCTCACCGAGGAGGACTGAGCAAGAATTACAATTTCAACACCAGACTGTTTGGAAACATTGTGTGGAAAAGGTTGAAAAGGATTCCTTACAAACGGCAGTTATTGCAACCTCTAAATATTTTTTAGGAAAGCACTCGTCGCGATTTCTATAGAAATATACTAAAGCATGGTGAAAGTAAAAACGGGTTTATCAAGCGTTTAAATTTCAATGATTAAATTGCAGTAATAAATCAACTTTAAGTGTTTCTCTACGAAACCGTGTCAATATCTTAAGAGTGTTTTGTATTTTTTTATTCATTCATCTTTGAAACTTTCTTTTGTAGAAAACCTACATGAGTTATTGTTGTATCGCTGGTTCAGTAACGGTATTCCACAGGCACAAGCCGAAGAGTTGGCAAGTCTATCGGAGAGTGATTAACACCTTCTCTCTGCTGGGGTAGTCATACACCGTCGATTTATATCTTTACCGGTGTCATACTAAAAAGAGTCACTGAGTGTATAGTTCCGGTATAACAGTTATCTAATTATTTACCAAGCTTATCTTAATTGTAACACAGGGTCTGAAGAAAGAGCCACCTAGGGAGTATCAAACTTACTAGTAATAGTCTGATAGAATTAACATGCTAACCATTTCACCACTCGTGGTGTCTTTGATATGAGTTTTTCAACACGATCGTTATTCTTTTTTCACCAATATCATAATGAGTAAGGTGAAGGTTTAATTTGAAATAAAGAGATGAATCACCCGAGATAGATAGATAGATAGATAGAAAGAAAGAAAGAAGCATGATTCTGTTGTTCTGATGACGCCAATGTTTGAGGGATTCAATATTCACACGACAATACTTTCAAAAATTTGGAAAGTCCTGGTAGTTTACGATATTTTTGAAACCTTGGCATCTTTTTTTTTTTTTTTGTTTTATTTTTCTTTGATTAGATTTGTCAAGATATTCTAATGCTTTTTTGATGTTTTTTCTCCATGGCGTAATGGCTAGCGTGCTGGACTACGACCACGAAGTAAGTTCGAACTCTTGTCTTGCTTTTGCGTTTACTTTCAGACTAATGCCCCATGGGGGAGGTATTAACCCCCTTATCCCCTCCATATATGGGTTAAATAGTATCACTACTGTTCTTCTACAAAGATAGCTTTGGTATTAAATATCACATGAAGGTTGATGGCGAAGCTCCAGCCTTGGAGATTTGAGAAATATGGTGAACTACTTCATGGCCATTACTCCCAGGTCTACTCAGACCTGGAGTGGTAGTACCTGATACGGTCCAATCTATGAGTCAAATAGAACTGTTTAACTATTTAAACTGAGTGCATACAAATGACTGATGTTTAATTGAATTGTTTGTGATACATAGCAATACTTGGAACCAGTTCACTAAGTACCAAAAAAAAATGACCAGGGCTCGTTTAAAAATATCATCAACAAAATGTCGTTACAAATTTATATTTGATTTATATTAATAAACCGTATTTGGCATTAAATAGCTTACAATGGTTGATATGCCATTAAACCATCTTGGAACATATATTTGTAGCCATCAGGAATCCACTTTCATAGAAATCTTTCTGAAGATCCCATGAAGTAAACGCGTTACTTTTCTTTTAAATGAGGCTTTTAATCTAACATTTACACACACACACACACACACACACATATTCTACCTCTCTCTCTCTCTCTCTCTCTCTCTATATATATATATATATATATATATATTAAATAATAGCCCTTATGGTAAGAAAAAAACCTGGCAAGTGATTTGAAGATGAAAATATACAACGAATCCCTTTCAAGGGGAAAAATATATATTGGAAAAAAAAAAAGAAAAGGCCAACCTTGTCATACCAGTTGAAAAAAAATCAAAAGACACGCAATTGGTTGGTCAAAAGTAAAAAACCACAGTTAGGGTTGCTAAGCTACGATGCAAAAAGTGCTCAATACTAAGTAGAGCAAAATAGTAACGATAATTACTTAGTGAGTCAGGAACTAACCTACTATAGTTTCGCCTAAGCCTATATATATATATATATATATATATATATATATATATATATATATATATATCCCTTTGATATTGATGGCTTTGATGCGTGTTTTGAAGTGGCTATATAGGCTTCAAGAGCCACTTCTTGGTAGATACTTGACAAGTGAAATTAGTTTGAGGTGCTGCAGCTGGAGATTCAGCATCGCGTTTCCAATGTTGTTTCAGTGTTGCCTGCAAAGTGTTTGTTTTATGTGTTTTCCACACTGTTTCCCGTGACGGTCATCCAGCAGTTCCTGTGTTGATAGATTCGTTTCAACTCTCCAGAGCTTCCATTTCAGAACATCTTTTTATCATAGCTGTTGGCCTTCTTGTTCATGAACCACACAAAAACAGTTGACCGTACATAATGTCCTTAGGCACAGACTTCTTCAATACTATCGACTGTGGGGCACGTTTGAATAACTTGTGCTTTAATAATATAAATAACTGTTTTCTTCAGAACATATTGTGATGTATCTTAATAGGGCACATCAATCTTGACCCAAATCAGGGTTTCAGTAGGGTATTTGGTACAAAAATCACAATTTTTTTTAACAAAATGGAGTAATGTTTATAGTGTTTAACTGCGGCCTCAAAGTAAACAAACTTCAAACTCTCGTCACGTTTTTACGTTCACTTTCGGACTAATACACCTGAGAAAGGCATGAAATCCCTTATCCCCCCTAGCTATGGATTAAATTGTTCGACAGGGATGATCTCGGCATTAAATAACCTACGAAGACTGATATGTCATTAAACAATAAAAAAATTCATTTTCTTGCCTTATCACGCTATTTTCTGATATTTTCCCTGTTTGATGTCCTATTTTTTTTTTTTCGAAAATGAAAGTGCAGTGTCGTATTTTTATGTAAAATTTTATTAATTTATGTCGATGGAAAATATTAGGAAGACTTAGTAATGTACGTCAGTCCTGATTGACGTATATTTTTAAGTCTTCTCAATATTTTTCATTAGTTTTGGGGAATATGTCAACCAAATTGAATTACCAGATTAAAATGATATTTTATTATCTATAAATAGGGCATTAAGAAATAAAAATACCCAAAATGACGTTTTTTCTTAGGTTAGAAACGTAAGTTTCTGGATGCTTTTCAACGTTAATTAATAAATTTTAATATATAAATACGACATTTGATATATATAAAACAATACAACATTTAATATATAAATACGACATTAAATAAATACGACATCTAATATATAAATACAAGTTTAATACGACATTTGATATATAAATACGACATTTCCAACACATAACATCAGAAAATGGTGTTTTGAAGAAAAATCGACATTTTCTTTTTAAAAATGAGTGTTTTTCGCTTTACTGAGACCTTAATTTTGGGCAAATGTGACAAGCACAATCATAATACATCACTATATGTTCTAAAGAAAACAATTGCTGAAATTCTTGCAGAACTGGCTACTCAAACACTCCAGTATTGGACGGATATTTGGCCAACACTAATTTTACTGTAGGCTGAAGTTGATAGTCTGAATATTCAATAAATCCATATCTTTGCTAATCTTCTATAAGAATAATACGCAAATAGATATTTCGGAGGATGAAGACTTATTTTACACTCTAGCAAGAATTATTAACTGTTTCCATCTAATCCGACCATTAAAGAAGTCAGACTAAAGTAGGAAAATTCAAACATTCAATAGAAAAAAATGTGTTGTCCTCACCGATGAATCAAAACACCAGTGGTGACCATTTTGTGGAGGGTAGGGAACAGAAGATATAGAAATCCTGTTAAAAGTCAATATAACTTTTATTTCTCTTTTTTATTTCGAGGACCGGGAGAGACGTCTAACCCAGTGACAGCGTGCTTATCATTTAGCAGTTATATCTGCTGAGCCCGTTCCTTCAAGACTCAACCCCAAATATTGGAACAGGATTTTAGTATTAACTTTTAAAGGGGAATATCGGTGGTGCAGGGGTTAAAGTGTGATAGAGCAGTAAGCGAGTTCAAGCTCCAGTCACGCTGTTACGTTCACTTTCGGACAAATACCCTTGGGAAAGGTATGAATCCCTTTATCCTCCCAGTTATAGGTTAAACATTACCATTACTGTCCTTCTACAAGGATGGCTTCGGCATTAAATAACCCATGAAGGTTTATATTCCATTAAAGAAACCAAACAAGAGCAAGCCAACTTAAGAGCGGGTGAAGAACGCGTACTTGGTTGTTCCTTGTCTTGTCGACCGACTGAATCTACCAAAAAGCCTCAAGCCTCATCACACGTGACCCTGCCTCCTCTTCAGTGACGTCAACAATCTCATCAGTCTCTTTCTTTTGGCGGGAAAACTGACTTGCATATCGCACCTGCATATCCGAAGTCTACCGGCAACTCAACCCGCGACAAATGTTTTATATATTCTTGTGCCTTTCTGGAATCTGCAGCAGCAGTTGCTTTGAGTTGTAATTTGAAGAAAGAAAAAAGGAAGGAAAGAAGGAGGGGGAAAAAGGAAGGAAGGGAGAGAAAAAGAAAAGAAAAAGTGAAAGAAAGGAAAGAAAGGAGGGAAAAGAGGGAAAGGAAAGAAAATGAAAGGAAGGAAGGGAGAGAAAAAGAAAAGAAGTGAAAGAAAGGAAAAAAAGGAGGGGAAAGAGAGAAAGGAAAGAAAGAAAAAGTAAAGAAAGAAAGAAGGAAAAAAATGAAAGAAGGAAGGGAAGGAAAAGAAAGGAGAGAAGGGAGGGAAAAAGGATGAAAGAAAAGAAAAAGAAAGGAAGGAAACGAGAGAAAAAGAAAAGAAGGAAGAGAGGGAAAAGAAAGGAAGAAAGAAGGAAAAAGAAAGAAAGGAAAGGCATTACATGACCTATTAAGTGGCCAGGGCGCTGTTTTCAATGATAACTTGGTAGTGGGCTATACATGATGTCCTTGCGCCAATCTTCCATTGCGCAGTCTGACCACGTCCTGTCCAGATCGGTTTGGCAGATGTCACCAAAATTGAAATTGCAAACATTTCCATTGATAACTTTTATTTATTTTCCGTACTTATACTTTTTTTTAATTCGTTACATTTTAGTCAATATTTACATTTTTAGAATTTGTTTTCAGGGAAATGCACACTTATAACCCTACAAGCTCTACAATGCACATATTTAGACATCAAACTGGTGCAGTTTACAGAGGAAAAACTTGATGTAGTCTTGAAAAAAAATATTTGCAGAAAAGCGTCAGGAGTCGACGAAATACCTCCTGATATATGGAAGACAAGGAAATTTGACGACATCTTAGATTTTGTAAATCTCTGTATAAAAAAAAACACAGAAAAATTGACGAAAGGCAGCAGCCTCACCTTCCCAAAGAAAGAAAAGTGTCTTTGGAATCAATGAGAACAAGATCTAGTTTGGATTTGGTTTGGTTTTATGGCATGGCAACCATTGTAGGTTATTTAATGCCAAATCTATTTTTACACAAACATAGTGCTATTTCAAATAATTCAGTTTAGCATAAGTACACAATTTAGTTCTATTTGACGCATAGATAGGACCCTATCAGGTGCTACCACTCCGGGCCAGAGTGGACAAGGGATCGATGGCAATGCAGGGGTACTTCGCATTCCCCAAAGCTTACTGGAACCTTACCATCAGATTGTTTAGTGTCATATACAGGACTCTCGTTGGTGGGGGTCTTGCCCCTCTGCAGAAGTGTAGTTGGTGTATTCTACACCCCTCAGTCGAATGGGTCAAATAAGAACCAGACAGGCATAACTCTTACTGCTATAGCTTGTAAGGTTTATAATACCTCACATCTTAATCATATCCGACCTGAAGTAGCGAAAATTCTAAGGAAAAATCAGAACATTTTTCGGAGAAATCGATCTACAACTTCTCAGATTCAGACTATTCGTCGAATCACCGAAGGAGTACGTGCAAAAATCTCGAGGTAACACTATTGTTTGTAGATTTCTCAAAGGTATTTGATTCCATACACCAAGAAAAGATGAAGTAGATACTTCTAGCATATGGTCTCACCAAAGAAGATCCTACTACCATAATGAAGCATTGATATTGTCGCTGGAGTCTTACAAGATGATCCATTTGTACTCTACCGCATAATTAATCTGCCTAGATTATGTACTACGAATGTTAATTGATCTAATGAAAGAAAATCGTCTTATATTACAAGAGGCAACAAACAGACGATATTCCGTACAAACAATTTTGGGTGCAGACAATGCAGATGATCTCGGGCTTCTTGCAAATGCACCTGAACAATTAAAATGCCTGCTGCATAGCCTGGATCAACGAGAGGCATTGGCTTGTACGGGTATTCAAATCAGAGTTAATGCGTTTTAAACAAAATGGAACCACATTAAATGACAAGCCTCTGAAATTAGTAGACCAGTTCACATACATCGGTAGCAATATCTCATCTACTGAAAGTAATCTCAACATACGCATAGATATGGACTACTACCCACAGATTATCAATCATTTGAAAATTTGATTTCTTTGATTAAATAAACCGGGAATTTTTCCAAACTGTAGCCATATTGGTACAACAGTACTGCACAACATAGACTCTAACGAAACTCTTAGAGAAAGATCTGTATTAGAACTATGCAAGAATACTGCGTACTGGATGCAGCACCCCACAAAACAGCTGTTGTATGGCTACTTACCTCCCATCTCATAAACCAACCAAGACAAACAATGCACTGCTGGAAAAATAAGGACGAGTTTATAAGCGACGTCCAGCAAGGATTTACATTCATCAGTTCTGTGCGAACACTGTAAAGACTGAAGGCCGATAGGGACAGACGGTAAGAGAGAGTCAAAAGAATCTGTGCTATCAATAGGACTTGATGATGATGATGAAATGCAAGCGCATGTATACAAGTATATATGGATAAAAGTGTAATGTATGAATTTGTATATGCACATTGATTGGTTGGTTGGTTAGGTTTTATGGCATATCAAACCTTGTAGATTATTTCATGCCAAATTTTGTTTAAATGTATATCCATTATATAATTTGTAAATGAATAATTTGTGGGCAACGTTATTATTAAACAAGCTAGAGCTCATCAGTTTCCACACAGTTAAATGGTTTCAAGCGTGGCGATGTAACACAAATAGTTTTATTTGCACACAGTTAAATGGTTTCAAGTGTGGCGATGTAACACGAATAGTTTTATTTGCACACAGTTAAATGGTTTCAAGCGTGGTGATGTAACACGAATAGTTTTATTTGCACACAATTAAATGGTTTCAAGCGTGGCGATGTAACACGAATAGTTTTATTTGCACACAGTTAAATGGTTTCAAGTGTGGCGATGTAACACGAATAGTTTTATTTGCACACAGTTAAAAAGTTTCAAGCGTGGCGATGTAACACAAATAGTTTTATTTGCACATAGTTAAATGGTTTCAAGCGTGGCGATGTAACACTAATAGTTTTATTTGCACACAATTAAATGATTTCAAGTGTTGCTATTTAAAACTAATCGTTTTATTTGCACATAGTTAAATAGTTTCAAGTATTGCTATCTAACACTAATCGTTTTATTTGCACACGGTTAAATTTTTTCATGTGTTGCTATTTAATACTAACAATTTTATTTGCACACAGTTAAATGGTTTCACGTGTTGCTATTTAACACTAATAGTTTTATATGCACACAGTTAAATGATTTCATTTGTTACAATCTAACTTATATGCACGTTGTTTCGAGGAAATATGAATGGATGTGTGTGTTTGGGCAAAAGTAGCGTATATGTATGTATGTATATGAAAAGGATACCAAATAAGTTCGGGAGGTCGGCAGATTTTAAAAGATAATAAAACAGAAAGAGGATATCTCAAAGGTCAGAGGTCAGTAGAAAAGTCATTTTAGTTCTTGGGGTACCACGCAAGAGGAGAGGGTTTTCTTTTTCCGGAGGTTGGACTCTTATACATTCAGGAGAACAGTCAGGGGTTGGACAGTGAAATTTTGAATGTTAGGTCGTAAGCAGTTGATGGTTGTCAGGTCCAGTAGTCGTCCAATAAACCAGAGTTAGCAATTGGCTGTTAGACTTAGAGCGAGGAAAAAACTAGCAGTGTCCAAGTCTTCGATCGCTGCCCATATCGCGAAATGTCATGCACGCAGTCTCCGCCTGCCACATGGCTTGTACAGTTTTGACCAAAATCTGTGACCGAGTAATCTTAAAAATAAACACAACGTGGAAGGGAGGTCGTTTAGCAGGCGAATCCACGAGCGATATTGCCACAACTTTATTTACTAAACTTTTATCTAAAATAAGATCAGAAGTAACTTACAGTCCTTGATTTTTCTAAGTGTACGGAGGAATATTAACTGGAGAAATGTTGCTTTCTCTCAAGAATAAATACAAAAATAATTATGTACAATGAACATATTTTATTGCTACAGAAAATCAATTAGAACGATTATAAAAAAGAATAATGTCGATGTAAAGTTCCGAAATGAGATTAATGATATTAAAGTCTGTGAAAGACTAACAGACATGTGCCGGGAAGTGATATATATAATCGAAGTAGCTGAGTGGTTTGGCTACTGCAACAGGTGTAGTACAATCGAGCAGGTAGGTAATTGTACTGGTACTAGACGTGTGTTCGTACCGACATTGGACAGTAGTAGTCGTAGTCAATGTACCTCTACATTGGTTTGTATTTATGGCAGACACTAACCAATTATATTACTGCGAAGGGGGGAGGGGACCCCAGGTGAATGCATATTCATTACATCACTTACACTCTTGAGAAGTGATCATGAGTTATTTGTTGTGTGGAAAGAAATGTTGCATTTTGTATTTAATGCCAAATCCTTTTTATACATATATATTAAATATGATTTTTAAACACATTTTGAAGATAACATTTTTAAACAAGACTGAGCTCGTTTTTTTTTTTGCACACAGTTAATTGGTTTCACTTAATTTCAAATAATTCAGTTTAGCATAAGTACAGTCTTTTGTTTACACACAGTCATTAGTTTAAATACCGTTTTTTTTTTTGGTTTACTCACAGTTAAATGTGAAAACTGTTCTATTTCAAACAATTCAGTCTAGTATAAGTCAACAAAGTTAAATGGTTTCAAGTATTGCTATGTATCTCTAACAATTCAATTATACTTCAGTCTACTATTTACACACAGTCAAATGATCAAACAGTTCTATTTCTATTGTGAGACCGAACTTTACCTGCATCATGGACTCTTCCTAACACTATATTACTATGTGAGATAATACTTTCAGGGTAGTAGTATCGTAACACCGTGGTATTAGCAGGACTACTAGAAGTACGACTACCAATATTGAACACCGTCGGATAGTAAGCTCTGCTTACCCTTACACTATCCTTTGTAACTTTTGTTAATATATCTTTCTTACCACTAACCCGTGTTCCGTGTTTTTCTTCCGTGGTACCAACTTTGGGTCCACATCAATTTCAAACAATTCACTTCAGCATAAGTACGCAGTTTAGTTCTATTGACCCATAGGATCCTATCAGGTGTTACCACTTCTGGTTAGTGTGAACCAGGGAGCGATGGCAATGAAATAATACTCTGCATTCCCCAACGCTCCAACATTACTGGAGCCTCACCATCAGATTTTTTAGTGTCATATCTAGGACACTTGTTGGGGGAGTCTTACCCCTCTGCAGAGATGCAGTTGGTGTATTCTGCAGCCCCAGCTGACTGGGCCAACTGTTCTGTGATGGTATATTTAATGTGATACAAGGTTAGCAAGGAACGTAAATGTTTCTGACCCTTAAAGATGGAACAAGTGAAAAAGAATTGGATCTTCACGTCCTCTTCTTAAATATGTATTGACCCAACCCCTCCTCAAGAGCAGGATATGACACAAGGTCAGTTTTTAAGCTGAGTTTTAACAGGGGTTTAACAGAGTTTTCCGTCTAGACCGGTTACCGTATCAAGGTTAAAGATCTCCCCAGTCTGCCCTACTATTTACCCATACCTGAAGGGAAAATGGTTGGATGCATTAGTACTATGTGAAATGCAAACAGTCTCGTCCCGGATTTGATCTCGGGACACCGTATCCATTTCCTGCGACGATAACCATTGCACTATGAGCACATTCTTCTTATCTTCAACATTGGCAACGCCGTCCAGTGGTCTTTTGCAGAAATTCATTGGCAGACAAGGGAAATATTCTACCAAAAGTTCCTGACCAGGTTTGACGTTAGTTAACTTCAGTGGACTTACAAGAATTCGTGCTTTCAAAGTGACTTCAATGTAAAATCTTCAATCATTTCTAACACCTGACTAAATCTAAATTAAACAATATATATATAGTATCACCGAATAATAAGTTTGGTTTGGTTTCTTTGTTTAATGGCATATCAACTCTTTTTAGGTTATTTAATGCCAAAGCTATTCTCCTAGAAGAACAGTAGTGGCACTATTTAACACATAACTGGGAGGATAAGGGGGTTCATACCTTTCCCAAGGGTGAACGCAATAGCGCGACTGGAGTACGAACTCGCGTATTACGATTCCGCAGTCCATCGCTTTAACCATTACACCACGAGGACACCCCCTCCCAATAATAAGTACACTCCCGACATTTTTTAATATAAGATTATTTCTTTCAAAACCAAAGATACTAGGATTTTATTATTTCTAGTATAACATTACACAATCAAAACGAATATTATTTATTAACAAATAATATATATATATATATATATATAGTAGTATTATTTGGTCCAGTTAAACCGGAGTTGGAAGTAATTCCATCAGGACAAAAAATCATTCAACAGTGAACATTTGAATTATCCTGGTAAATGCTGCTTTTTTTAGTGTTTTTGATTTATATCAAAACCCATAACAAGATGGAAATAAATTTATAATCCTAATGTGACCGGTTTTTGTTTTTTCTTAAAGAAATATATATATATATATATATATATATATATATATATATATCCTGGACGAGACTGATTGCATTTCACATAGCACTAATACCCTTGGGAAAGGTATAAATCCAATTATTCTCCCTCCACCTATGAGTAAATAGTATGGCAGACTGTGTTCTTCAGCCTTGGTAAGACAACTAGTCTAGGAGAAGGAAAACTCTGGATTCAAACCTGTTAAACTCCGCTTAAAAACTGACCTTGTGTCATATCCTGCCCGAGCGGAGGGGTTGGGTAAAAATATATATATATATATATATATATATGATTTGTAAGTGACTAGTTTGTCGATAATCTTATTTTTAAATGTGTTTGGACTATTTTTTTGCACACTAGTATTGCTATAGTTTCTACACAGTTGAATGGTTTCAATTATTGCTATCTAACACGAATTACTCTATCATTTGTTTGCAGACAGTTGAATATAAAAACTCTTCTATTTCAAGCAATTCAATAAGTCAACAAAGTTAAATGGTTCCAAGTATTGCTATATATCACTAATAATTAATACACCAGTAATTTGTTTACAAACAGTTACATGATCAAACAGTTCTATTTCTAACAATTTAATTTAACATGTCATTTGTTTGCACACAGTTTAAATATGAAATAGTTCAATTTGACCCTATCAGGTGATATAATTCCGAGTCACAGTCGACCTGGGAGTAATGGTAATGAAGAGATACTCCACTTTTCCCAAAACGCCAGGACTGGAGCCTCATCATCAGATTATTTAATTTCATATCTTGGACAATCTTTGGAGAGGGGTATTACTCCACTGCAGAAATGCTGTCGGTGTATTCTATAGCCCCGTCTCACTGGGTTGAAATTAAAAGCTAATAACTAAAGAAGGCTTGATAAGAACTATTTTAGTTTCATATATATATATATATATATATATATATTGTGGACTCTCCTGTCAATCCCATCATATGAGAGTTCAATAGTTCGGTTAAAGATATGAACTTCAAGACTACCTACATAGGGGATTTGTTTATAGCAGTGAACATTTTGTGCAAAACCAGCCACATTTCATGGAGAAAATGATAACAGAAAAATAGTGCCCAATGTGACACAGATTCTCCTTGGGTTTTGAATTTAATTTTTTTTTCCTTCTCCTAAAACAGTCGCAGCACCAAAGATAGAGAGCCCAATCTAGCCTACTATTTTTTCCATATCTGGGTATATATATATATATATACTTTCTTTAAAGAAAAAAAATCAAAGACCGGTTATTTTAGGATTATAAATTTATTTCCATCCTGTTTTGCGTTTCTGATGTAAACCAAAAACACGAAGAAAAATGTTCAGCTCCTGAATGATTTTCTTGTCCTGAAGGAATTACTCCCAACTCTGGTTTAACTGGACCGAATAATACCTATATATATATATATATAAGAGAAAATGGAAATTAATATATTTTTCAATTTATACATATATATATATATATATATATACGATTTTATTTTTAGTTACAGGAGTGTGGCTATTTTACTTTTAGTTCGAAAATTTTAATTCTTTGGAGTTTGGTAATGAATAATACCTAATAATATCCATTTTGATTGTATAATGTTCTGCTAAAAGTTGTAGAATCCTGATATCTTTAACTTGGAAGAAAATTAACATTTTGGAAATTTTGTCAACGGTGTACTTATTTATGGGCGAAAATTTATGCAACTGTAACTCAGCAAAAAATGACACATCTAAGCGAGATTTCTATTAGAGCAATATAGTTAAAATGATCTCACAATTTTCCGTTGAACTTGCAACTGAATGAGGATTTTGTGGGATCTTCGTTCACGCTAAACGTATTTTTTTCTTAATTACTAAAATCTGTATAATGTTTATATGTAAACTTAATCTCGTAAAACGGCACAACATAGCGATAATTGCCAGAGCAATACACTTAGAATATTCTGTTTTCAACCGATTTGCAGTTGAATGATAATTTTGTGGAGTCAGTATTCGTCCAGAACATTATTTTGTGAGGTCAGTATTCGCGCAGAACATTATTTTGAGGTCAGTATTCATGAAGGATATTATTTTGTGGGGTCAGTATTCATGAAGGACATTATTTTGTGAGGTCAGTATTCACGTAGGACATTATTTTGTGAGGTCAGTATTCGCACAGAACATTATTTTGTAAGGTTTGTATTCGCGCAGAACATTATTTTGAGGTCAGTATTCGCGAAGGACATTATTTTATGAGGTCAGTGTTCGCGCAGAACATTACTTTGTAAGGTTTGTATTCGCGCAGAACATTATTTTGAGGTCAGTATTCACGTAGGACATTATTTTGTGAGGTCAGTATTCACGTAGGACATTATTTTGTGAGGTCAGTATCCACTCAGGACAATATTTTGTGAGGTCAGTATTTGCACAGGACATTATTTTGAGTTCAGTATTTCCGCAAGATATTATTTTCTAATCATTCAAATCAAATTTCAAATATAAAAATACCTCGAAAAGAAAAGATGTATAAGCATGAAGCATAGAATTTTGAGGTGTTTCTACAGATGCTGTCAAAATTTGGGATCATTTCAACAAGAATTGGTCAAATTATGAAATCACAAAATGATGTCCATTTTTTTCAGAGAGACCATTTACACAATGGCGATATCGATTAATTATTAGATTATTTCACTCCTTCCAAAATAATAGCATCGATATCATCATGGATGGCAGTTACAACGAGAACCCTATGAGTTCACGGATCGTCAAGTTAGTACTAAAACAGAAAATCAATGTGGATGGGGGAAGAAATTCATCCTAGAAGTCGGCCGAGTTACTTGGGAAATGAGGTAGAAAAACAACATTTGAACTGACAAGAAAACTTCAGTCTATCGATACATTGATTGAGAAATAATAATAATAATAATAATAATAATAATGTTGGCCTGTTCCAGCCGATAGCAAATTAAACCATCGCACGTAAAGAAACAAAATTAACAATAATTGCATTTACATATCGTAAACAAATGTATAAAGACTTTATTGACAAACAGATGACAGATAAATCAATTCTTTAATAGAATCGAACATAAAGGCCGTCTTATGCCATTGTCTTATTTTCCCTACTTACAAGAAACCACAACAACGTTTCTCTCGGCTTCTTCTTCTTCTTCTTCTTCTTCTTCTTCTTCTTCTTCTTCTTTTGTGTTGTCTATTCACCGACATATACTCATATATGCATTTCCAAATGGTGCATTCCAATTCAGTGGTATGCCACCGGTATATCCGTTCTTTCTTTTATCTAATATAATCTGCGTCTGTCAGTCTGTCTGTTCCCCAAATGAATGTCAGTAGCAAGGTCAGCGGCAACTGCTGGGTCGGTGAGGCTATTTGTCGGCCGGGGAAGGAAACACACAAAAATACAGCTCGACTTTTTTCGTTCGAACCTTTCATTTTATTCTCACTCTGTTCTACCTATTAGTCAAAGAATCAGGAAGAAATGGACAATAGACACCACGTGATAGCATCCTCGTTGTTCGTAAGACAGTCTCGTCTCGGATCTTTGGTCACTCGTTCTGCTTTCACACACCTTAGCAACCAAAGGAGAAACAGGGATCAACTCACGAAATCCATCATACGTAAATACTGGGGTTCACAGAACATCCCACTCCCATTTCCGCCCAGCACCTGGTGACCTGTTCTCAGAGTAAAGCCTCTTATCCAGTCATGCTGGCCAATAACGTGTTGGTAGGGGACTGGTATTCAGTATTTCTCCTAGATTGGTTACCCCACAAGGTTAGAGAGCCCAATTAAAAAAATAGGGATTTATACTTTACGCCAGGGAATTAGCACAAAGTGAATGCAAATAGCTTCGGTAGGACTTTACACCCAGATTAGTGATTCCATTTTCTACTCTGATAACAGTTACGTTGACCATACATAATAAAATATCACACAAACATAACACATACCCATATATATATATATATATATATATATATATATATATATATACGAAAAAGAGCAGAGCAGGTATACAATCCAGAAAAATATCAGATTATGAACACTAAGTCCATAACTTTAAGTTTTATGTGGTGAGCACAATCATCAGACGGAAATGTGAGAAAAGTGGTCAATCAGTTGTTATAATATAGTGGTGCAAAACCACGTGTTAAGATGGAAGTACACCAGACACTTTCACGTTGAAAAAACATACGCATACATACATACATACATACATACATACATACATACATACATATATCAAAATTGTTTAGAATATGCAACTGATCGTAACGAAACGATTGAATTTTTGTTGAAGAATTATAACATTATTTCCGAAAGGGACAGGATTTTCATCGATGTTTGATTTTGTAAATGAATTATTTTGAAAGAGATAAAGTTTATTTCGAATTAAGTCGACAATATCTTTTAAAACCTTTCAGTTTCAATAATTTCTTGAAAGAGATCGCACGTAAATATTCCAAAATAATTTTGGTTGGCTGATTCATTGATTTTAAACGGTATTTCAACCCGTCTAGGGTTATTCATATCAAAGTTATTCATGTTCGAGAATCGTGTTCATTGTACGTTCGTATTTACTTTTTGTGTTGTTCTTTCTTAAGAATTATTTTATGCATACGGTCCAATTGAATACGAATAATTATGTCGCAGATCTATTTGATTCATGGATGGAATTTTAAAAGATCAGAGTTGATCTGAGAGTAATAGCAATAAAGGGGAGGGGGTACTCCACATTCTTCAGATCTCCACAACAGGAGCCTCACCATCAGATGTAATTTATTGCCATACCTAAGACGCCATCTTTTTAGGGATTCTTACCCCCCCCCCGCAGGGGGATACAAACAGAGTATTCTATCTTTTTTGCCAGCAATTATATAGTATCAAGTAATTAATGATAATCCTTCTTCGAGCATTGCCCAGTCGGTTGGGGCAGTAGAATACACCGACTGTTTCTCTGCAGAGGGGTAAGAACCCCCCCAACGAGTGTCCTGGATATGACACTAAACAATCTGATAGTAAGGTTCCAGCAATGCTGGAGCTTTGGGGAATGCAGAGTACCCCTTCATTGCCATCGCTCCCAGGTCCACTCTGGCCCGGTGTGGTAGCACCTGATAAGGGTCCTATCTATGGGTGAAATAGAACTAAACCGTGCTTCTTTCACTAGACTGATTTTTGCATTTAAACTGCGTATTTATGCTAAACTGAATTGTTTAAAATAGAACTATTTTGACATTGGAACTGCGTACTAGTGCTGAACTGAATTGCTCGAAATAGAACTGTTTTTGACGTCTAAACTGTGTACTTATGCTGAACTGAATTATCTGAAATAAAACAATTTGACATTTAACTCTGTATTGCCCAGAATACACTGACTGCGCCTCTGCAGAAATAGAAATGTTTTTGACAATTAAACCGTACTTACATTTAAAACGAGTGCTTATGATTAACTGAATTATTTGAAATAGAACTGTTTTTCGACATTAAAACTGTATTTACACTTAACTGAATTTTTCCATATAACTGCTTGAATAGTTTGAAATGGAAATGTTTTTGACAATTAAACTGTGTACTTATGCTAAACTGAATCGTTTGAAATAGAACAGATTATTTACATAAAAATGGATTTGGCGTTAAATAACCTACAAAGGTTGATATGCCATAAAACCCAACAAACAAACTTCTTCGAGCAATTATAGTTTTAAGTAAAGTAAGTAAAGTTGTCTCCGAATTAATTTTTATTTATTGAGGACTTTTTTCCTCATCTTGGTAATTTTTGTGAAGGGCGATCAAGGATGGGTTTTTTGGTCCTATAAATCCTTATCTGGTCTTCCATAGTCGGGTCCGTACCGAATTTTTGTAATTGTCTTTAATTGGAATCATTTTGAGATGAGGTTTCTTAATCTGAGAATTAATTTTTATTTATTGCGGACTTTGGCGCAGCGGATAGAGGCGTTGAGTCTCTACGGTTCCAGGTGAGCATTATCAGACGATAGCGGTTTCAAATCCTACCCAAGCCGGCCAGAGGTTTACGTGGTCAAAAACGTGGTGCGACAGACAACAACTATGGAAGGCAGTAATTACTGGGGATACGGTTACAAGACTCAGCATTCCTATCCGAGGTCGCGGTAAATCACCTGAAGAAGGCCAGAGGTGAAATTTGGCCGAAACGTAGTGAAAGAAGCAACACAAAAACTACCAAGATGAGGATAAAAAGTCCGCAATAAATAAAAATTAATTCTCAGATTAAGAAGCCTCATCTCAAAATGATTCCAATTAAAGACAAGTACAAAGTTGTCTCCCTTTAGTCGAGGGCAACCAGAAGGCTCCCTTTTCAATAGCTACTACACCGAGGTGTAAGGGAGGGCACTACTCTATTCCCTGAACTGCTCCACTTTGCCCTTGATAAGTACCTTATGTTGCTGAGTGTTAAGCAAGGGGGTATCAAATATCATTTTTAAAGTCTTTGGTATGACTCGACCTGGGATTGAACCCAGGTCTCTCGGACCATTTGGCGAACACTCTACCCACTAGACAAGTAACTATTCTTAATTCAAATCATCATCATCATCATCATCATGTCATGCTATCGGCACGGATATCTCCTTTCTCGCCACCTCTCCCTATCGTTCATCGCAAATTATTTTTATTAGGTAGGAATATTTTAAATCGTATGTGTACATGCAAATGATTAATATTTGATAGGAATACATGACGTCATATAATAGTGCAATGCTGCGAGTAATATTGAACAGGTCCTGGAGACAGCACCCCACAAAGCATCATCTGTACGGCCACCTACCACCCCTCACGAAAACTATCAAAATTAGACGAACCAGACATGCGGGACACTGCTGGAGAGGTAGGGACGAGCTCATAAGTGATGTACTCCTGAGGATCCCTTCACATGCTCGAGCAAAGGCAGGACGACCAGCTCGAACCTACATACAGCAGCTCTGTGCCGATACGGGATGTATCCCTGAGGACCTGCCGGAATGAAAATGAACGATAGGGAGGGGTGGCGAAAGAGGGTCAGGGATATCCGTGCTGATTGCGTGACATGATCATGATGATGACCTTTCCCGTAGGGGTGTCCTCGTGGTGTAATGGTTAAAGCGATGAACTGCGGAATCGTAGTACGCGAGTTCGTACTCCAGTCGCACTATTACGTTCACTTTCGGGCAACTAGTGAGGCAACTAGTTTAGGAGAAGGAAAACTCTGAATTCAAACCTGTTAAACTCCGCTTAAAAATTGACCTTGTGTCATATCCTGCCCGAGCGGAGGGGTTGGTAAATAGTACCTTTCCCGTAGAAAAATGAGTTTCCTTTTATACAAAAGTTGCTCTAAGCAAACACATATTTTTCTTTTCTCTTTGTTTATGTATTGCTTATGTGTGTACACATACGACTTGGTGGTCATTTACATAGCGTAGTTTAGTACAAGGCTAGAATTATGGTCCACTCAATGATTATATGAGTAATGAGTAATCTTGTCTTGGACACCAATTCATTAATGCTCCGAGTTTTATTACCACTGTATGCTCTACACTTAATCTTGTGCCAGACTTAGCTAAGCTTTGCAAATAAAAAAAAAACAAAGCTTAATTATAATGCAATTGACAATTCCGCTGTTTTTTTTTTTTTTTCTTTTTTAGTAACAGATATATTATGACTCACTGGATGTCTAAGGAATGCCGAGTGAACTAAGTTAAGCTATTTTTGACACCATCCATTCATAAGTCGAAGTGTAGCTGTTTTTTTTTTAAACTTATGTCAAATTCTTCTTAAAGCGAAGAGAAAAGGTAAATGATAATCTCAAAGGGTATTTTAGCGCGATTGCCCTAGCAACAAACTCGCTACCATGTTCCATTTCTTATATGTTTCACAATAATTGCGACCAAAAATGAAATTTCAACAACTTTATAAACAAAAAGAAAACCGCCACATCTTTGTAACTAAAAATAAAATTGCAACATTTGTATAAGTAGAAATAAAATTGCAACACTTTTATAACTCAAAAAATAGAATTGCAACACTTTTATAACTAGAAATAAAATAGCAACATCTTTGAGGCCAAAAATAAGATTGCAACAGTTTTAAACCGAGAAATAAAGTTGCAATACTTGTATAACAAGAAATAGAATTGCAACATGTTTGTAATTCCCAAAGATAAAATTACAACACCTCTGTTAGCAAAAATTAAAATTGCAACCAAAAATAAAATTGTCACAATATATGTAGTAAAGTAAAGTTGGTGGCCGTAGTCGAGGGCGACCAGAAGGCTCCCTTTTCAATAGCTACAACACAGAGGTGTAGAGGAGGGCGGTACTCCTTTTCCTGAATTGCTTCACTTTACCCTTATACCTTATATTGCTGAGTGTTAAGCAAGGAAGTATCAAGTACCATTTTTAAAGTCTTTGGTATGACGCGACCTGGGATTGAACACAGGTCTCCCGGACCATTGGCGAACACTCTACCCTCTAGGCCAATGAGGCGGATGTAAAGGTATACTGCAATATATCTATATTATTGGTTACAGAGTTTCAATGTTGGAGATTTTGGTTATAGATAATATCTAATAATATATGTTTTCCATGCATAATGTCTGACTAATAATAATAATAATAATAAAAACCTGATATTTTTGGTTTAGAAGGAAAGTTTGTTTTTTTTTTTTAAATGTTAGAGTCGCGTACCTATTTATGGGCAATAATGTATAGATAGTTGTGGGGGGTGTAAGATTGTCAACATACATTTTATTTAGAATTTTTACGTATTTCCTTTGAAATAAAGGTGCACTTTATATATTCAATGTGACCGATATTCCCGCAAACACTGAATATATAGAGAGGAAATATGTATATGTGGTGAAAATATTGATGGATGAATGACTAATGTCTTTTTCTTATAAAAATAAACGAACCAATAAAAAAATGTTGCTTTTTTTTCAAGGAAGATTTTTGAATTATAAAAGTTTGCATCAGCGCGGATGAAAGGATTCTCAATAAAAAGAGGAAGAAGCATTTCCTTTTCTCTCGATACAGGATTGCAAAAAAACTTTTTCCTATTCACTGAAATTGGCAACGTTCAATCCTTATTTCTTGCTTTCAAATTGCGTCTACGAAAAGTCGTGTTCATTATTATTAGGATTTTATTCATTTTTTATTTATTTATTTTGCTGCCAACAAAGATTCTTTCAGTGAATCTTTCGACAAAAAGCAAATCTATTGAAAAGAGTCGTAAATATTAAGAAAGAGAAGAAACGACTGATAGTTGACAATTCGGAAAGAACTTTCTACGACAAAATTGAGGTGTTCTTTGAGGGGAGGGGGTTGTTGTTTTTTTGGGGGGGGGATTAAACACAGTTTTAACTTTCCCCACTATCATTCAACGTATTTAATTAGTTGAAGAACTTAATTATAAGAATAAACTGGAAGAAGAAGAAGAAGAAGAAGAAGAAGAAGAAGAAGAAGAAGAAGAAGAAGAAGAAGAAGAAGAAGAAGAAGAAGAAGGGCTTTGCTGAAGCAAAGATCCAGAGAGGTATATTCCAGGGAGATGCACTATCACCACTACTATTTGTAATAGCGATGATGCCACTCAGTTACATACTCAGGAAATGCACAGCCGGATACAAACTCATTGGAAAATATCAATCACCAAAGACGACATCAAACTGTTGACCAAAAATGAAAAAGAAATGAAAATCTTAATACACGCAGTGAGAATATACATTTAGGACATCGGGATGGAATTAGGCAATAAAAAAAATGGGCCATGCTAATAATGAAAAGCGACAAACGATACATGATCGAAGAAATGGAACTACCAAATCAGGAAAAAATTAGAACGCTCGAAGAAAAGGAAACCTACAAATACTTGGGAATATTGGAAGTTGACACCATCAAACAAGTACAGATGAAAGAAAAAATTGAAAAAGGGAGCTACTCGAGACAAAAGTATATAGCAGGAACCTTATAAAAAGAATAAATACCGGGGCTTTCCGCCTCGAAAGATACTCGGGACCACTCTTCAAATGGACCAGAGAACAAGAAAACTAATGACCATGCATAAGGCCTTACACCCCCCAGAGATGACGTTAACAGACTATATGTGTCATAAAAGAAGGAGGAAGAGGACTTACCAGCATTGAAGACACTGTTGACGCGTCGATACAACGACTTGAAGACTACATAGAAAAGCGTGGAGAAAGACTGATTACAGCCACCAGAAACAATGCTGACCACTCGAGGATCAATAGAACAGAAATAACCAGAAAACAAAAAATGGAAAGAATAACAACTCTATGGGCGTTTTAAACGACTAATAAGAGACATCTCACAAGAGAAAATGTGGAAATGACTAAAAAGGGAAACCTTAAGAGAGAAACTGAATCTCTTCTAAAAGTAGTACAAAACAACGCCATAAGGACTAATCATATCAAAACAAGAATAGATAAGACGCAACAAAACAGTAGATGTAGGTTATGGGGTGATAGAAATGAAACGACCAATCATAAGTGAATGCTGCAAATTAGCACAGAAGGAGTATAAGACTAGACATGACTAGATGGGAAAGATGATCCACTGGGAATTATGCAAGAAATTCAAATTTGACTATACGAACAAATGGTGTATGTACAACCCAGAATCCGTCCTGGAGAATGAGACTCAGAAATTCTCTAGAATTTTGAGATACAAACGATTCATCTAATCTCGGCCAGACAACCAGACCTTGTAATAACCAACAAGAAAAAGAAAACTTGCCGAATTGTGGACTTTGCTATCCCGGCTGACCACAGAGTAAAATTGAAAGAAAATGAAATGAAAGACAAGTACCTGGACCTAGCCAGAGAACTAAAAAAAACTGTGGAACATTAAAGTGATGTTGATATCAATTGTAATTGGTTTTCTTGGTACAGTCACCAAAGGGTTGATAAAGGGACAGGAGGACTTAGAATTAAGAGGACGAGTGGAGACCATCCAAACTACAACATTATTAAGATCGGCCAAAGTACTGAGGGGAGTCCTGGAGACTTGAGGAGACTTGCTGTCACTCAAACTCCTGTGAGAAACTATCGGCTGACGCTGGTGTGAAAAAACCGAAAAGGAATAAAATAATGATAATTATTATAATTTCTCCCGAATATCAGATGACATTTTTAAAAAAATAGTTTTTGAAGTCAATAATGGTTTGGCTTGGTTTAATTGTTTTATGGCGTATCAACTCTTATTGGTCATTTAATGCCAAATATTTTACACACACACGCGCGTGCGCGCGCGTCTTGATGAAACACCACAAGAAATATGGAAGACAAGGAAATTCTCTGACTTAGAGTTCCGATAGTGCAACGCTGTATATAACCAGAACACGATAGAGAGATTGACAAAAGGCTGCATCCTACCCTTCTCCAAAAAAAAGTGACCTCAGAATCGCTAAGAACTACCGAGGCTATAACCCCTACTTCCATAGCGGCTTAGATTTATAATGTTCAGCTACTCACTCGCATTGAATCAGAAGCTGAGAAAATTCTTAGGAAAAATCAAAATGGTTGTCGGAGAAACCGATCCACAACATTATAGATTCTGACAATCCGTCGAATCTTAGAAGGAGTTCGTGCAAAAAACCTCGCGGCAACACTCTTAGTTGTAGATTTCTCTAGGGCATTTGACTCCATACACAGAGGGAAAATGAAGCAAATACTTCTATCGTATGGTCTCCACAAAGAAATTGTCACAGTCATAATGATGCTATATAAAAACACGAAAGTTCGCGCACCGGATAGAGACACAGACTACATTGACATCGTTGTTGGTGTTCTGCAAGGGGATACGTTAGCCCTATATCTGTTCATAATCTGCCTAGACTACGTACTTCGAACTTCGATAGATCTAATGAAAAAAATGGCGTTACACTAAAAAAGGCAAGAAGCAGAGGATATCCCGCACAATTTTTTTTTTCAACCAATCAGAAACCTTCCCCGCAGTCCTTCAGGGGCCGATTCACGCACAGACGAAGGCAATTTACCCTGCACCGTGGACAAGGATAGATGCGATCGCCGGCTGATTAACGAACCCCCACAATTAGATGAACTAATCAGAATTTGGTCATGAAATCACACCTAATCGCCTCCTGACCACATCTACAAGAAAAAAGAACATTATTCCTTTTTGGGACAACGAATTTTATACTAAAGTAACCTCTGTTTGTTATTACAATAAAAAAAATTTAACTCTAAAATTTTGTCCGTTATAATTTTCTTTGCTACTATACACTTGTCTGTAACATTCCTAACAAACATTGATAATTCTATTAAATATTAATTATTTGTTGGCTCATAACTTAATGGTTTCAGGTATAGTAAATGATTAAATTGTTCTGTTTGAGCCATAGATGAGACCCTAACAGGTACTATGACTCCGGGTTAGAGTGGACCTGGGAGTAATAGCATTGAAGGAGTACTCCTCACTTTCCGAAAACTCCAGGACTGCAGCCTCACCATCCAATGGTTTAGTATTATACCCAGGACACTCTCCAGAAGTGCAGTCGGGGTATTCTACAACCCGAGCCGACAGGGTGGAATCCAATTGTATAAAGAAGAATTGGCTTCTATTTTCAGTTATCGTGGACTTAAAATCAACATAAAAAGTTATCTACAAATACATTTCGGATTTCTATAAGGTAAGAGTACGCAGTAGACGGTGAGACTTAGAATAGACTCCTTGTGTCAGCTGCAGAGAGAGATTTGATCATCTTCCCCCCCCCCAATGGCCCATTCGGCTGGGGCTGTAGAATACACTGACTGCTTCTCTGCAGAGGGATGAGATCCCCTCCTCAACGAGTGTCCTGGATAAGACACAAAACAATCTGATGGTGATGTTCCAGTAATGCTGGAGCTTTGGGGAATGCGGAGTACCTCTTTATTGCCATCACTCCTAACACCTGATTGGCTCCTATCTATGGGTCAAATAGAACTAAAACTGTGTACTTATGTTAAGCTGAATTGTTTGAAATTGAACTTTTTTGTATGCTAAACAGAATTTGCTTGAAACAGGACTGTTTTTGATATTGAAACTGTGTGGTAGTATCTGTTAGGGTCTATAGGTCAAATAGATCTGTTAGGGTCACATCTATAGGTCAAAGAGATCTGTTAGAGCCCCATCTATGGGTCAAATAGATCTGTTAGGGTCTCATCTATGGATCAAAAAGATCTCTTTGAAAATTATTCCTATTCGATAGGAATACATGAAACTATATTACTGTATGCCAACAAACGATGATTATTATCAAATAGAATTATTAATATTAGATAGGAATACTTGAAACCATATAATTATATGTAAATTATTTGTATTAAGAATATTTACTTGAAGCTACAATTGTTTATTTAGGATTGTTATTATGAAATACTTGCAAATTATTGAAATTAGATAGGAATACTTGAAACCATATAACTGTGGGTCCTATCTATCGGTCAAATAGATCTCTTTGAAAATTATCTGTATTCGATAAGAATACATGAAACCATATAACTGTATGCAAACAAATGAATCATATAGTTGTGTATAGATTATTTGAATTAGATAAGAATACTTGACATCATAAAACTGTGGGCAAACAAGTTCTTATAGACACATTAAAAAAACGCAATTTTAAAAAGTGCAATTGGAAATATATTTATGATTACAATCTTTTATTTATATCTGGGAAAACTGGAAATAAATCCGACAATATATATATATATATATATATATAGATATGAAAATGTACAAATATTAAAAAAAACAAAATATCCAGAGGATTTTATTTATAGTTTGAATTATTTACAAATGTTAGATGTTTCAGTTTTTTAAATATGGAAACATTAAACCTTCATCAAGGCTTTTGAATTGTTAAATAAATGAAACGAAAAAAATGAGCAAGTTTTAAACATTCTATTTTCTTTGGTGGCGTTGAGTTTCAAACCTACGTGATGTATTCATTTAAGAAAAATTCCTATCACATCAGCCAATTAAGATTTAATACTATATCCCATCCATCTGTTTTCAGGAGGGTCTCTTAACCCTCTGCTGAGGATGCAGTCGGCCTATTCAACACACAATCGACGGAGCGATGATTTTTCGTAGAAAATATACAAAAATGTAGTTGTTGTTGCTTCTAAGGGGGTGGGTACAAATGCAGTAAATAAATAAAAAGCCATGGAAATCTAAATCATTTTCTTTGTTGTTGATGTTTGTGGTGTCTTTTTAATCGACGGATATAACAAGCCTGATTGTCACAGCTGGTGAATTTCAAAAATGCAATCTGACACTTTAGAAGAACGATATGCAATAAAATTGTGTTTTAAACTTGGAAAAAATGCCACAGAAACATATGGAATACTTCAGACTACTTTTGGAGCATATTGCATGAATCGAGCATCAGTTTTTGAGTGGCACAAGAGATTCAAGGAAGACAGGGAGTTTGTGAGGGATGATGAGAGTTGTGGGAGAAAGTCAGAACACCAGAGTTTATTGCCAAAGGGTTAGGGTTAGGGTTACTATGTTGAGGTTTTAAGGGAGTTCAGGAAGAGATTCCGTCGGAAGAAGTCAGAACTCTTCAAATCGGGTCAGTGGCATTTCCACCAGGACAATGCACCAGTCCACAACCCCATCCTTATCACAGACTATTTGACCAAGATGGCCATCATTACAGTTGCTCACCCTCCCTATGGTCCAGAGCTTACTCCCTGTGACTTTTGCTTAATCCCTAAGCTCAGAGGCTGTCGTTATGAGACAATTGAGGAGATGAAAGAGGCTGTGACGAAGGTCACTGACACGCTCACACAAGATGACTTGGATGGGGCCTTCCAGAAGTTGTTGGAACGGTACGACAAGTGCATTGCAGCCGGAAGAGATTACTTCGAATGAGACTAGAGTTTCATGTGTGTACTATCAATAAAAGTGCCCATACGAAAAAAAGCCTGGAAACTTATTTAATGATTCTCGTAATTCAATAGAGAAATGCATCTTGTTTTCCTGGATTCTTTAGTCTTGGTTCGGCAACCAATCGATGAGAAGGAAAATTATTCGGATAATGGCAATTCGTTGATTTATATTTTACGGATATGATCAGTGAAAGAAAAAACATATTCAGTGTATATCTTTTTAAAGAGATGTTTATAAAATTGTCAATTCTTGATTAAATTCTTTCACTTATTGCTATGGAGTAAGATTTTGCTATTTAATGTAAAAATGAATAAATGTATATGAATTTTATAGCGAAAAAAGATATTCAGCAAATATATTTTTGATAATTTTTGTTATTTATCTATTTTCATTGGATACTAATTTTGGTATGGATGTCTGTAAGCATTATAAATACATCGTTTGTGGGGGGGGGACATAATCCTTTTAGTAAAATACAGCTTGGCTCACAATATGAGACAAGGTAAAAATTCTCACTGTGCCGTAAAGAAAGTGATGCGCCGGAAGAGATTGACCTATGAACTGCATGATAGTTATTTCCGCTCGATGATGATCACACCTGCAATTCCGAAGATAGCGGATGTGACACATCCCAATGGCCAATAATCGAAAGAAAGCGCGCAGGTGTGCTCGGCTGATAATATGGGACAAGGTGAAGGTCCCACTTCAATGATGCACCGGAAGAGAGTGACCTGTGAACTGCATGACAGTTATTTCCGCTCGACGACGATCACACAGGCCATTCCAAATGAGCGGAAGTAACACATGCCAATCGCCTGAGATCGGGAAGATTGCAGAGGCGTAGAGGCGTGTCTTTATCTCTGCGTGGGAGTTTGAAGGTAATATAAGGCCGACGAATTGAACAGAAGAAGATAGAGAAAAAAGGATCCCGCTGTTCACGAAACCTCTCTCGTCGTCACGCAGTGTGCGTTGTCTCGGCCTTCGTCTCCTGACATCGAAAAGTTCAAGCCTCATCGACGAACGATCCTAATTCCTCTCCTGACTGCTCCTACTTCACACAAGTGTCCGTCGAGAAAATAAATATATATTGTTATATACAAATTCCGTGTTGTCGTTTGTTTGACCAGAGGGCGGAACGTAACATTTTGTCTAAGACATTTTTTTTCTTTAGTAGCAAAAGAGTTGTCAGAATACATTTCTTTGTCCAAATCTCCAAGCCCCTTTGTCTCTGTCTTTGTCTCTGTTTCAATTTGTCTCTCTCTCTCTCTTTCTCTTTCTCTCTCTCTCTCTCTTTCTCTTTCTCTTTCTATTTCTCTTTCGCACACGTGCACTTGCTTGCTCGCTCGAGCATGCGCACACGAAGACTCTAACTGCAATAAAGCTCCTTACACTTTTGGTTTACATAAATCAAAAAGTGATAAATGGGTAAAGACTCAGTCATCGAATTGCATTGCCTAATCAATATAAGTAAGTAAAGTTATCTCCCTTTAGTCGAGGGCAACCAGAAGGCTCCATTTTCAGTAGCTACTACACCTCAGGGGAGGGCGCTACTCCTTTCCCTGGATTGCTCCAATTTACCCTCGATACGTACCTTTTATTGCTGAGTGTTAAGCAAGGAGGTATCAAGTACCATTTTTAAAGTCTTTGGTATGACGCGACCAGGGACTGAACCCAGGTCTTCCAGTCCATTGGCGAACACTCTACTCAATATAAGTAATATACAGAAATTGACCAATTAACAAACCAGTCTAGGTTACTGTAGAAAACAGTAGTTTATTTTATTTTATTTTATTTCAGACAAAAATTTGCGATTGTTTCTTTCTAGAAAAAAAGTTAACAATTAATAATATTTTTACATCGTTAATATACGTCTTAAATATAGACTGTCGATACTCCAACCTAATTTATAAGCACACACACTAAGTAGCTCGTTTAACACTAATTTTAGCGCCCTAGGTGAAAACTTAATTTGCCTCGTGTCTTGTATCGACCCAACATCAATCTAATGTAACTGACAATTTGTTCATCTGTAAATTAAATCAGTTAGTAGAATTATCAAAAGAACATTGTCGATGCCAATGCTGGCGCTCAGATGTTTAAAACCTTTGGCCAGCCCTTAGAATGAGTGAACCCTTCCCCTCGTTCAATAAGTTTTCAGAAGGTAATTACACTATATTATTCGAATGACGGCAATGTGCCAATTGGCTCGCACTTAAGTAGTTTCTTTTCTAAAGATTTTAGTGCTTAGGGCTATTTTAGTAGCATACGTAATCGCCTAGTTTGTTTAGTGCTTCGTGGTGCTGGCCCTTGGTTACTGGATGTCTTCAGAAAAAACCTTTTCTTTTTTTGCATACGTTTCTTCGAAGTTGTATTAGTTTATTCGAACTGTCTATACAAGACGGAAACGAAGGCAAACCTGGTGTCACCAGGGCATGGCTACTGGTTATTACTACTGTAATATAATGGCCGAGGGATTTCATTTTATATGGGTTTAGTTAGGCTGAGAACCTTTCGGCGTGGGTTAGTTAGGTGCAAACTTGAGCACAGGTGTTGACGCGCGCGCGGGGAGTATGTGTCGTTCACAGATGTCAAAATAAAAATCCCTTGGAGATGTGAATGACGTCATGCACCGGAAGTGCAAGCGGAGGATTTTGGGAGATTTGAAAAAAGTCAGTTGAGTTGAGAACTAGACACCGAACGAGAAGGATCGACTTTCGGGGCTCGCAGGGGTCAGACGAATTTGCGCGCTACGGGCGCCACACGTATATGGGGGGAAGCAGATGGAAAAGCCAGCATAGAAAGATTGTGCATCTCTCTTCCTTATGTCGAAGAACCTTTAAACTCAAAGGTAATAAAAAATTTCGTACCTGAACTAAGAAGCCGTAAGTGTTTTTCGTGTTTCGAGATTCCTATGTTCTATGTATATATGTCATGAACATTCTATGTACGTTTCACACGTAGCCGTATCTGGCTATGGTACACTACTGGTATATATATATATATATATATATATATATATATATATATATATATATATTGTTATGACCGGTCATTAAGGGTCAATAAATAAATAACTCAACATGGAAATATGAGTGCCACACAAATGTATCCAAGTCTCTGGGGAGGGTTTCCTTGGTTCAACGTACACGAAGACAGGCAAGGTGCTTACTACGGCTACTGCTGTTCTCCACTCTACCAGCTTAGTTCTTGGTTAATATTCTCTTTGGGTAAGTCTATTATTCTGGTCATAGGTGAGTCACCAACAACATATACATATACGAGGGTCGGCTGAAAGGTTCAGAGGCTGACGAAGATAGTATCATGGAATGTAATCAAAATCTTGTTTTTCAACATAGTTCCCCGTGCGGTTCACACTTTTTTCTATCGGTGTTGCAGTGCTTGTATCCCACTGGTCAAAAAATTCATCAACATCAGATATGACTTTATCACGTAAACTTTTTAGCCTATCAATTTTTCAGCCAACTACACTCTGTATGTGAGATTTATTGTATAAACCTGGATTGGGAATATATAACAATAGCCATACATCGAGCACTCCTATAGATTCATAGGAAATTCCTCATATATTTTATACACGAATAATCCACAGCCATTGTCTTCGGACGCTGACTTGATATATATATATATATATATATATATATATATATATTTCATAAATTTATATAAAGGGTGTACTTATTTTTTGACCGCTGCAGTTTTGTATTTTGGGGATAGGTTGTAAAAGGTAAACTTATCGAATTTTTTCTTTTTTTTTTTCGGCGGGTGGTTACTCCACATGTTTCGGCTATCAAAAAATCCTTTTCGGGTAGAATTTTACGAATGACTGTTTTTCTGGAATGTTAGGAAATTCTTCAAAATCAGGATCGGAAGGCAAACAATGTATAAAAGAAGCTAAAAAAAATTTCAAGAAGCATTTAAAATTGTTTGGATACTTTTTCATTTCTTTTTTCTTTCTTTTCTCTTTTTCTTTTTTCTTTTTTGGTCTTTTGTTTCTTTTTCTTTGGCATCTTTTTGCTGACATTCTGGGACATTTTGCGACATATCCCGATATATTTAACAGTATAAGCACGAAAAATTTATTCAAATGAGTTTTTTTTTATTTCTCTATTTTTAGTGGGTTCTTTTTTTTATACATAAACCATCATCATCATTATCTTGTCGTGCCATCAGCACAGATATCCCTGACCCTCTCTCGCCACCTCTCCCTATAGTTCATCGCTCCCGGTAGGTTGGTTCGAACAGGTCGCCCTGCTTTTGCTCGGCCATGTGAAGGGGTCTATAGGAGTACATCACTTATGAGCTCGTCCCAACTTCTCCGGCAGTGTCCTGATAAACCATAAGCCTTACAAAATTTCAAAGAAGCCTTTCTTTGATAAAGTTCTTCTGGATTTTTTCGGCGATGAAAGTGGAATTAGGAGCAGGTTGATTCTGCATTTGGGAACCAAGTTAGGAGTATTTTGAGGGTATCCCATCTTGGGAAATTTTCAGTTCTAACAAACACCAATTTATTTATTCCCCTTTTTTTTCTTTCTATTGAAATCAAATCAATACAAGAACATATTTGTAGTACATTAATGCCTCATTGCAACAAAAAGAATAACAAATCGATCGAAAGAGAAAAGAACTAATTTTTAGAACTTTTATCTAAAAAGATCCACATCAAAAAAAGAAATAACCACACAATTCTTAAATGTATTTTTAGTTCATGAATGAATTATTTAAAAAATGGATCATTTTAGCATAAATCTTTCCGTAATAAAGTTTGTTTGACGATGTTGGTAAGAGTGAAATTAGTTTCAAGTCGAATCGGCCAAGTATTTTTTTCCGTATAGGCCTAATGAGTAGAGTGTTCGCCAATGGTCTGGGAGATTCGGGTTCAATCCCCAGTCGTGTCATACCAAAGACTTTAAAAATGGTTCTGGAGACTGCATTGCTTAACACTCAGCAATATAAGGTGAGGATCAAGGATAAAGTGGAACAATCCAGAGAAAGGAGTAGCACCCTCCCATACACCTTGGTGTAGTAGCTATTGAAAAGGGAGCCTTCTGGTCGCCCTCGACTAAAGAGAGACAACTTTACTTACTTTTTACTTCAGTATCTTAAGATGAAAAATCTTCTAATCTTATAAAAATCACAACAATTATCTCCTTTATCTTTCATTCTTCTAAAATCGAGTCAACACCGAAAACATTTCTGCTTGAAAAAAAAAATAATTGTATTGTCAGAAAGATAACTTCTCAGGAAAATTTAAATTGTTAAAAAGATTTTGAAAAGCGACGCGACTTCTTGAAAACATTTTCTCAGAATTGTTGAATAAAAACTATAATAAAACTAATTTTTTTTTTATTTTGAAAATTTTACTTTTTAATCTTAGAAGAAACGTTGTTCATTTATCAACGAGACGAAACTTTATTTCGAAATTGATTTTACTTATATCCCGTTGTAAGTATGAAAATGAATCTATGAGTAAAATTAATTATTCAATTAATTATTTAATTAATCATTAAAAAATATATTATAGAGTACACTTCTTACTATACTGTCAGTTCAGTCGGCTCGGGCTGTAGAATACACCGACTGCATCTCTGCCGGAGGGTAAAACTCCACAAACGAGTTTCCTGTTTATGACACTATGCTATCTGTTGGTGAGGCTCCAGTCTTGGAGTTCCCTTTTATCATATTTACCCAACCCCTCCGCTCGGGCAGGATATGACACAAGGTCAATTTTTAAGCGGAGTTTAACAGGTTTGAATTCAGAGTTTTCCTTCTCCTAGACTAGTTCCCTTTTATTACCATTGTTCCCAGGTGCACTCTGACCCGAAGTGGTAGCACCTAATAGGGTCCTATTTATGTGTCAAATAAAAATGTTTGACATTAAAACTGTGTGCAAACAAATGACTTGTATTAAATTGAATTGTTAAAAGTAGAACTGTTTGACCATTTAACTGTGTGCCAACGAATAAGTTATGTTAACAAGGAATATCCGTGTTAAATACTTGAAACCATTTAATTGAATGCTAACAAAAGATTAACAGTCAATAGAATTATTCGTATTAGAGAGAAATACTTGAAACCATTTAATTGAATGCTAACAAAAGATTAACAGTCAATAGAATTATTCGTATTAGAGAGAAATACTTGAAACTATTTAACTGTGTCCAAAAATGAGCGCAGACTCGTTCAAAATTGTTATCTATCAAATATGTTTACAAATACTATTATACATATATATATATGTGTGTGTGTGTGTGTGTGTGTGTGTGTGTGTGTGTGTGTGTGAACAGGATTTGGTATTTAATAACCTACAAGGGTTGATATGCCATAAACCCAACAAAGCCAAACCAAATCATATATATTTAATATACATATATAAATAGGATTGGGCATTTAATAACCAGCAAGGAAGTGCCCGTGGTGTAATGGTGATCGTCGTAGGAAATGGATGCGGTGACACGAGTTCAATTCCTGGACAAGACTGATTGCATTTCACATAGCACTAATACCCTTGGGAAAGGTATGAATCCAATTATTCTCCCTCCAGCTATGAGTAAATAGTAGGGCAGACTAAGTTCTTCAGCCTTGGTGAGGCAACTAGTCTAGGAGAAGGAAAACTCTGAATTCAAACCTGTTAAACTCCGCTTAAAAACTGACCTTGTGTCATATCATTCCCGAGCGGAGGGCTTGGTAAATATGATAACCAGCAAGAGTTGATATGCCACAAAATCAAACCAAACCAAATCTGAATAACTATTCTGTTATATATTATGTTATTCCTTCTACCAGCGTATCACTAAGTACTCTTTCTAGTATATATATATATATATATATAAAGAAAAATTCAATCATTTGGTATCATTACAAATTTATTCAGGTCTATGATGACCATCTTCAGATGATGAAAGTAAAATACAATTCAAATACAAAACAGTATTTTTCTTTCACCATCTGAAGAGGTCCATCATCATAAACCTGAAATAAATTTATAATGATACAAAAGAATTAAATTTTTCCTTTCTATTTTTGTATGAAAAAATATTTTTATGCCTTTTTAATCCCAAATTAATTATACTGTCGATAGCCGTCGTCATTGAGCACTCAAACTGGATATTCCTACCTCTTGGATTTTTTTCCTTGGATTATATATATATATATATATATTGCTTTGCTTTGCTTTGGCTCTTTATCATCGATATAATTAAAACTTCAGTCTTACACGGCTGAGAAAAATTTAGCTTCAGGGAATTACCCCAACTCAGTACTCCCTCCATTACACTAAAAATGTGAATCAGAGTTAATCCCCACAGCCCGAACTGTGCTATTTTTGGCACCAATCATGTGAACGCTTGAGAATTCCCACACTGAAATATGACCTCGTATTGTATTCTGCCCTGACGGTGCGTGAGGAGAAGGCGGATAAATTAATACTTTTTATCGCCTGGGAAATTTAATGTACACGACGACAAAAAAAGAGACAAGACCTAAGTAGGAAAATTTCCGTTAGAAATATTTTATCTTTTGAATTCAAATTTAGGAAAAACGCCACAAGTTTTAATCGATTAAAGATTATTTAGTCAGGAAATCCAAATCAATAACTTACACCAGTGTATTTAACGCTTTAGC
This sequence comes from Sepioteuthis lessoniana, assembly GCA_963585895.1. Classification (NCBI taxonomy): domain Eukaryota; kingdom Metazoa; phylum Mollusca; class Cephalopoda; order Myopsida; family Loliginidae; genus Sepioteuthis; species Sepioteuthis lessoniana. The sequence continues at coordinate 75,139,987 of OY757935.1, forward strand.
CCAACCCAACAAGGCATGACTATTCTTCCCCAAAGAGTAGTAAGTTTTGATAAGATAATTTCACTATATTGTTGGGTGGGTGTTTTGGTTGGTTTTATGGCATATCAACCTTTGTACGTTATTTAATGCCAAATCTTGTTCATATAATTGATTTGCAAACGAATAGTTTACTCTCATGAGTCAGGCATTACTTGGGATCTGTGACAATGCACCACTGGCCGACCCCAACTATCTCAACCATCCACATTACTCATGGCCATCCGATCGTGTCGTGGTTTCTCTCATCTCCGGCCAGGGGTATTTCATATTTCTTTACGGACGCACAAAACAAAACATACACAACCGAGAGGGTGGAAGTAAAGAGAACAAACAAACGCGGTCTTGGGCTAGCTCCAAATGCAAGAAGGGAGACTTCGTGACACTTTTGTGCAGCTCTCCGTGCATCGCGAGCGTATATTCGAGCGAAATTCCTACAAAGTCACCAGGAATGCTAATGTTGACTGCTCTCTCCTGTCGACTGCCCTGTTCTGTCCATTTCTCTGTTCTGCATCTTTCTCTTGACTGTCGGCTTCCCCCGACTTTTGTCCGCTACCCTTTTCTGTCGACTGATCTGTTCTTTCTCTTGACTGACTCTGGGACCTTCCTTCCCTCGTATTCTTCTGGTCTCGTGGGAGATCTTGCGCGCAAGCCCTTTGTGTGGGTTTCGCGCCAAAACAGACAACGGAATCTTCTGACTGGCACTTACCCACACCCACAGAAATGAATGCCACCCATCGTGTCACAGATCTAAGGGGGACCAGATTAAAAGAAATATAGAAGAATTATCTCCTAAACAATAGCTAACCATTTCAAAACAACTTTTGTTTGGAGGGAGGTATGGCATATCGACCTTTGTAGATTATTTAATGCCAAATCCTCTTTATACATTTATATTAAATGTATATGATTTGGTTTGGTTGGCTTTTATGGCATATCAACCATTGTAGGTTACTTAATGCCAAATCATGTTTATACATATACATTAAATATATATGATTTGGTTTGGTTGGGTTTTATGGCATATCAACCATTGTAGGTTATTTAATGCCAAATCTTCTTTATACATATATATTAAATATATAGGATTTGGTTTGGTTTGGTTTGGTTTTATGGCATATCAACCATTGTAGGTTATTTAATGCCAAATCTTCTTTATACATATATATTAAATATATAGGATTTGGTTTGGTTTGGTTTGGTTTTATGGCATATCAACCATTGTAGGTTATTTAATGCTAAATCTTGTTCATACATATGATTAGTAAACGAATAGTTTGTAAATAACATTTTCATACAGTGAAGTGGTTTCAAGACTTGTTATGTAATATTGATAATTCAATTTAACATCAGTAATTTGTTTGCATAGAAATGGTTTCAAGTTTAAATGGTTTTAAATTTAGAAAATGATTTTATGCTTCTATTTAACCCATAGGTGGGACCCTAAACCCGGGACAGTGTTGGTCTTGGGAGTAAGCGTAATGAAGGGGTACTCCACATTCCCCAAAGGATTCTAGTGCCTCGAGCAATGACTCTGACAGACATGAAAATGCAATAACCACCAGTTCCCACGACATCTGCTGTCTGATCTAGCGCATGTTCTGTCCTGAACACTTTTTACCAAGATACAAATAAAAATCTAGTTTTTATCTAAAATCAGAGCACAAAATAAAATAAGACAACCTTTTTCCCGTATCACACTTTTATTTCTTTAGCAAAACATATTTATTACTTAAATGTTGTTATCTAGTAAATTTTTTCTTAGTTTAGTACATAAGTTTCGAGTTGCTTACTGACCTTCTGTTTCTGAATGGTCACCCATCGCAGATTTATCGTTGCTTAACCCAGGTAATCTGGGCTTTCGGTGTGTCTTGTTTAAATTTCTATGAGTTAGGTTACGTCATATGAATTTTAGAAATAGCTTAGCCAAGTTGTTGCTCGAGGCACCCAGTGAGTTTCGAACTCACTAACAATGGTTTTCTAATCTTGCTTGTCAACGGTTAAAATACTCTCTTACTCCCACTACCTACACTCTTCTTACCTCCACAATGAATGTTTCCAACATTCCTTGTGTCCAACCGATACACTCATAGAAGCCTCTTTTATAAAGGTCAAAGGCTATTGTAGAGCCTTAGGCAATCGTCTAATTTTGCATAATTTGTGCTGGTCCGGGTTAAATAATCGTAGCGTGGCCATTTTCGTTTTGGCTGATCGATTTTCGCTTCTTAAAATAATCCAAAGATACTCATTTTCCCTATCACAGATTTTAGAAAAGGAGTTGAACCATTTTTTTTTCGTTTTGTTTTGTCAGTGTTATTTACAATCAGTTGAAGTATTGCCTGTCATAGGAGAGCCCTCTAATACTGTGGAAAATACTTCACCTTTGCGGTCAATATTAAATTTTGTTATATTGGGTCATCGATACTTCAACTATCGTTTGAGAAATGATGGCAGATCTAAGCAAACATTCATTACCATTAGGTAAGGAAAAGTGACTAAACATCCAGCCAACATTTTTAAGGACAAATGCAAACAGTAAAAATTATGTTTTTTGTTTTGCTTTTAGTTTTTGCTTCTGTTTTTTTTTTTTTTTTTTTTTTTTTTTTTCAAGTTAAGTAATAATTAGATTAAGTCATTTCCCTCGATGGGTGCACTATTTTTGGATAATTTTTAATTAGTGAGTTGAGATTTTTCTGTCGGCAGACATGAATCACGTTGTAATGGAAGTTAATTTGGAATGACAAAAAATTGACATTATAGATCATCATCATCATATCGTGCTGGCAGCACGGATATCCCTGACCCTCTCTCGCCACTCCACCCTATCGTTCATCGCCCTAGGTAGGTCTTCAGGACAACAACCTGTATCCTCACATAGCTGCTGAATGTACGTTCGTGCTGGTCGTCCTGCTTTTGCGCGGCCATGTGTGGGGATCCATAAGAGTACATCTCTTATGAGTTCATCTCTGCTTCTCCAGCAATGTCCTGCATGTCTGGTTCGCCTAACTTGAATAGTTTTCGTGATAGGGGGCAGGTGGCCGTACAGTTGGTGTCTTGTGGGGTGTTGCTGCCAGGACTTGTTCAGGATTGCACGCAGCATTCTTGTGTAATTGCCATCTAGTTTCTTCTCCAGCCATTTTGTTAGCGTCCATGAAGTGCAGCCATATAGCAGTATCGATGTGACCGCTGCCTGGAAGAAACTGCGTTTCATTTTATCGGTTAGGTCTGATTTCCTTACTTACATTATAGATACTTTAAGTTAATTACACAAAAATAATTTTAATCTTTTACCTTTTAACTTTATGTTGCTTTCTTGCAATTAAAACCAAAATTAAACTTCAAAAGAGACGCTTAAATTATTGCCATAAAACTGGCTCCTTCTTGTGCGAAGTCTCTTTTGAACTCTTCAAATCAAGCCTTGTATGGAAAAATCTCTGTTCAAATACTTATGACCAGAACAATATATATATTGATATGGTTTGAAATAAAATCCGATGGTATATATACGTAATTATATTTGTATGTTTTTATTCTTAGCTCTCTTGACAGTGATTATGTATTTTTCGCAAGACTGACCTCTAAGGCTAAGGGGAAACATTTGACCCGAATAAAGGTCTATAAATGTCATGTAACTAGCAGTCTAAAGTGGCTTTGAAAATTCTCTCTCTCTCTCTCTCTCTCTCTCTCTCTCTCTCTCTCTCTCTCTCTCTCTCTCTCTCTCTCTGTATGCATGTGTGAATCTTTGTGTGTGCACGTTTCATAGCTTTTGGTATGCGTGGATTTCTAAGGAAGATTATGTAGCGGCTGATTCTTATAATGGGAAACTGTGTGTGCCTTGAAAATCAGCATTCAGAATATTGGGTGTTAATTGGATTGGCAATAGATATTTTTCCCAAAAAGTAGGCTTTAAATAAACAAATAAACTTTCCAGAACTCTGAGTGTGTGTGTGTGTGTAAGAGAGAGAGAGAGAGAGAGAGAGAGATAGAGAGAGAGAGAGAGAGAAAGTCGGTTTTAAGTGGTGTTGAGAAATTGAACACGTTATGGATGAAGAATAAACAAATCCTTTCAATCCATATTGACCATTTGGAAGTATTTATCTGTTTCTTCTATTGGTGACCAATTGGTTTGATGTCATCATCATCATCATCATGTCGTGCTGGTAGCACGGATATCCCTGACCCTCTCTCGCCACTTTTCCCTATCGTTCATCGCCTCTGGCAGGTCCAGAAGGTTTCATGTAGAATTACCAAATTTGATAGGCATGCTTATTGTACCCAGAGGAAAATTTTGATGTAAAAGAAAATGTTTGTTTATCATGAGAAAAGACACTCACGTCGAGTGGGGATGTTTAACATCAACAAAAAAGCCATGTAGCTGCAAGACATACAGAATTTAAGTTTCCGAATACCAAAAGGAAAAAAATATTAACAAATTATTTACCTTTCTAAAATAATTATCTGCATTTAATTAAACGTTACTAATTATGTTTGTGAATTGGTTTCTAAGATGATGATGTAAAAGTCCTAATTAAGCAATATTGTTGTGTTATTACATGGCAATATTGCTTTATTAGGATTAACAATCCGGAAAAATAAGAATAAAGAATAAAATAATTAAAAATTGAAAAAGAAACAATAAATATTTTAAGTGACATACACATTTTAAAATATATTAGTCTACAAAACTGTGTGAAAATATTCACTGAACAACTCTAATTCTATAATATAAAAATATAATTAATAAATCTCTTTTCAATTGTATGTATCAAAATGAAGCAGAAAAAATTGGATGGCTGAAATCGTTCTCTTATCGATAAATTCGGAAAGAAAGAAAGAAAGAAATATCGATGATTTCAAATGATTTATTTAAAGGTATATCAACTCCTTATGGGTTACATTTTGCCGAAATTTGATTGATTTGTAAATGTTTGATGATAATCATAATTATATTTTCAATGTTGTATTTTTAATTGCCTTTTTTATTTGTCGATAATTATTTGTTTACACACAGTTATATGAAATAAACAATTTCTATCTAATACAAATAATTTTCACACAATCTTATGGCTTCAAGTTTTCCTCTCTCATATTATTGATTCAGACACAGTTATATGGTTTAAAGTAACAATTTCTATTGACTAATCATCATCATTTGTTTGCACACTATTATATGGATTCAAGTAATTACCAATAGTGGGTAGAGTATTCGCCAATGATCCGGGAGACCTGGGTTCATACCAAAGACTTTAAAAATGGTACTTGATACCTCGCTGCTTAACACTTACGTATCAAGGGTAAAGTAGAGCAATCCAGAGAAAGGAGTAGCACCCACCCTTACATCTTGGTGTAGTAGCTATTGAAAAAGGAGCCTTCTGGTCGCCCTCGACTTAAGGGAGACAACTTTGCTTTTTTACTACTTATTTGTGTTAAAGATAATGTTGAACCAAGTCTTACTCTCACACCTTAAGCTAAAGTATGACCACCCGCGCAAAGTTCTGCAGCTCCCACCTAGTCATTGCCTCTAGTATTGCTGCGATGTAATGATGAATAAAATCTTTCAATTCGTAAGTGTTTTGTGGCCTACATTCAATGGCTTGAGTATTCAGGTGTCTCCAGCGAAAGTAATCACAAGTGGATAGATCTGTAGTCATTTCACATAGCACTAATACCCTTGGGAAAGGTATGAATCCATGTATTCTCCCTCCAGCTATGGTTAGATAATAGGACAGACTGGGTTCTTCAGCCTTGGTGAGACATTTAGTCTAGGAGAAGGAAAACTCTGAATTCAAACCTGTTAAACTCCGCTTAAAAATTGACCTTGTGTCATATCCTGCCCGAGCGGAGGGGTTGGTAAATATGGATAGATCTGTAGTTTACATTTAAAGTCTTGACTCTTCGTGCATCCTCTGAAGAAGTAATCCCAAAGGAATAGATCCGTAGCCTACGTTTAACGGCTTGAAGCCTCCGGTATCTTCCGAAGAAGTAATCATTAGGGGTAGATCTGAGGCCAACGTTTAATGGCTTGAGGCTTCAGATATCCTCAAAGGAAGTAATCACAAGGGGATAGACCTATTTGATTTTTTAGTTATCCAAACAGGAAGTTATAGGAAGAGGATAGATGTGTAGCCAACGTTTAAAGGCTTGGACTTCAAATATCCTTAGTAATCACTAATAGATAGCTCTATAGCCGATGTTCAAAGACTTAAGGGTTCGTTATCCGTAGAGGAAGTCATCACAAGATACGAAAGTCACCATTTTTAAAAATCAAGTTTAAATCATAAATGCACGATACTGATCATTCCACGCCATGATGGTAACTATAATAGCGTGGCTACTGATGCTCAGACATACCTCCCACCCCTCAACTCTACTCGTGCCTGCGCAGCCGCAGTTTTTTTTTTTTAATCCAGATGATTTTGTCGGACCCTGTATATAAAAAGAAAAAAAAAAAGAAAAAAGCTAAAAAGAGAGGAAAAATATTGCGATCAAAATTAATTCTACTCCCGAAGAAAGAAAGAAAGAAAGAAAGAAAGAAAGAAAGAAAGAAAGAAAGAACTAACATCTTTACACCACATTACTTCATAATAGGATGGAAAATAAGAAAAGTGAGAAAGAGAGGAAGAAAATATAAGAGCCCAAATATTTTTCGTTATAAAAAATAAGAGAGAGAGAGGGGGAGAGAGAGGGAGAGAGAGGGAGGGGGTGAGAGAGAGAGAGAGAGTCCCTTGTAATAATTGATTTCGCTAAAAGTCTTAAGGAAAACACTGAACCTTCTATAAAACCAAACCTTTTCTTGGTATTTTTCTCCTTCGAGGTCCGAATGGAATTTGGCTCCAAGCCAGCCGTTCACTGTGCACTTACATCCCTCCTTCAACCTCATTGTTCACTGCTAAGAAAACGATGCTGATCGGCAAAGTGACTCACCGCCAACATATGCGCGAAATTTGAATAATGCTCAACAAAAATTGACCCAAACGAGTTTACCGTCATAACAGCAACGAACGAAGCAGCAGCAACAACAACAACAACAAACGGCCAACGACACACGTATCACGCGGGAAATAAGAGGCAAAAAGAGAGAAAAACAAAGAATGAAGAACCTTACAAGAGGAAGCATCTATTTGTCCTTCATGCTTTTTTGATAACTCTATGAAATTTAGTTTTTCCATCTTTTTTTTTAGAGGTGCATTTTCTAGCTGTTATCTGTATATTACTAAAATTCTCATTAGTTTTATAATTGTAATCCTGAACGAAAAACGGCACATGATAACAAGATTTTTATTAGAGCAATACTCTAAGAATTATTTAACTTATAGAATAAAGCAATTTCCAATCTAATTTGTGACCTAATGAATTTTTTGATCAATATTTTAAACATCAAAATTGTCACCGTGGAGTTGTGGCTAAAGTGTTAGACTACGGCCTCAAAGTTTGTGAGTTCGAGCTCCAGTCACGCTATTATGTTCACTTTCAGACTACTAATCTTTGGGGAAGTTATAAACCCCCTTTATACCTCCTCCTCCTCAGCAATTCGGTAAAAAATTGAAATTTTAGTTATCCAAACAGGAAGTAATGGGAAGAGGATAGATGTGTAGCCTACGTTTAAAGGTTTGAACTTTGTATCCTTAGTAATCACTTATAGATAGCTCTATAGCCGATGTTCAAAGACTTAAGGGTTCGATATCACAAGATATGAAAGGTTTACGAATTAAGAACTGCGTTGTAGTGGTAGTTACCATTTTTAAAAATCAACTTTAAATCATAAATGCACGATACTTATCATTCCACGCCATGATGGTAACTATAATAGCGTGGCTACTGATGCTCAGACATACCTCCCATTGCTGTTCTAGGACAAAGATAGCTTTGGCATTAAATGAACCCCACAGGTTGATATAGCATTAAACAAATAAGCCAAATTAAACATCCTAATTATTGATATAACGGTGATAACTATTAAATAAGAATTAGATACTTTTACTCTTTGCTAAAGAGAAGCATCTATATTATCATTAAAATATAATGGGAACCCAATGGATTCAAGATTCGTCAATTTATTATAATTGCAATTTTATTCTTTTTGGGACCATTCATATTAGTTATAACTTGTAGATTTACTTATGGTTCGAGAATTATTATCGTTTCACTTAGAGCGGATTCTTCATACAGTGTTAGCTGGTTGTCTTTAACTGAAGTCTGCTCAGCTCTCCAGGACTCTTCTCAGTATTTTAGCCGATCTTAACAATGATGTGATGTATTTATTCTCAATCCTTCTTCTGATTTCCAATTCCTGCAGTCGTTTTTTTTAAACTAGACGCGCTAATTTGTATCATCGTCACCTTCGTGTTCGACTTTTTTTTTTCAGCTCTTTGACAAGATCCAAGTATTTAATTTTTGTTTTCATCTCTTCACTGGGACAGTAAAATATTCGAGATGACAAGTTCTTTTTTTCTTATTGATTGATACTTGCGACTTTCTCACTCGATTTTTGAGCTTCCTCGACTTTATTATAAATCAATTTTCGATTCTACGATCTGGCACGGTCCACCAACGATATTATTATTATAGTCAAGTCAAGTTGAAAGTACTGTACTTGGCCAAATCACTAAAGTTAAGCAATGATATCCCTCTTTTATACTTTGAAAGGTGACCACATAGGAACAGCAAGTACTGAGAACCACTTCAGGACCTTGTGCCAGATTAAAGAAAGTTAAGCCGATAATATCAGTATTTAGATTATTGATACCTGTGTTGCTTTTATCCGCATTTCTTTTTTCTCGTCCCGGCAGACCACAGAGTAAAATTAAAGTAAGGTGAAAAGAGAAATAAATGCCTCGACCTGATAGTTTTCCACTGGACTTTGAGTGACAGCGAGTCACCTCAAGTCTCCAGGACTCTTCTCAGTATTCAGGCCGATCTTAATAATCCTCTAGTCTGCATGGTCTCCACTCGTTCTCTAATTTCCAAATCCTCCAGTCCTTTTATCAATCCTTTGGTGATTGTTCCAAGTGCACCAATTACAATTGGTATCACCATCACCTTCATATTCCATAATTTATTTTAGGTCTCTTGCAAGGTCTAGGTATTTATCTCTCTTTAAGTTTTCTTTTAATTTTACGCCGGGACGACTAAGTCCACTATTCGGCTGGTTCTCTTTTTTTTTTTCTCTCTATCACTTGGTCTGGTTGTCTGGCCGAGTATAAGTGATCCGTTTATATCTTAAAATCCCGGAGAACCTTGTGCGTCTCATTCTCCTGGACGGATTCTGTATTGTGCATATACAATTTGTTCGTATGGTCAAATTTAAATTTTTGCACAATTCCATGTGGATCACGTTCTATACCCAGTTGTGTCTCGTCTTATACTATTTTTGCCCAAATTTACTGCATTTGCCAATTATATAATTGATTATTTCGTCTTTATCACCATATAACCAATATATATTTTGTTGTGTCTGGTCTATTCTTGCGTTGACATAATTGGTCCTTATGGCGTTGTCTTGTGCTGCTATTAGAAGAGATTCAGTTTCTTTTTTTTTTTTATTATTTTGCACTTTGAGAATTTTTCACATCAGCGTCAGCTGACGGTCTTTCACAAGAGTTTGAGTGACAACAAGTCTCCTTAAGTCACCAGGACTCTTCTTAGTATTTTGGCCAATCTCAACAATACTGTAGTTTGGATGGTCTCCACTCGTCCTGTTATTTCTAATTCCTCCAGTTCCTGTACCATTCATTTGGTGACTGCACCGAGTGCACCAATTACAATTGGTATAACCGTCACTTTTATGTTCCAAAGTGTTTTTTTTTTTTTTTCAATTCCCTAGCAAGGTCCAGGTATTATCCTTCTTTTCGCTTTCATTCAGCTTTACTCTGAGGTCCGCTGGAAAGCAAAGTCCACAATTCTACAAATTTTCTCTTTTGTTGTTGTTGTTGTTGTTTATAAGGTCTGGTCGTCTGGCCGAGATTATATGATCCGTTTGTATCTTAAAATCCCAGAGAATTTTGTTCATCTCATTCTCCAGGACAGAATCTGAGTTGTGCATATACCATTTGTTCGCAAGGTCAAAGTTCAATTTCTTGCTCCATTCAACTTGTCCACCCAGTCATGTCTATTCTTTTACTCTCTCTGTGATAATTTGCAGCATTCACTTATGTGATTGATAGTTTCATCTCTGTCACAACATAACCTATATTTACTGTTTTGTTGCGTCTTATCTATTCTTGCTTTGATATGTTTTGTCCTTATGGCGTTGTTTTGTGCTGCTATTAGAAGAGATTCAGTTTCTCTCTTAAGGTTTCCCATATTTAGCCACGTCTACGTTTTCTCGTGTGAGATGTCTCTTATTAGTCGTTTAAAACGTCCATAGAGTTGTTTTTCTTCACATTTTTCTCGTTATTTCCGTTCTGTTGATCCTTATGATGCCAGTATTGTTTCTGGTGGTTGTAATCAGTCTTCCTCTCCGCTTTTCTATGTAGTCTTCGAGTTGTATCGATGCGTCAATGCTATCTCCAATACTGGCAAGTCCTTTTACTCCTTCTTTTCTTGACATTTATTGTCTGTCAACGTCATCTCTGGGATGTAAAGCCTTATGCAGGGTCATTAGTTTTCTTGTTCTCTGGTCCATTTGTTTAAGTTCTTCTCTGGTCCACTAGAAGAGTTCCTGCAATATAGTTTTGTTTCGAGTAGCTTTCTCGTTCTCCTGAGATACTCTTTTTTAATTTTTTCTTTCATCACCACTTGTTTGATGGTGTCAACTTCCAATATTCCCAACTATTTGCACGTTTCCTTTTCCCAGTATGTTCTATTTTTTTCTTATTTTGGTAGTTCTATCCCTTCCGTCATGTGTCGTTTCCAGCTTTTCATTCTTAGCATTACGCATTTTTCTAGGCCAAATTTAATCCCCATGTCTTGACTGTATATTTTCAGTGTCTGTATTCGGTTTTCATTTTTTGCCGTTTGATATTATTATTTTCTTTGTATAAAAAACGCAGTTTATTTCTTGAAATGACATTTCAGGAAAAGAAACTAAATAAAATTTCGACTGTTGGACTTCATCATTTATGACATTTTTTGTTGCTATGGAACATGATGATTGTGGACCGCCCCCCAAGTGACGTAACGGATTTTCTCATTAATCGATTCACCCATTTCCTTGTAGGATAGATTATCCCAGCGATGTAGAAAACTCTTTAACACAATATATCAAAATGAGATGTAAGTAAAAAAAAATAGGTGCTCAGTGCTGTTATAAGCAGAGCAGGTTTAAAACCTAAAATATCAAAATGATGCTCCCGTTGAGCTTCACTCGGAGTTTCATATGTAATACGCAATCAACAGATAGAAAGAGGAGTAAAGTGACCAGTCAACCATAACGTAACGTAAAAGAATTAGTCACGTGGCATGATAAGTGTGCACGTGATAAAGAGTTACCATTTATTCTTTCTTTGTAAATGGCATATCAACTTTCGTAGATTATCTAATGTCAAAGCCATTGTTGTTGAAGAACAGCAGTGATACTATTTAACCCCACAGCTGGGGGTGAGATAAGGGGGTTCTTATCTTTCCCATGGAGCATTAGTCCGAAAGTATTCGTGATAGCATGAATAGAGTTCGAATTCACTTACTACGGGACTCTGAGCCAGCACTTTAGCCACGACGCCACGGGAACTCTTCCATAATCATTCATCTATTTTTTACGATTTGAACCAGTCACAGGTACGTAGAAATGTGCAAAAATATACAAAATGTTCACCTTTAGGGCAATCAGGTTATAAGTGACACCAATGAAAAAAATCTGTTCATTTAATTACAGTCAATTCACGTTTTTATTCGGTAATTTATTAGATTCAGACTCTTCCAGAATACATAATTATTCTTCCAGACACAAAATATGAAATTGTTATAACCGTATCAATACGCAGAAACTTTATTTTTAATTATGAAAGATTTACCATTTTCATGTTTTACCACCAGATTCAGTTTAATACCATATTCCATTCAACAAGGAAGAATTGAAAGACGATTTATTCTAAGAGTGGAATGTTGTGGAACTGAACTAAATAAATTGTGAAAAGAAAGAAAACAATGCAAAATTCGAATCTGTTTTGTGAATGTGCATTTACATGAATAGGAAAAATACAGCAGTTTTCATAAATATTACAACAGTTTGGTTTAGTTTTATGGCATATCAACTATGGTAGGTTATTTAAAGCCAAATCCTATTTATACATATAGAATAAATGTGAAGAAAAATTGATAACGGGGTAATCCAAGTAGAAAGAGAAATATATTGAGAAGCAAAGTCGACACTATAACGTTTCGGTTCTAATGAACCATCATCAGGACTATGAGGGAGGATATTAGTAATGTTAAATCCACGATGGATGTTTAAAAATGCAAAATACAAAAACTTAGGGAAAATGTGTATAACAAGAAAAAGTTGGCTTTTTAATTAGTGAATCTGCGTTTGTTGTTTTAAATTACGTCATTTGACTTATTGGAAATATTCTGTTGTATTTATGTTCCGTTCGTTTATAGAGAAAAATTTCGAATCAAATGGAGGAAGAAAAAGAAAAGAAAAAGAAAAAGAAAGACAAAAAGAAAAAGAGAAAGTATAAAATTATGATATATGTGGAATATATTAACTAAAGATGGAATATATTGTAGCTATTTAAAAGAGATTTGCTCAAGGAGAAATATTATAAAAGCCAGGACGAGTATTTAGGGAATTAAAGAATGAGATAGCAGCGGCTTCGAAAATTCGTCTTAGACTTTTATTATGAATGTAAATGAGCATCTTTACAGAATTGAAATCGATATATTAGATATATATAATTTGGTTTAATTGGGTTTTATGTTATATTAACCATTGTAGGTTATCTAATGCCAAATCGACTTTATCCATGATATATTGAATATATATATGATTTTGTTTGTTTTGGTTTTATGGCATATCAACCATTCAATGCCAAATCCCATTATACATACATACATATATATATATATATATATATATATATGATTTGTAAACACATTCTTAAACGAGCCTGAGCTCATTTTTTGCACACAAGTAAATGGTTTCAAATATTTCTATATAATAGTCACAATTCAACATCAGTTATTTGTTTGCACACAGTTTGTTCTATTTGACCCATAGATTCAGAGTCTTCCAGAATACATAATTATTCTTCCAGACATGAAATATCAAGTGCTACCACTTCGGTCAGAGTGGACCTGGGAGCAATAACAATGAAAAGGTAGTCTACATTCCCCAAATCTCCAAGGCTAGAGCCTCACCATCAGATGGTTTAGTGTCTCATTAGGACTCTCGTTGGGGCCAGGGAGGTCTTACCTCTCCGCAGAGATGCAGTCAGTGTATTCTACAGCCCCAAGCTGACTGAGCTTTATTGGAACAGTTTACATCCAATCACCTGGTTTTGAGAGTTAAAAACTTGAATATTATACAAGAAGCAAATTTTATTGCAATCAACACAACAAAGCGTGAGTGTTATTATAGCTAACGAGCTTGGCTAGGTGATCATTTTAGTGAGTCTGATTCTCAGTGAGTGCGCCATTCTTCTGGGTTTGTGACAAACGAAGCAAGGTTTATTAAATAACAGTAATCTTTTATATATTATTTCCATTGTTTATATATATAAATGGAGGAATTGATATATTAATTTATTTAGAAATTATAACGGCAAGAAAATCCGGCACACACCTACACGTGACATACGGTGCACTGAACAGCTGTTTCGACCTTATTAGGTCTCATCAGCAGTACATACCGTCATCTCCACCACTGGAGATCGAACCAACAACCACAGTATGCAGAAGCCGAAACTCTACCACTGGGCCACTGGTTCATGCCACGTGTTGCTATGTATGTATGTATGTATGTATGTATGTGTAATATTTGTCTCTGCCTCCCACCGGACAGAACTTGACACAAGTTCAATGACCCGAAGGGCGTTTATAGTGGGGATTTAGGGGAGGGGAAGGTTGGGCCCGAGCCGAGGCTCGAACCCTGCTTGTCTATGCTGATCATCGACCCACTTAGTGCAATGTGGACCTGATGAGCCTAGCTGGTCTTGGACCCAAATCTGGGTCCAGGCACGTATGCCTGCTTATAGCTTAAACTGGGCAGCAAGTTCCAGTGCTATACAAGCCTCGAATCTGACATTGGTTTCGATACCTCATCCGGCACGAATGCCAGACGGCCCAGCCAAGGCCAGATAAGTATGTATGAATTTGTCGCTGCCTCCCACCAGACAGGACTTGACACAAGGTCAAAAGCCCGAACGCCGATTAAAGTGGGGATAAAGGGGAGGGGAATGTCGGGAACGAGCCGAGACTCGAACCCTGCTAGTCATTGACCCACTAAGTGCAATGTGGGTCTAATGTGTCAAGCAGCATCACGGACCTAAATCTAGATCCGGGCACGTATGCCAGAATATAGCTTGAACTAGACCGTGAGGTCTAGTGCTATACAAGGGGTGCACAGGGGACAAAAAGCAGCTCGCCCACCAGAGGGTGGCCGAACCGAAGTTGAGGGCCTTTCGGCCTCGAATCTGCCATTGGTTTCGATAGCTCATCCGACACGAATGCCAGATGGCCCAGCCAAGGCCAGGCAAGTATGCATGTATATATATTCATATTGGAGTAATACATTGAGTAACTGATGTCATAATGTGTTTGTCGTCTCGATAACAAAAACATTGTGTGAACTAATTTAAAAATGCTTTCCAGTTAAATCCCAGCTGCATTTTGATTGGTTTACAATTGCAAACCGCTTCATTCAACTAATCTTCATACAACTTGATTTGAGCTTTTCTAAATTGCTTGACGATATCTAATTGTCAAATTATTTGTTCTGGAGTAAACTAAGATTTTCTTAGATCTAATACGGAGTTTAAAGATAACAAAAATAACTGCATTCTGAGCGGACTTCTGGTGATTCTAATATTCGTGTCTCTCGTCATTTCTCGTGACCGTTGAGATTTGTTTCATCTGTACATAGAAAAACTTAGAGCCTTCGCTATGGATCGGTTCTGTTATTTAGATTTTAGATTATAATTAATCTTATAAAGAAGAAAAAGAAAACTTTTTATTAGTTTTATCAAAATTTCCATAGATATTGCTGATATTTGTCGAGCGCCCTACGTACGCACGTGTGTGGCACATGGCCCTTTTTTCAGTACTGATAGTACTTGTTGAAATTCCAATTTTTTAATAAGTCTTCTTTTTCTGATCTCAATGGATAAATTTACGAATAATTTAAAGACTTTTAAAGCAGACGATAAGTTTGGTTGGGTTTTATGGCATACCAACCATTGTAGGATATTTAATGCCAAATACTCTTTATACATATATATTAAATATATATGATTTGTAAACACATTTCGTTGATAACGTTTTTAAACGAGTCTAAGCCCATTCTTTTTTACATAGATGCATCACTAACAATTCATTTAAACATCAGTCATTTATTCACACACAATTAGAAGGTCAAACAGTTCTATTTCAACAAATTCAATTTAAAAATTATGGTTTGATTGCTTTGGTTTAGTTTGGTCTTCTGGCACATCAACCATTATTGGTTATCTTATGCCAAATCCTGTTTTTACAAATATACTAAATATATGATTTGTAAACACATTTTGTAGATACACACAGTAAGTAAAGTTAGGAAACTTAGTCGAGGGTGACCTGAAGGCTCCCTTTTCAATAGCTACTACACCGAGGTGTAGGGGAGGGCGCTACTCCTTTCCCTTGATTGCTCCACTTTACCCTTGATACGTACCATATATTGCTGAGTGTTAAGCAAGAAGGTAACAAGTACCACTTTTAAAGTCTATGGTATGACGCGACCTGGGATTGAACCTAGGTCTCCCAGACCATTGGTGAACACTCTACCCACCTGACAATGAGGTTCAGACAGTTCCATTTATAACAATTCAATTCAGCATAAGTCAACAAAGTTAAATGGTTCCAAGTATTTCTATGTATCATTAACAATTCAATTAAACATCTGTTATTTGTTTACACACAGTTAAATGATTAAACAGTTCTATTTCAAACAATTCAATTCTGCATAAGTTATTCGTTTACACACAGTTTAAATGTCAAATTGTTTAGTGTCATATCTAGGACATTGGTTGGAAGGTGGTATTATCCCTCTGCAGAGATCCAGTCGGTTTATTTTTCAGGCTAAGCAGACTGCACTGTTGGCCGTTAGAGTGAAAAAAACTGACAAGTGGTCAAGTATTGTCTTCTGTCCATATTGCAATAGTTATGGATTGAAAACTTGTCACTCCCATTTTCCCTCCCCTACCCCCGAACACCAACATTATTGCTCGAAGAGTAAATAAAGACGTCAGTACAGGTGTATTCACGGATTTGTTTGTTTGTTTTTTACTCTGTGAATCTGACCCATGACTTTTGACCAAAACCGGTGGCCAATCTCCTTTTCGTAAAATAAAAACAACCTGGGAAGAAGTCACTAATCGGCGAGACTTGACGGGCGGCAGATCGATACATTCACATTATTACTGCACACCTGTCATCAACTTGCTAGTTTTTTTTTTTTGGGGGGGGGGTCGTTACTCGGTAAAAGTACTCAAGATTTAAAGGTTTTTGTTTTGTGGTAAAATAGAGTGCCTGGTTACGACACTAAACTACTTCAGATGGTGAGGTTCCAGTTCTATAGCTCTGTAGTGTGTAGACTAACCCTTCATTGCCATTACTACCTGGTCCACTCTGTCCCGGAGTGGTCGCACCTGTTAGTATCCCATCTACTGGTCATACAGGGCTGTTTGAATATTATGAGTATCAGATAGGAATACTTGATGCCTTATAACTGTGTGTGAATTATTTGTGTTAAGAATTGTTACTTGAAGTTATAATTTTATACTCAGGTTTATTATTATCAGTTACTCGAAATAATATAACTTTTTGACTACAAATAATTATTATTAAATAGAAATAGCTTCTTGAATCCATATAATTGTGAATAGAGTATTAGTATTTGATTGGAATTCTTGTAACCCTTCTGCTATCTGCAAATTATTTGTATTATAAAAGGTTTGGTTTGTTTAATGGAATATCAACCTTCGTGGGTTATTTAATATCAAAGCTATTCTTGTAAAAAGACAGTAGTTGTATTAGATAGGATTACCTGTTCTCATAATTTTGTACCAAAATCCTTTTAAGAAACGACGATACGAAAAATATACTCGTACAATGAACACGATTGCCTAATCTCTTGGCTTAAGCCTCTTTATTTCCTCAAAGTTTATAAATAAGATTTATAAATTTAAGGTGGGCATAAGGCCCCCCGGCATAATATAAGCCTAGACGAGTTGATATGCAATTAAAATTAATCAATCAATCGATAGAACATTCTTTTATATTTGTGTTGTAAAACGGAAGTGGAAGTTCTAACAATAAAGTCCTCTGCCAACTTTTAGAAATGTCTACACTCCTAAAAAAGAGCTACTAAATTTCAGCAAAACTTCTAGTAACCCCAGGACTTACAACTAATGCCATCTACCTCCACTATTTGTGGGAGGAAGAAATATTTTTGTATCTATAGTAAACTCATTATCTTTTTCCACTTAGCCGGAAATAGCAATTTTCAGGCTAAATTGGCCTGTGGCGACCTTTACTACCTTTAGTACCACATTTATCCACAAATCAAGTTACACTTATAGACTAATTTTCAGCCCTCGGGGGTCCGGCTGTTCGGCTGTCCATAACAAGCAAGCAACGCTCACCTTATTAACCCAAAAATTCGTTGTATAATCTACTGTAAAAATCTATTATATAATCTCTTACTATTAAATTAGACTTCTATTAAATTCTTACTTAACAAGCTATTAAATAACTTATTACATGGATGATATTAATTGTAACCACTGTGGTTACTGAAGGTTTCATGGAAGATGGAAATCAAACCTGACCGATAAAATGAAACGCAGTTTCTTCCAGGTTGCGGTCGTGTCAATACTGCTATATGGATGCACTACTTGGACGCTGACTAGACGGCTGGAGAGGAAGTTAGACGGCAATTATACAAGAAGTCCTAGCAGCAACACCCCACAAGGCACCAACTATACGGTCACCTACTACCTATCACGAAAACTATCCAAGCTCGACGAACCAGACATGCCGGACACTGCTGGAGAAGCAAGGACGAGCTCGTAAGTGATGTACTCCTGTGGACCCTCGCATATGGCCAATCAAAAGCAGGACGACCAACTCGAACATACATACAGCAGCTATGTGATGATACGGGATGTAACCCTGAAGACCTGCCAGAGGCGATGAATGATAGGGAGACGTGGAGAGAGAGGGTCAGGGATATCCGTGCTGGCCGCACATGATGATGATGATGATGATGATAGCTAGGTTCGTGGAACTTTCGACTACATCCGGCAAAAATTAGGGATTCAACACATTTTGAGGATATTAATGGGAAGGGTAGGTTTGTTTGTTTGTTTGTTTGTTTGTTTTTGCTTTGTTTTTTTGTTTTTTTATTTTATTGATTTAGTTGTAAATAAGCCTGGCTCATTGGTCTAGTGGGTAGAGTGTTCGCCAATGGTCCGGAAAACTGGAGTTCAATCCCCGGTCGCGTCATACCAAAGACTTTGAAAATGGTACTTGGTACCTCCTTGCTTAACACTCAGCAATATAAGTTACGTATCAAGGGTAAAGTGGAGCAATCCAAGGAAAGGTGTAGCGCCCTGTCCTACACCTCGGTGTAGTAGCTATTGAAAAGGGAGCCTTCGGATCCCCCTCGACAACAGTTAGTAAATAGATTAATAACGGATCTGATCCTAAACCATTCGATGGTGAGCTTTGGGGTATGCGGGGTACTTCTTCACTGCCATCGCCCCCAAATTCACCAAAACACCTTAAAGGGTTCAATTTATGGGTCAAACAGAACTTTTTGACATTTAAACTGTGTGTAAACAAATGACATGCTAAATTGAATTGTTTGAAATAGAACTGTTTGATCATTTAACAGTATGTAAACAAATGACGGGTATTCAATTGCATTGTTAGTGATACATAGCAATACTTGGAACCATTTAACTGAGCAAAAGAATGAACTGAGGCTCGTTTAAAAACCTTATCAACAAAATGTGTTTATAAATCATGTATATTTTTCTACAAACTAGATGGGTGCTATCTTCCCACGAACTAGCTGATTGCTATATTCCTACAAACTAGCTGGGTGCTACCTTCCTATGAACTGACTGTGTACTATCTTCCTAAGAACTAGCTGGGTGCTATCATCTTACAAACTAGCCGGGTGCTATCTTCCAACAAACTGACTGAGTACTATCTTCTTACGAACTGGCTGGGTGCTATCTTCCAACGAACTGATTGAGTACCATCTTCCGACGAACTAGCTGAGTGCTATCTTCCCACGAACTGACTGGGTGTTATCTCCCTACAAACTAGATTAGTGCTATCTTCCCACGAACTAGCTGATTGCTATATTCCTTCGAACTAGCTGGGTGCTATCTTCCAACGAACTGACTGGGTGCTATCTTCCTACGAACTAGATTGGTGCTATCTTCCTAAGAACTAGCTGGGTGCTATCTTCCAACGAACTGACTGGGTGCTATCTTCCTACGAACTAGATTGGTGCTATCTTCCTAAGAACTAGCTGGGTGCTATCTTCCTACGAACTGACTGGGTACTATCTTCCTACAAACTAGATAGGTGCTATCTTCCTAAGAACTAGCTGGGTGCTATCTTCCTACGAACTTGCTGGGTGCTATCTTTTTACAAACTGGCCGGGTGCTATATTCCAACAAACTGACTGGGTACTACCTTCCAATTAACTGACTGGGTACTATCTTCCTGTGAACTAGCTGGGTGCTATCTTCCTACAAACTAGCTGGGTGCTATCTTTCTACGAACTGGCTGTGTGCTATCTCCCTACAAACTAGATGGGTGCTATCTTCCTACGAACTAGCAGGATGCCTTCTTCCTACGAACTACCTAGGTACTATCTTTCTACGAACTGACTGGGTACTATCTTCCTACGAACTAGCCGGGTGCTATTTTCCTACGAACTGATTGGGTGCTATCTTCCTATGAACTAGCTGGGTGCTATCTTCCAACGAACTAGCTGGGTGCTACCTTCCTACGATCTGGCTGGGTGCTATCTTCCCACAAACTAGCTAAGTGCTATCTTCCTACGAACTGACCGGATGCAATTTGTTTTACGAATAATCAGTAATAAAATAACAATTGTTTAGAATGTAACCGAGTTTTAACAAGAAACTCTTATTACATTATATGGGGGGGGGAGTATTTTTTTCTGCGAATGTAAATTTCTTAAAATTGCAATCAATCATTTAGAATTTGAATATAAAGACAATAGCGTGAATATTCTAAGTGAAAAAAAATTACCAAGTTTCATCTGAGAAGTTTAGACAAATGAATTTAAAAAAATTTTTAAATTCCAGTTTTAACCTCGATACTTTTTGATCACGCCTCGTATGTTGAAGCAAGATGAGAATTTGTATAATGTATAAATAGATATCTTAAACTTTTTCAAGTTCTCATAAAAAGCTAAAAAAAACTTATAACTAATCATAATAATATTAATTGATGATCATGTTGAAGGTTAACTGACGCCAAGTTTTCTCGGTGCTTTAACATTTATCTCTGTATATTCAACGTCTTCAACGACTGTTTTGTGCGTGGAGTCTAAATTTGATTTGGGATTTCTTGTCTCGTGAAGAGAAGCCTCAGAGAGACAGACAGACAGACAGACAGAAGTCTTGGCACAATTGTCACTTCTGTATTAAAAAAAAAATGTTTAATTTTTCGTATGTAACGCTGGTGTTTATTTTATTTCATGTTCAGTCTTTTTTTTTTAATTCTCCCACATTTACCATTTGACACTTGTATCTGCTTTTTTTTAAAGAAGACATGGTAGCTCGTCAGTACATCGAATTTTCCAAGCAACTTCTCTTTTTTCTATTGTTTTTTATATTTTTATCTACACTTCACATCTTCAAAATACTTATGATTACCTTTCTTTTGCATCTTCTTTCTTATGATTTTAGTTATAATTTTTCTTTTAACGCAACTCACTCTCAACTTGACGTTCTAAGATAATGAAGAATATGACATATGTCTTATATCATCATCATCATCATCAAGGTGCACAAACAGCACGGATTCCCTTGACTCTCTCTCTCTCTCTCTCTCTCTCTCTCTCTCTCTCTCTCTCTCTCTCTCTCTCTCTCTCTCTCCATTCGTACCTAGCAGTCATCACAACAGGAAAATTCTCTAGACGGCATCTAGTGTCTGCACAAAGCTGATGAATGTAGGTTTTTTCTGGTTAGCCAACATTGATATTTCCATGTGTAGGGGTCTATTGTAGTTTATATGGTAAAACAATTGGAACGGATACCAAGGCTTTTCTGAGCTAAATAGGGACATAAGTTCGAGTCTCACCAAGAGCTTATCTTTTATTTTTGGCTCCAATACGCACAGTTCCTTGCTGTCGTAAAAATAATGACCTAAGTAAGTAGTAATAAAAATGCAACTAAAAGAAATACCTGACTGGTCGGGAAAGGTGATCCACTGAGAATTGTGCAAGAGATAAAAAATTTGACCATGCTGAAAAATGGTATATGCACAAACAAGAATCTGTCCTATAAAATTAGACACATAAAATCATGTGAGATTTTAAGATACAAACGATCTCACAATTTCAGCCAGAAGACTACACCAAAAGAAAAGAACATATCAACGAGTGGATTTTTCCGTTTTAGCGGACCATAAAAGAAAGCAAAAAAAAAAAGACGAATACTTAGATTTTGCTTGAAAGCTGAAAAGTTATGAAACACGAAAGTGACAGTAATACCAATAGTGGTGGGAGCCCTTGAAACTATTCTCAAAGGTTTGAAAAGTAGACTAGGAGAAAAAATCGGGACCATTTAGACCACTGTACAGTTAAAATACTTAGAAGAGTCTGGAAAACCTGAAATGTCACTCAGACTTCATTGAAAACCCACCATTTAAAAAAAGTAAAGTTCGTGACCTTAGTCGAGAGTGACCCTAAGGCTCCCTTTTCAATAGCTACTACACCGATGTGCATGGGAGGGCGCTACTCCATTCCCTGGATTGCTCCCCTTTACCCCTGGTCCTTACCTTATAATGCTGAGTGTTAAGCAAGGCGGCATCAAGTACCATTTTTGAGTCTTTTTGTATGTCTCGACCAGGGATTGAACCCCGGTCTCCCGGACCATTAGCGAACACTCTACTCATTAGGCCAATGGCCCGGTTTTGGTGTTTAAAATTTCTAATAATACAGCGAAATCCTCATTTAAATAAACTTATACTATTAACATTATTAGTGTATAAAAAACAATAAAGACTGACATGGCGTACCCATTTTGGTTGGTTGGTTGGTTTTCAGGAATGTCAACCCTTGTTGGATCATTTTATACCAAAAGTCAAATTAACAATTATGGACTCTAATTAACCGTTCTTGAGTTATTTTATGCCTAAGTCAGTTTAAAAATTATGCTCTCCAATTATATTCAGTACAAAAATATATCTTCACAATCACTTTAAACAAGTAATCACCTCGTTATCCCAAACAGATCTATATGACCCTTAACTAGGACCCTTAAAGGTAATAACACTCTAAGACCGAGGGAATCTGGGAGTAATAGCAATGAAGGGGTCACAGCACACCACACAGAACCCCTGAAATTGAATCTCACTACTTAATATAATCAAGTATCATACCAAGGATATTTGGGGGATGGTATAGGAAGGAGTTTCACACATCTACAGAGGATGGAGTCTGTGTATTCTAGACCTACTATGACAATGAGGTGGGGGGACCCGGAGAGATCAGAAGCAAGATTTTCGAATGACTTACAGAGGTGTTTTAGGTTATTGCGATAGCAATGGATCTCATAGAAAAATTGGTAAATTAACTGATACGGTTAACCAGGTTTCCTCAAGGACGTGATCTTGAGTCTCACTGAGTGCTTATCATCGATTGATAGTTCTTCGCTGTCGTATAAATTACGACGGGGAATTTCTATGAACAGCGACAAAGATTGGAAACAATAGATGATAACTGTCAAAATTATTATTAATAGTAGTTGTAATAATAATAATAATAATAGGAAGACTGATCATAGCGACCAGAAACTATAGAAAACACAAGCAGCAGCAGAACAAAAATAACCAAAAAACAAAAATGGAAAGAAAAATGGACATTTTAAGCAACAAACAAGTGACATCTCACCTGAGAAAACTTGCACACGGCTAAGAATACGAAGCCTTGAGAGAGAAACTGAATCTCTTCTGATAGCAGCACAAAATAACGCCATAAGGACTAACTATATCAAAGCAAAAATAGACAAGACGCAACAAAATAGCAAATGTAGGTGGTGTGGTGATAGAGATGAAACGATCAATCACATAATAAGCGAATGCAGTAAGTTAACGCAGAAAGAGTATAAGACTAGACACGACTGGGTGGGCAAGGTGATCCTCTGGGAATGGTGCAAGAAATTGAAATTTAACCATACGGACAAATGGTATTTGCACAATCCAGAATCCGTCCTGGATGACCAGACCTAGTGAGAGTCGACAAAAAAAAAAAAGAGAACCTGCCGAATTGTGGACTTTGCTGTTCCAGTTGACGATAGGGTGAAACTGAAAGAAAACGAAAAAAGAGATAAGTACCTAGACCTTGCTAGAGAACACAAAAAACAAAGGAACATGAAAGTGACGGTGATACCAATTGTAATTGGTGTACTCGGTACTGTCACCAAAGGATTGGTACAGGGACTAGAGGACTTGAAAATAAGAAGAGCGAAGACCATCCAAACTACAGCATTAAGATCGGCCAGAATACTGAAAAAAGTCCTGGAGACTTGAGGAGACTTGCTGTCACTCAAAATCCTCTCAGAAACCATCAACTAATGCTGTTGTGAAAAATTCTCAAAGAAGTAAAATAGTAATGATAATGTTATCAAATCTTCATCTTAAAAATAGGTAAAGAAAATATTCAAGTAATTTTTGTTGGATTCGTCAATGACCCGAAGAACTAAGTCAAAGGTCAAAGGTCAAAGAAGGAAGGAGAAGATAACCCAACGAAAAGTCGACAATCTATTGCAACCAGTGCCCTCGGCTCTTCAGAGAAAAATTAGACTCATCAACTACCAAAATACCAACCAACCAACCATTCCATATAACTGCGATCTGGAAGAAAAGGTCTGAACAAGATATATATATATATATATATATATATATATATATACTCGGGATCAAGTCCTTGGCCAAGACGAAGGCCATTGTAAGCACCTACCTATCTTTGTCTTTAGAATTTTGCATGAGGTACGCGGAGGAAGAGAGAGGATAAGCTAAATAAAACCCTAAACCCATACCCAAGCGCATATATTCTTACTATACTAGTATGCAGACGAACCTGGTCACGAAATTAATTCTTTGCGCATCAGCTCGCAAAGTGATTGACAAAGCTAAGTAAGATTAGCCTACACCCCCAACCCATCCTTGCCCAGTGGGCTGGGGCTATATAATACACCGGCTGCACCTCTGCAGAGGGGTAAGACCCACCCCACCCCAATGTATGTCCTGGAAATGACACTAAACAACCTGATGGTGAGTTTTCAGTGATGCTGGGGCTTTGGAGAATGTGAAGCACCCCTTCATTGGCAGTGATCCCAGGTCCACTCTGACCTGGAATGGTAGCACCTGATAGGACCCTATCTATGGGTTAAACAGAACTAACTGTATACTTATGCTAAACTGAATAGTTTGAAATAGAACTGTTTGATTAAACTGAATAGCTTAAATAGAAACGTTTTTGACAATTAAACTGTACTTACATTTAAACAGCGTGCTTATGCTAAACTGAATTGCTTGAAATGGAACTGTTTTTGACATTGAAACTGTACTTACACTAAATTGAATTGTTTCATATAGAACTGTTTTGATATTTAACTGTGTATAAACAAAATCTGTACTTATACTAAACTGAATTAGCTGAATTAGAACTGTTTTGACAATTAAACTGTGTACTCATGCTAAAATGAATTGTTTGAAATAGAGCTGACTATTTGCATAAAAATTGATTTGGCTTAAATAACCTACAAAGGTTGATAAAAACCCAATTTTGCAATATGGGTCATTTGGTAAGTTGGTTTACAAAATTCATTTGCAGCACATCAGCTCTCCCTGAGATAGACAAAGCTAAGTGAGATTAGCCTTCTACTCGGACACATCCTAATCAAGGCAACCATTAAGTCAACATTAATTTGTAGCTCAATAGTTTTCTTTGTGACCACTTTACGGCAACACCAGTTCACTTCATACTCATGTCTACAAAGGCATGAGTCTATCTCTTCTTTTCCACCTATGAGTAAATAGTAGGGTAGACTGTGTTCTTTAGACTTAGTTAGACAACTAGTCTAGGAGAAAACTTAAAATTCAAACCAGCTTTACTCCGCTTAAAAATTGACCTTGCGTCACATCTTGCCCGTAGCGAAACTAGTCCCCTTCGAAGTAATCTCCTCCAGCTGCAATATATCGTTCCAACAACTTCTGGAAGGTCCCATGGAAGTCCTCTTGTGTGAGCGTGTCAATGACCTTCGTCACAGCCTCTTTCATCTCCTCAATTGTCTCATAAGGACAGACTGTGAGCTTAGGGAATAACCAAAAGTCACAGGGAGCAAGATCTGGACTATAGGGAAGGTGAGGAACTGTCTTGATGCCAATCTTGGTCAAATAGTCCGTGACAAGGATGGAGTTGTGGACTGGTGCATTGTCCTGGTGGAAATGCCACTGACCCGGTTTGAAGAGTGCTGGCCTCTTCCGACGAAATCTCTTCCGGAACTCCCTTAAAACCTCAACATAGTAACCCTAACCCTAACCCTTTGGCCAATCAACTCTTGTGTATTGACTTCTTTATTCCTCCAACACCTATCATCCCTCACAGACTCCCTGCCTTTCTTGAATCTCAAAAACTGATTCTCGATTCATGCAAAATGGTCGAAAAGCAGTCTGAAGCATTCCATACGTTTCTGTGGCAGCATTTTTTCCAAATTTAAAACAGAATTTTATTGTATATCGTTCTTCTAAAGTGTCAGATAGCATTTTTGAAATTCACCAGCTGTGACAATCAGGCTTTAGTAGGGTGTATTCCAATTGCTGCTGTAGCTGTTCATTTGAACCTGAAATCATAGACATTGGTCAGTCTTCTCATAAGATGTATAGCAATAACATACTGAATTTTCAAGAGTCTCCGACAATTTTAAATGCCCATACAAAAAAGTCTGGAAATTATTGAAGGCACTACGTATATACAAGATGTATTAACAATTTCTCAAGATTTTTTTATTATTTAAAGTCTGCAAAATTATTTTCATAGATTTAGAATATCAAAATGAAAGTCGCGTCATCCAACATTGAAGAAAAAACCTGGGAATTAAAAGAGGAATTATTCTTATGAGAAAAAAAAATTGTTTATCGGGAAATTCTAAATTAATTAAGATATTCATTTCGATGGTTTATTTATTTACTCAATTTTATTGCATTATTTGTATATCAGTAAATATTGTATATCATTATATGTATATTATTATTTATATATCATTTTTTTGTATATCATTATTTATACATCATTTTTTGTATATCATTATTTATATATTATTCTTTATATATCATTTTTGTATGTCATTTGTTGTATATCATTTTTGTATATCACTTTTTGCATATCATTATTTGTATATCATTATTTATATATCATTTTTTGCATATCATTGTTTGTATATTATTATCTATATATCATTTTTTGTGTATCATTATTTGTATATTATTCTTTTTATATCATTTTTGTATATCATTATTTGTATATTATTATTTGTATATTATTTTTTGTATATCATTATTTGTGTATTATTATTTGTATATTATTATTTATATATCATTTTTGTATATAATTCTTTATACATCATTTTTTGTATATCATTATTTATATATTATTCTTTATATATCATTTTTGTATGTCATTTGTTGTATATCATTAATATATCATTTTTTGTATATCATTATTTATATATCATTTTTTGCATATCATTGTATATTATTATCTATATTTCATTTTTTGTGTATCATTATTTGTATATTATTATTTATATATCATTTTTGTATATCATTATTTGTATATCATTATTTTTATATCATTATTTGTACATTATTATTTCTTTGTTTGTTTGGGTTTTATGGCATATCAACCTTTGTAGGTTATTCAATGCCAAATCCATTTTTTACACATAAACCGTTTTCTTTCAAAGAATTCAGTTTAGCATTTGTACACAGTTTAACTGTCAAAAGTATTTCTATTTCAAGCTATTCAGTTTAGTCAAACAGTTTTGTTTTAAACAATTCAGTTTAGTATAACTATAGTTTTTGTTTACACACAG
This sequence comes from Sepioteuthis lessoniana, assembly GCA_963585895.1. Lineage (NCBI taxonomy): Eukaryota > Metazoa > Mollusca > Cephalopoda > Myopsida > Loliginidae > Sepioteuthis > Sepioteuthis lessoniana. The sequence goes on from OY757935.1 coordinate 75,167,523, forward strand.
TTAAACGTCAAAGCAATTCCATTTCAAACAATTAAGTTTAGTGTAAGTACAGTTTCATTGTCAAAAACAGTTCTATTTCAAACAATTCCGTTTAGCATAAGTACGCAGTTTACATGTCAAAACAGTTCTATTTCGAGCAGTTCAGTTTAGCATTAGTATTAGTACGAAATTTAAATATCAAAACAGTTCTATTTCGAACAATTCAGTTTAGCATAAGTACACAGTTTAGTTCTATTTGACCCATAGATAGGACCCTATCAGGTGCTACCACTCCAAACCAGAGTGGACCTGGGCGCAATGATAATGAAGGAGTGCTCTGCATTCCCCAAATCTCCAGCTTCACTGGAACTTCACCACCTGATTGTTTAGTGTCATTAACAGGACACTCGTTGTGGAGGAGTCTTAGCCCTCTGCACAGATCCAGTCGGTGTATTCTACAGCTCCAGCTGACAGGGCAACTATCATTTTTATATCCTTATTTGTATATCCTAATTCAGTTATGGAATTAAACAAGCAGTGAATGATTATACAAAGAGAAATATAATTGATTTTCTCTGGCCAATAGCAAATCAAATTGAACCATAAAAATAAGCAGGCAGCAGTTAAACAATTATGATTAATACCAGATATTTTTATCAATTACATTTTTTTACTTGTGGGAACATTTTTTTCATTAAGTTTTACTGTATTTCCTGTAAGATGATTTGTTTAATATTTAGAATATTTATAAAATTCAACTTGATTCTACAGGAAAATATATCTGGCATTAGTTTTAAGTGTTTAATTGCATATGTTTTTTTGTAGGTTAATGTCATATCAAATTGCCAGTGAGAAATATTTTATGCTAAAATAATCATTCACTATTTGTTGTATTGCATCATCAGTGATATTTTTTAAGTCTTTCAAATAATTTTCATATATTCTTAATGTGAAAGTGAAAGTTGTGGAATCCAAAACTGAAGAATATTTCATGCTTACATAATCCTTCACTATATATTGTATTGCGTCATCAGTAATATTGTTTAAAGTCTTTAAAATCACTTTCATATATTCTTAATGTGAAAGCGAAAGTTGTGCAATTGAAAATTGAAGAATATTTCATGCTAAAATAATCATTCACTATTTGTTGTATTGCACCATCAGTGATATTTTTTTAAGTCTTTCAGATAATTTTCATAAATTCTTAATGTAAAAGTGAAAGTTGCTCAATCTTTCTATCTTCTACCGAGTTTCTTATATTATTGATCTGACCTTGAATGTATTCTTTTTGTTCTTTTTGGTATTTATGCTCTTTGTGCCTTTTTAAATTTCTGTGTGTTTCATTGGTTGGATTTTTTTATTGCATAACTAACTGCTAGTGTCTTCCATGGAACTGTAAACTTGACTCTTGACTCTTGACTCTTCTGCAACTGCTTCCATGTGAGCGTTGACGAAGTTTTCGTATTCGTCATTCAGAGTGTGTATTTCAGAGCATCGAATTTATTTCTTCCTGTTATCGTATATTCATTGCTAATATCTCTACTGGTAAGTGAGGACCAGTCATAGTGTGTATTTTTGACTGTTTGTATATTTTCCTGCCTAGGCCCAGGCGTATCTTTACTGTGATAACTCTGTGATCGGAAGATACTCTTTCGAAAGAGGAATATGCCTCACAGTTCAGAGTGCTATCAATCCATTTCTTGTTAATGAGTATGCAATCTCTCTGTGCTTTAGCATCATTTGGGGAGGTGTAGGTCCATAATTTTCCCTCTCTTTTCAGGAATTTAGTATTAAGCCATATTTTCGAGTGAGAAGTCAGTTAGATGTTTCCCATTTCTGTTTGATGAGTTGTACAAGCAGAATGTGTTCTTTTCGTCTTTACCTATTTGAGCGTTCATATCTCCACCGATGACAAGAACTGATATTAGTGGATCTGTAGGAGGAGATAATTGTTGGGCAGGAGTTGCGGTTAAATGTAGCTACCATCATTCTCAGTTGTATCTTCTCGATGCTTTAAAGTGATTTTAGGAATTTTAGGATTCAGAAGCAGTCCTACCCCACCTATGACGGCATTGACAGAGTTTTTTTTTGGGGGGGGGTTCCTGTAGATGCTAAGACAAACGTCCATCCATTGCCGGTATTGTGTTATTTTATTTCTTGTTCGCTATAGTAGTATCTATGTTCTTGTATTCATACAATGTCAATACAATGTTCTGCCGCAGACGTTGTCAGCTCAGGTAAACTGGCCTATTCCATACAAAGTTCAAACGTTAAATGTCGCTATGTGTATTGTACTTTGGCGTCTAATTAATTTTGGTTTGGATTTAAGTTTGGAAAATCATTTACAAACTGAATTAAGAAAATACAAAATACCTTTCGATGGTCAGACGCCTGTATAGAATCGATTCAAGTGTCTGACAATCAAAAACTATTTCGTATTTTAAGAGATTTTTTACAAACAATTTTAGTCATGATTAAGAAATAATTGTACACTTTTGAGGCTCTATCTCGAATATTGAGCATTGTACGACCAAAATAACGGCAGTTGTATTTTTTTTTTTGTTTGGTTGCTTGTTTTTATTTATTTTAATTTATTTTGTATGTGTGTGTGTGTGTGTGTGTGTGTGTGTGTGTGTGTGTGTGTGTGTGTGCACGCGCATGTGTGTTTATTATAAGTATTAACTATGTATACGTATATTCTGATGGAATTTGGAAATACATCACCAATAAGAACGATCCGATTTTGATCTGTCTAAAATATGCAAATGAAATCTGGTGTCTGTTGCTTCCATTAGTTTTAATTTAGATTATTTTCATCTTAATGATCATTATATTTCATCTTAATGATCATTATATTTCTTTTTATTTCGATACTTTTGAAAAGATGGTCATCTTCATAACTTCACTTCATCCCTTTTTATGAATCATAATCTTTTTTCACGCCTTCTTTTTAGCGTTTTTCTTTTTAACGTTCATATTTTTTTACGTACATTCAATTTCATAATCCTCCTCGTTTTTTCCCGTTTTTATTTGCTTTTTTTTTTATGGTTAATATTTTTCTTTTCTCCCTTTTAGTTCCTATTTGCAATATCTTTCATTGTTTTTCTCCATCGTTTAATCTTTTTCTTCTCTCTTCTGTATAAACTTCCGCTTGTTGAGAAGGGACAGAAGCGTCCTCTTACTCCCACTTCGTTTTTCTTTTTCTTAACTTCCTCCTTCACCTTTATAAAAATATTTTATAGCCCTAACTTTTTTTCTATCTTCTTCTTCTTCTTTTTTACTGTCCCCATTTATGGATATTTTACGTTATTTTTTTCCACCATTGCTTCGAAGTCTCTTCTTTTTCTTCCTTCCGTTCTTCTTCTTCTTCTTCTTCTTCTTCTTCTTCTTCTTCTTCTTCTTCTTCTTCTTCTTCTTCGCCTACTCCTCCTTATACCTTTCCTATAAAACTACTGTCACCATCATTACCATAACAATAGGAACTAAGTGTGTGAGATAAATCTAAGGCCCAACCCCGAGAAAAAAAAAATGGGAAGATGTTAACGCCCTGTCAGTCGTAGGGTTGATGAATGTAGATTCTGAACGCTATCGGGTAGAGGAAGAGGCATCGCATTGATGGTAAGGTAATGAGGTCGTGTACAGTAACGGGTGTTTGGTGGTGGGGGGTAGATGAATAAGATTACTCGTTGCCTCATCTCTCTGATGCTGGAACAGAAAACCTGGCTGGCAGGTTGGACGGTGAGGCAGCAAGAATGATTCACATGGCGTGTTTTGGGGACAGAAGATTGCATTGTAGTAGATAGGAGGGGGTTAGGGATTGGGTGTGGCATACAACGATGGTGACACACATCTGCGCATGCTTGGGGGGGTGGAGGTGCGGGCAGAGGGTAATGGATAAAGTCAATTCTTCGTGCCACCTCCTCTACGCCAGTCTTAAAGGAATCAGATAAAATACTCTGATATTCACACACGTCTCCAAAATTCGATTTTCCAGTAAAAATTGACTCACTAGGGTTTTTTTTCCTTTCTTTTCGCTGAAGAAATCGTAAAATATGCTGTTAACTTTCATAATTTCCATATATCATGGTTCTCTTTCGTTGCATGAGACAAAATAAATAAATAAATAAATAAAAGATTATGTGCTTAATTGTATTTGTTCGTGTTTAAACCTGGATGTTAGAGATAGGACCTTCTTGTTGATCAGGATAATAACCAGTTTGGTTAGTGTTCGAATACAGAAAAAGGCCAGGATTTTAAATGCTAATCTTTAAGTTTGGGAAGCAAACGTTACTCAAGAAAGAGTTGCTATATAATCCTGCCTCTGTCGTAAGAGTAAGTTCATTCAACTCCCCCCCTCTCTCTCTCTCTCTCTATATATATATATATAGACCTGGCAAAACTAGAAATAAATCCGACATTGAAAATGTACAAATATGAAAAAAAATTACGAGGTCTCAGAAGATGATTTTATTTATAATTTGAATAATTTGCCAAGGTTAAATGTTTTGGTTTTGAATGTAAAAACATTGAACCTTCATCAAGTCGTATGAATAATTAAATAAAACGGTAGAAATCAGAAAGTTTTGAACACCACCAACGGAAAGAGAATCATTAAAACTTTCTCTTTTTTTCATAAGATTTAACAATTCATATGCCCTGATGAAGGTTCAATGTGTCCACATTTAAAAACTGAAAAGTTTAACTTTGACAAATAATCCGAACTGTAAATAAAAATCATCCGCCGAAGTCCTTGTGTCTTTCATATTTGTACATTTTCATAGATAGATAGATAGATAGACTGAGATAGATAGATAGATAGATAGAAATAGACTGAGATAGAAATAGACTGAGATAGATAGATAGATAGATAGATAGATAGATAGATAGATAGATAGATAGACTGAGATAGATAGATAGACTGAGATAGATAGTTAGAAATAGACTGAGATAGAAATAGACTGAGATAGATAGATAGATAGATAGACTGAGATAGATAGATAAATAGACTGAGATAGATAGATAGATAGATAGATAGATAGATAGATATAAATAGACTGAGATAGATAGATATAAATAGACTGAGATAGATAGATAGATAGATAGATAGACTGAGATAGAAAATTTCCGACTACACAAATACTCATACAACCGTTCGCTCGCATACACACACTACCAATCAAAAGTTAGAGACCACATTGATTTTTCCACTAAACTTTAAAAATTAATCAAATTTCATGTCTTCAAAGAAATAAATTTATTTTTTCTGTTTGAATGCAATTATGCAATAATTTAAATAAAAAAAAGAATAAAAAAATAATTATAATTTCAATTAAAGCAAATTTATATTTTCTTTTCATCAAAGAATCCACCACGAGCATCTATTACTGCAGAGCAAATTCTTGACAGCCTTTCTAGTAACTTGAAAAGCATCTTCATAAAAGTGATTCTCATGCAGATTTTGAATGTGTAAACAACTCCTGCTTTATTCTTAGGCAATTTACTTTAAACTTTGATCTAATTTTTCAATTTAATCCCAAACTAGTTCAATTGGTGAAAGATCTGAAGACTAAGACGACGAAGTCATGCTTTGTAAATTTCTCTTATCTTCTTCCGTTGATTTTAAATAATTTGTACATAGTTTTGAGCTTGGATCATTATCTTGTTCCAAAACAAAATTTTGACCGATAATGTATCAGACAGTTGGAATTGTATACTTCTGCAATATTAAATGATACTTTTTCTTTTGTATAATACCTTTAATTTGAACAAAGTCTTTGAAAATTTCACCTCCAAAACATCTCCGAACCATTACAGTACCATCACCATGTTTAACAGTTGGCACAATGCAATTTACACTCATTCATTCGGAAAGAATTCGTCTGACAAACATTCTTCGTTTATTTCCAAAAAGCTCAAATTTGGACACATCAGTCCATAGTACCTTTTTCCAATCTTCTAAAGTCCAATCTTTATGCTGTCGTGTTCATTGAAGTCTTTTCATTGACATTAAACTGCATCTGATGGTGAAGTTCTAGTCTTTGAGCTTTGAGGAATGTGGAGAACCCCTTTATTGCCATTATTCTCCACCCTTTTGTTACCATAGGTGGTAGTACCTGTTAAGGTCTCATCTATGGATCAAGCGGAACTGTTCATCCATTCACTAAGAATTTTTTTTTATTAGTTACTGGATAACATAGAGTTGTGTACAAAGCTTCTTAAATGACACACATTTTTTAAACCTAACAGAAAGAATTCTTCTCTTAGCAATCACGACAGATATCGAATATGTATGTCCCCCGCAAAAGATGATACTGTGGCCCTCTCAAGTCTTTTCCTGTCAACATTTGCACCGGTTTCTGCATTTTGCTGCTGACAATAAAACACCCCATTTTTTTTTTTTTTTTTTTTTTTTGGTATCTGTAATATTCTAGCTCGGAATAGCCTTCTATGGAAAGAATTTCTACTTAAGCTTTTTTTTTTTTTTTTCCATTCTCATTTGTTTAGTTTCTGTCATTTTAACAGTTTCTAAAAAGTAATTCGATCACACAATCATCAAGATTGTATTGAACTTCTATCAAGCGGAAGATTGGTAATAGTCGTAAATTTCAGCTCTACAATTCAGTAAAGATATCATGTCGTTACAAAATTTCCAAAGCAAATGAAAATTAATTTATAATTCTTGTAGAAAAATTTGTTTGAACTTTATAAAAGGGTTTGCATGTACACAATAAGGGATTTTATTACTCCATCTATGCAAATTTAGCTTTTTAGTGAACTTAGAGAAATAATTCAGAACGGTTCCAAATTTTTTGGTCAGTAGTATTTATAAGTAAAACCGGCTCATTGGCCTAGTGGGTAAAGTGTTCGCCAATGGTCCAGGAGACCTGGGTTCAATCCCAGGTCGCGGTATATCAAAAACTTGATACCTCCTTGCTTAACACTCAGCAATATAAGGTACGTATCAAGGGTAAAGTGTAGCTATTACAGGGAAAGGAGTAGAGCCCTCCCCTACACCTCGGTATAGTAGCAATTGAAAAGCCAAATTGTATCACAGCTGTTCTTCTACGAGGATGACTTTGGAATGAATAACCCACGGAGTTGGATATGTCATGAAAGAAAGAAAGAAAGAAAGAAAAGAAGGAAGATAGAAAGAAGCTTAATTATAAAAGAAATATTTTGAGAAATTCTTATGGAATATAAATTTAATTTTTTTTTTTAATAATTAAAAAGTAAAAATGTTAAAGAATTATATTATATAGTATCAAAATAAAGGTATAAAAAACCTATAAAGTTTTTTGTTATCGAAGAAATTCCAAAATTCGAACGAAGAAAAGCTTATATATATATATATATATTGTGAATTGAATTACCACGAACAGAAAATCCGGCGAACACCTACGCACGACATAAAGGAACACTGGACAGCTGCTTGGGCTTTATTAGATCTCATCAGCAGTGTATATGGTACTATTTACCAACCCCTCCGCTCGGGCAGGATATGACACAAGGTCAATTTTTAAGCGGAGTTTAACAGGTTTGAATTCAGAGTTTTCCTTCTCATAGACTAGTTGCCTCACCAAGGCTGAAGAACCTAGTCCGTCCTACTATTTATCCATAGCTGGAGGGAGAATAAGGGGGTTCATACCTTTCCCAATGGTATTTGCCCGAAAGTGAACGTAATAGCGCGACTGGAGTACGAACTCGCGTACTACGATTCCGCAGTTCATCGCTTTAACCATTACACCACGAGGACACCCCAGTGTCAGCAGTGTATATGGTAATCTCCAGGAGATCGAACAAGCGACCACAGATTGCAGTGCCGAAACTCTACAAATGAGCCACCAGTTCATATCGCCAAATCAACTAGTCATGGTAATTGCGCGGCCAATTACATCCGTACTCTTTCCAGAGGACTCGGTCACCCCCCCCCAGGGCCACGTCTTCTCAAGAAGATTAGAAATACGCATAAAATGAAATAAATATATATTAGATATATATATAAATAAATAATATATTATATATATATATATATATATATATATAAATTATATGTATATTTATAGATATGTATATAAATAAATAAATATATATTAGATATATATATTCAATTCATGGAATTTAGACTGCGGCCCCTGGGTTTCTTGGATTTTTTTCAAAACAATCATCAGACAGTTAAGAAAATGAAATCATTTTCTAAACTGGCTGATGATTGATGTTTAGCAAAAAACTCCTGGAAACACAGGGGTCTCAGTCTAAATTACATTAATTATATATATATATATATAATCTTTTATAGTATACATAATCCAGTTAATTGCTCTACTTGTGTTGTATTTTGGCCTTCGACCCGGCCAAAAATGCCATTCCAAGGTGATGCACCGGAAGGAGGTGACACATTCTAATGGTAGTCATGAGTGGAAATCGCGTGGGCGGAAATAGGCTGACGAAATGGGACGAGGTAAAAAAAATCCCATGGTACACTCATAGACTGATGCACCGGAAGAGAGTGACCTGTGAACTGCATGACAGTTATTTCCCTGGACCTCCTACTCCGCCCTTCTCTATCGTCCCGGTAGGTCTTCAAGGCTACATCCTGTATCGGCACAGAGCAGTTGTATGTAGGTTCTAGCGAGTCGTCCTGCCTTTGCTCGTCCATGGGAAGGGGTCCACAGGAGTATGTCACTTATTCTCCAGCAATGCCCCGCATGTCTGGCTCGTCTAACTATATATTGTTATACAATTCATGTAGCAAGGTGTATTAATTGTTGTATAGATATATATATATATATGTCTTGTCAAAAGAAAAAATACAAACAGAATTACCTTGGCATAGATGTAATAAAGTTCTCAATACATGAGATAGAGTTAATATTATGAAAATAATTCCTATATGGCCAAGAGCGAGTCTACCAAGGTTTCACCAAACGGCTCTTCAGGATCGCACGGTGAAACCTAGGTAGACTCGCTCTTGGTCATGTAGAAATCATTTTCATGATATATATATATATATATATATATATATATATATATATATATATATATATATATATATTGAATGTCAGTTGTGTATAGAGATGCTGACTTTAAACACTCTTTATATACTGGCAAATACACCCAACCAAGCCGAAACACTACTGCATAGTTTGGAACGAGCAGCCGCAGGCATAGGCCTCCATGTCAATGCACACAAAACGGAATATATGTGCTATAATCAAACAGGTGACATCTCCACACTAGACGAAACCCCTCATAAACTAGTAGACTAATTCACTTACCTAGGAAGCAGCGTCTCATCAACCGAAAAGGACATCGACACGCGGTTAACGAAGGCATGGACAGCTATCAATAGGCTATCGATCATATGGAAATCAGACCTAACCGATAAAATGAAGCGCAGTTTCTTCCAGGCAGCTGTCGTATAGATACTGCCGTATGGATGCACTACATGGACAAACAAAACGGCTGGAGAAGACGCTAGACGGCAATTATACAAGAATGCTGCGAGCAATATTGAACAAGTCCTGGCAGCAACACCTCACAAGACACCAACTATACGGCCACCTGCCTCCTATCACGAAAACTATCCAAGTTAGACGAACCAGACATGCAGGACACTGCTGGAGAAGCAGGGACGAGCTCATAAGTGATGTACTCCTATGCCCCCCCATATCGCTAGGACGACCAGCACGAACATACATTCAGCAGCTATGTGAGGATACGGGATGTAGCCCCGAAGACCTGCCAGAGGCGATGAACGATATGGAAAAGTGGCGAGAGAGGGTCAGGGATATCCGTGCTAGCGGCACGACATGATGATGATGATGATTTTACACATACAAGCATATACACATGCATATACATCCACCATGAACATACCCGGGCGCCCCTGGTGGTGTAATGGTTAGCAAGCTCGACTAGCAAACCTACACGAGTGAGTTCGAGTCTCATTGGGTGCCCCTTTCATATGGCCTTGTGCCACATCTAAGCAAAAAGCTTAGCAAATTTCCACCATGAATACACCCTACAGATATAAGTACACACACATACTTACGTCAACTAGGGTGCATCGATAGGTCTACAGACTAATGCATTTAGAAATATTGGACTGATAGTATTTAGTAACAGTGCTCAACACGAAATATCGGGCTTATAGATTTAAAAGGTTATATCCCAAATCATGGAGGCCTTCTAGCGCCAATTCTAACTATCGGTACATTCGAGTTCTTGTAAAATCGGAGGAAATACATTCCTCGTTTAATATTTCCATTTATGATCTTCATCAGGTGTTGCAATTAAAATTTATTATTACCTGGCTTTAAAAAAATTACAAAAAAAAAGAATTAAAACACAAAGACAATCCTATCCTGTCAGTACGGTGACTGCATGCCCTTTGTAGTGGGGTGAGACCCCCCCCCCCTATTGGTGCTCTCGGTATAGCACGAATTTGTATCTGATGGTGCGACTCCAATCATGAAACAGCAACACAAAAGATATAAATATGAACATACTGTGACGTAGTATGCCACCGAGAGAGGAAAAGTAAGATGAAATTCCCCTACCCTCTGTATTTGAACTAACAAGCCCCAACTCAAACTGTTTTTACTCCTACCCTTCCTAAATATTGGAAATTACATATATATATATATATATATTCAGAAAAGGAAAGAAAGAAACTGAAAAGATTTGTTTCCTCAACCGTAAATGAATGAGTGGACTTAGATACTTTCTCAAGTAAAAGAAAGAAAAGTAGAAGGAAAGAAAAGAAAAACAGAAAGAAAGAAAAAAGAAAGAAAGAAAAAAGAAAAAAGAAAAAAGAAAAGGACTGTCGAGAGAGACATTTGTGTTTAACACTGCCTGCTGGCTTAACAAAGCCGATAGTTTAAAAGGAAAGGAGAAAAGAAAAAAAAGGAACTGTTTCTTAAATCTCATAATTATTTGTTTGGTCGTCGCTTATTAAAGCTTTATTACATTTTAAATGCCCCCCTTTGTGTTGAAATCTATTGGTGGTGTTGTTTATTTATCGAGTTGCCTTCTTTTGCACATATCTTTTTCAGCTTCGTATCGCTTTCATTTATTCTCGCTAAATGTCTTATTCGCCTTCAAAACATTACAAGGAACTTTTGGAAATTTGACTATAGTGAAATATATTTTGTTTTAACCTAGAGGTCCATGCTTTCCGTTATCCGAGAGGGTAGGAAAGCGAAGGACTTGATGGGGTATGTGAAAGTGAATTGGAATTGGAATCCCCCTTACCAGCGTTGGAGATGAGTCTACCCCCAAATTAACCCCCACATAATTTGCCAGTACTATATACCCGAAATAGGAGTCTTGACTAGGAATTATTTTGCGGAGGGTCAAGTGCCAGACTGCCTCCGACGTCACACGTGCGTAAAATAAACTCTCGTCCTGAGATAAATATTTATGCAACGTCACAATACCATGAACCTCATTCTCTAACTTCTAGGCATAAAATAACCTTAGCTTGGTTGATGTGCCGTTAAAATTAATTAATATATAAAGACAGTACTTTCCAAATAGGGCACTCCAATATGCAGGTATGGGATCTACAAATAAGTATATGCAAAACCAGAACATACCAGCTTTTTAAAAAAAAAAAAAAAAAAAAGGACCCTGATTTATTATAATATTTGACAAATTTCGAATAGAAATCAAATTTCTATTTTCCATCATTGAACGCAGTAGATTATGAAGAATTCCACATAGAATTTCATGATATTCGTTTGAAATTATGCCAAGAAATGACTTCTATGAGGTTTATTCAAAAAGCATTAAGACTGAAGCTTTATTTACGAAAACATATATGAACTATGAAGGAATCGTTAATTTTCTTTAAAATTGACGAAGCACTTATGAAATTTCTCTTTTCATGTGATGTAAAACTTCAACGTAACTTTGTTTCAGTTAAAGAATCAAGAAAAAGTCGCTCATAGTCAGGTGTTGTGAACTTTCACAATCCTGAGTTTCACCAAAAATTGCTCTTCAAAAAGTTCAAAGACCGGCTTCATAATTCTTTTCGTTTTGGCATTATCATTTTATTATCAAGTTGCTCAGCTTCATTCAAATTTATATTCTGAAATTTTATTTTAAAATTTAAATATTTAGCCAGGATAGTTTTTTTTATTGACCTCATATATCGACTCTACTAAAAAAAACTCTGACCTTTTGTCACAACTTGTTGGTTAAATACATATGCGTCGTACATTTAGTGATTGTGGAAATTTACTAAGCTTTTGCTTAGATGTGACACAAGGCCATATGAAAGGGGCACCCAATGAGATTCGAACTCACTCGTGTAGGTTTGCTAGTCGAGCTTGCTAACCATTACACCACCTGTGGAGTTGAAATTAAGCATGAAGATTACCTCTTGATACATTTTGGATATCTAATAAAGAAAAGTATTCTTCAGCTGCTAAAAAAAGCCATTTTGATTATGTTTTTCACCTCTTATTGAATTGGGATTTTCTTCTCTAATATCAAAGGCAAAAAAGAGAAAGATTGTTATGGCTTAAAGAGGAAATGAGATGGTCTCATTTATGTCCCAATATAAAAAAACGATACTAAGAAATATGAAGCCCATATTTTTCGAGCCCATGAAACGTCAAGCTGATATTTTTCATTGATAACTATTCCTCAGTCACTATATAAAAGAGGATTACGTTCGCCAAGTCTTTGGTAAGACTCGACCAGGGAAAATGTCAGAACCCTCTTATCTTCACTCACCTGTGGGTTACATAATACCACTGCTGTTCTTCTACAAGAGTAGTGAGACTTAGAATACACAATTCCCCAACCTCTTGACATAAAATAACCCTAGACAGGTTGACATGCCGTTAAAATCAGCCAATCAATAGGTTAAATTATACCTTTAATATTCTTCTACAAGGATAGTTTTGGCATCAAATAACCCGCAAAGGTTGATTTGCCATTTAATAAAGAAACCAAAACCAAGTTATAGCGGAAGATCTAACGAGTAGCATTCGAAGAGTGCCAGGCGAGCTCGGCATCTCACAGTCAAGTTTGGTTCGTCTCCTAAACGACTTAGACTTCCGGAGCTGCTGATTTGTGCCTCACGTACTTCCAAAATATTGCAAAACTTTTGACACATCCTAGTATAATAAACTAATTGAAATATTCGTTATTATTTATAATGTTGGCTGGTATAATCTTTTATCGACCTTATTCAAATTACTTTTAATAAATACATGACAATATTTTCAATACTCTCTCAACAATTTTCTTTTGTGAGGGCACTGTTTACATTGCTTGTCTTGGGCAGGAGTAGTATGGTGGGGCCTATTCCTCTCCAGGTCAGTAACTTCTTTGAATTCAGTTTTCCTTTTCGAAAAATAGTTGTCATGTTAAGGTTAAAGATCCCATTCTGCCCAACTATTTACGTATAATTGGATTCATGCCTTTCTTTAGGGCATAAGCGCTATGTAAAATGCAAACAACTTCGTCCAGGATTTGAACTCGGACCACGGTGTCTAGTTCCGACGGAGATAATCGTGACGCCATTGAAAACGATAACAACAAAAATGGCGCCGATCAATCGAAGACGAGGCTATTGAGTGACTTTATAAGTAGTTGGATTTCTGTGATATTACCCATTTTCTCGAAGCTTCGATGATAAAGCGGCTGGTATGTATCACTAGGCAAAAAAAAGAAGGGAAGATTATTCTTTAGTCTAGTTTCCTACACGGGCTGTTGAAGAAGTGACGGCCCGAGTAAGTTGCAATAAAAAAAGCCACTAGAATTAAGATTAAGGATAATACTTGTCAAACATTATTGATAATAATGATTGACAGAGCTTCATCCAAAAAAGAAAGAATATAATCGAAATATTATTTCAAAAAAAAATTTAAGGAATAAAAATATTTGTTCGGACCGATGGGTGAATCAGAATTTCTCTTGATATGCATAAGCGTTCGTAAAGGTGTGTGTATACGAAACAAGCACATTAACTGAAAGAAGCACACACGCCTGCATACATAACAACATATGTACACACACACACACACACACTCTCTCTCTCTCTCTCTCTTTCTCTCTCTCTCTCTCTCTCTCTCTCTCTCTCACACACACACACACACACACACACACATTTACATATACAAAGAGAAACAGGATTTCCATTTCAGTGAGAAATATTCTAAAATAAAAAGGAAACATTTTCGTACTGGTCGACATTATAATTGACAAGAGTTCAAACTATACTATTCCCGCTAAGATATTGACAATGCGCAATGTGATAGAAGGTGCAATCCTTCTGGGCAAAAACAGAGGGATACCAGCGGGCTGGTTGGTTGGTTGGGTTTTATGGTATATCAACCTTTCAAGGTTATTTAATGACCTATCTATTTTTATACAAATAATCAGTTCTATTACAAATAATTCAGTTTAGTATAAGTCAATTGTCAAAAACATTTTTATTTCAAGCCATTCAGTTCAGTCAAACAGTTCTAATTCAAACAAATCTGTTTAGTATAAGTATAGTTTTTGTTCACACTCAATTGAATGTCAAAACAATTCTATTTCAAACAATTCGATTTAGAGTAAGTACAGTTTCAATGTCAAAAATAGTTCCATTTCAAACAATTCAGTTTAGCATTAGTACGCAGTTTAGTTCTATTTGACCCATAGATAGGACCCTATCAGGTGCTACCATTCCAGTCTAGAGTGGACCAGGGAACAATGGCAATGAAGGGGTGCTCTATATTCCCCAAAGCTCCAGCATTACTGGAACCTCATCATCAGATTGTTTAGTGTTATATCCAGGACACTCGTTGGGAGAGTCTTACCCCTTTTCAGAGATGCGGTCGGTGTATTCTACAGCCCCAACCGACTGGACAATCAAAAATATGGGGAGTGGGTGTCTTACCCCTCTGCAGAGATGCAGTCGGTGTATTCTAGAATCCCAGCCGACTGGGCAAGATGCCAGCTTGTTTACCTGATCAGGAACTTCTTCAATTTGATATCAGAGATGTAAACCCTCCTGATCTCTGAAATCAATATTGATAATTAATTCTGAGATAAATAATCGAAGAATTAAGCTTTCATTTTTTTTCTTAATCTCTCTCTCTCTCTCTTTCTCTCTCTCTCTCTCTCTCTCTCTCTCTCTCTCTCTCTCTCTCTCTTCTATATATATATGTGTGTGTGTATGTGAGGTAGAGAAAGAGAGAGGGAGAGAAAGAGAGAGGAAGAGAGTGTGTGTGCGCGTATTTGGATGCGCGTGCGTTTGTGTGTGTGTATATATATATATATATATATTGTAAATGAGGGAGCTATCCCCCTTGTTTGGTACGGACACCTTAGAGTTGGGTACACATTACCATTGTACACCGACCAGTCACACACGTGACACCGTTAGAAGGGTTGACCTTTTTATTACCATTTCTCCGAGCAGAGCACACGTGTTGCTTGACAACTGCGATTTTAGACTTTGCGAAGGGGGAATTCTTTGAGGCGAACAGAGGTAAGAATAACACACTGTATCTGTATTTGCCCGAATTATTGATCTGTGTGAAAGGGATTACAGAAGTTGTTTTCTATTTTGTTTTTGTTTCACGATCAAAGAAGGGTCAAAGAAGGGTTTAAAGAAGGAACGATGACCCACTGCAAATAAACAACTTCTTTACCAGTAGAGCCTTTAATCTCATTTTTTGCCTCATGGTGCTACCGTTACATATATAAATATATTGAAAAATCAAGTCTACTCTGAATAGAACTTTAACCACACACACAAAAAACACACACGCTCAAAGAGAAAAAGTAAAAAGTCGTAGTCAGTTGAATTTTATACCCCATTAATAATCACAGAACACTTCCTCAGCACACACACACATACACATACACACACACTCCATGGCCCAGAGAAGACTACTAATAAACTCTATGGAATATCAATTATACACTCACAGACAAAAACAAACACACATATACGTACGAACAAACATACACTCATACACACACACACAAGCACACACAAACACACACACGCACACACACACACACACACACACATACACAAGCACACACGCGCGCCCGCGCTAAGAGAAGAAAGTAAAAAGCAGCCAAATTTTAAAATACAACAACATTAAATAGAACTAAACTATACACATACAAAGAAAAGCTTCTCCAAGACACATACGCATACACACATATACACGCACACACACACACACACATACACAAGCACACACACGCGCCCGCGCTAACAGAAGAAAGTAAAAAGCAGCCAAATTTTAAAATACAACAACATTAAATAGAACTAAACTATACACATACAAAGAAAAGCTTCTCCAAGACACATACGCATACACACATATACACACACATGCACACACATATACACTCACACATATACTCACACAATAATCCAGCGTAAAATAAGCAATAAACTTTGAGGCATATCAAATATCAAAAACTAATTTAAGAAAAAGAAAAACA
Organism: Sepioteuthis lessoniana; assembly: GCA_963585895.1. Lineage (NCBI taxonomy): Eukaryota > Metazoa > Mollusca > Cephalopoda > Myopsida > Loliginidae > Sepioteuthis > Sepioteuthis lessoniana. Next base: position 75,183,969 of record OY757935.1, read on the forward strand.
CTCACAAAAACACACTGAACACAATAATGAAAAAAAGAAAAAAGGAGAAGAAGTAGAAAAAGAAAAAAGAGAAAGAGAGAACCAACACCAGCAGAAAATCTATCACAGAATTGAAAAGAAAGCGATCCCATCAAAGCGAGCGCCACTATTTGAACTAAAAATGACACTTGCAAAATCATTAAAAACTCTCTGACGACAGCAAGAAGCTATAAGCTACAAACACGTGTAAGAGCAAAATACATAATTTAGAAAATGAATCTCTTTGTGAACCTAAAAGAAGAAAAATGTTTAATAGATAGATCGATAGATAGATAGATAGATCACCCACACACACATAAATATACACATACACATGTATCCGCGCTGTTGGCGGGGCTTAGAAACGCCGACTATATCCTCTGCAGAAGGGTAACCAAAAATGAATGTCCTAGGTATGATACTAAACTGCATCTGGTGGTGAGGCTCCACTTCTCAGGTTCTGGGGCGTGTGGAGTACCTCCTCATTTTCATTTCACCATTTCCTATGATCCAGAGTGGTGTAATATAATGGCCGAGGGATTTCGTTTTATGCCTTTGGGTTTAGTTAGGCTGAGAACCTTTCGGCTCAGTGCATGGGTTACTTAGGTGCAACATTAACGCGGGTGTTCACGCGCGCGTACGCGGGAGGAGCGGTCGTGTCACTCAGAGATGTCACAATAGCCCAGATGGGAAACGGGGCTAGCAAGTGCGAATGACGTCGCGCACCGGAAGCGCGCGGAGGATTTGGGGGATTTTGAAAAAGTCAGTTGTTGAGTTGAGACCTGCTTCGGAAGAAGACGGTTGGCTTTCGCTTGCTCGCCGAAGCCAGGCCAGTGGCCTTTGGGGCGGGTGCCACACGAGATAGGGGGTAGATGGAAAAGCCAGAATAGAAAGAATGTGTATCTCTCTCCTTATGTCGAAGAACCTTTAAACTCAAAGGTAATAAAAAGTTTCGTACCTGAACTAAGAAGTCGTAAGTGTTTTTCGTGTTTTGAGATTCCTATGTTCTTTGTTATATATATATATATATGAACATTATATGTCCATTTCCCACATAGCCGTATCTGGCTATGGTACAGTGGTAGTAACTACAAAGGTCCTATCTATCAGTCAAAAATTATTTGTATTCGATAAGACTAATTAATACCATTTAGCTTTGTGTAAATTATTTGTATTAAGAATAGTTATTTAAAGTTACTTATTGTTTACAAAGGATTATCATTGGTTACTTATGGGACCATATACTTTTTATATATATACTCATATATATATATATATATGTGTGTGTGTGTGTGTGTGTGTGTGTGTGTGTGTGTGTGTGTGTGTGTGTGTGTGTGTGAGTGTAAATATATATGTACGAAGGTGGACTGAAAAGTTCATAGGCTAACCAAGATACTCTCATGGAAACTTACCAAATGATTTCTTGTCTTCCATCGGTATTGCAGTGTTTGTATTCAGTTAGTCAATAAGCGCATCAATAATAGATATGACGTCATCATATGAACTTTTCAGCCTATGAAGCTTTCTGCCCACCCTCGTATATATGTGTGTGTGAGTGTGTGAGTGTACATATATATGTGTGTGTGTGTGTGTGTTTGTGTTTGTGTGAGTGTACATATATATATATGTGTGTGTGTGTGTGTACATATATATGTGTGTGTGTGTGTGTGTATGTACATATATGTGTACATATATGTATGAATGTACATATATATGTGTGTCTGTGTACATATATGTGTACATATATGTGTGTGCGTGTGAGTATATATATATATATATGTGTGTGTGTGTGTGTGTGTGTGACTGTGCATGCATCTGTGTATATGTGTGTGAAAGAAAGAAAGAAAGAAAGAAAGAAAGAAAGAAAGGTTTCTATGTCTCTCTGTATTTTCTATATTTGTTTAGGAAAGATACCTAATTAAAATCACTGTAAAATGACAAAAATTTTGAAATAAACTAATTTGTTCCTCGAGGAAAAAAAGAGAAAATATTTTGATGAAATAATCCTTATAAATATTTCAGCAAGATTCTATGGATAAAGAATTATGGACATGACATAAATACACAACAAAAGAAAAAAGGCAACAACTTTTAAACATGATAAATTCTGATAAACTACAGATACCCTCTTTCTACAAAATATAACTCCTTCTCTTCCAAAAATTTTCAATTATTTTTCGTTAATTCTACTTTAAAAGCCAACATATATCTGATCATATAAAAAGCGTAGATTTGACCTTTTTAAACGAAAAATATCTCTATCTGTCTGTACATACATAATGTAGTTTGCCATCTGATGGCTTTTTATAACCTCAGAAACTAAAGAGCCCGATTTACCCGGTTGAAAAAGAAACCAATTCATGCCTTTTCTAAGGGCATTGATACGATTAAAACACAAACTAATTCACTTGGAATTCGAATAGCGAATTCCATTTTCTATACCCGTAAATATTAAACCACTTGCATCTCTGTAGCAAATCAGAAATATTCCAATATTAATCGAGAGAATAATATACATTTAATTCATATAAATTTAAACTTGTGAATTGAATTACCACGACCAAAATATCTGGCGAGCAGATACGCACGACTGACGGGAACACTGGACAGCCGTTTCTCATCAGCAGTGTATACCGTTCTCTCTACCACTAGAGATCGAACCAGCGACCATAGATTGTAGTGCTGAAACTCTACAACTGGGCCAACAGCTCATACCGCACACAAGTGGCACCAAATCAACTAATCATGGTAATTTGGCCTCGCAATTACCATGACTAGTTGATTTGGTGTCATTTGTGCGCGATATGAATTGGTGGCTCAGTTGTAGAGTTTCGGTTCTGCAATCTATGGTCGCTGGTTCGATCTCCAGTAATAAGGTCAAAAGAGCTGTCCTGTGTTCCCGTCTGTATTCGTCGGATTTTCTGGTCCGTGGTAATTCAATTCACAATATTAATTCCTCTAAATAAAAACCCTTATTTTTTTAGTTCTGAAGAATTTTGATATACGAATTATACGCCTGAGATGAAAAGAAAACTATATGTATTTAACCATGTTCAGCTAGTTTGAATTCAAAGTTTTCCTTCTCCTAGACCGGTTACCACACCTAACTTTTAAAAAATCCAGTATGTTCAACTATTTACCAATAGCTGTATGGAGAATAGTGGGATGCATACTTTCCCCAAGGGTATTAACCCTATGTGAAATGCAAACAGCCTCGTCCTGGATTTTTGAACTCGGGTTGTAGTAACCATTACGCCACGAGCGCCTTCCTTCTCCCCCTACCCAAAAAAAGTATGTATCAAATTATAACGATTTCGATACTGTAAAATCTATGTCTAAATCGTCTGGAAACTGTCGGTTTTATTCAAAAGAAATATATGATGTTTCTGCATATATCTCCCGCGTACGTTCTATCCAACCTCTTTCTTTCTCTTTCCCTCCTCACTCCTTCTCTCTCTCTCTCTCTCTCTCTATATATATATATATATATATATAAACAACTCCCCTAATCCTTCCATTGCTTTCTCTTCCTCTCTCTTTGTCTCTCTCTCTCTATATATATATATATATAAACCTATCCTCTAATCCATCGCTTTCTGTTTCTCTCTCAATTTCTCTCTCTATATATATATACATATATATATATATATATTCATTAGAGATTTATATATATATATATATATATATATATAAACCTCTAATGAATCTAACAGGCAAACGGATCTTTGAAAGGAAATGTTTTCACTTGACCTTCTCACAATTCGACTTGCATCTCTCTAATTTTTTTATTTACTTCTGTATGCATCGTACAGATTTGCAATTTGAAAAGGTCGAAGGTTCTTTCGGGTTCCCACCCAACTCAGCCTCTCTCAACAAGATGTTTTTCTTAAAGAAAAAAAGATCAGGTATATATATCTTCTACAACCAAACACTTCTAGAAAGATATACCGTAATTATTTTTGGATAATACACATTTGTGTATAACTTTGGACAACGAAATCATGAAAAAAAATCCTCATGTATAATGCGCACTAACATTTTAGTATTTCTAACAAATAAATTTAACATAAATTTAATATTCAGTTTTTATCGGTTCATGTTGAGTAAAAATGAGAATTTACGAAGTTTTCATTACGTCTTAAAACACAAAATTTCCACAGTATTTAGAGCAAACACACGGACATGTTCACACAAAAATGCAACCATCTGGTAGCAAAAATAAGGTTTCATTAGAAGAAACAAAATTATAAACAAACACACATTCCTGTGGATATTATTCTGTAACAGAGCTAAATATATTAGTGTAAACCCTAGATATAACTTACTTTAGGTAATCCCGCCCCGGATATAGCGAGGTACATGACCGGAAAAAAAAGTTACTCATGTTGTTCCAATATATCATCATCATCGTCATCATGTCGTGCTGGTAGCACGGATATCCCTGACCCTCTCTCGCCACTTTTCCCTATCTCTCATCGCCCTAGGCAGGTCTTTAGGACAACATCCCGTATCCTCACATAGTTGCTGAATGTATGTTCGTGCTGGTCGTCCTGATTTGCACGGCCATGTATGGGGGTCCATAAGAGTACATCACTTATGAGCTCGTCCCTGCTTCTCCAGCAGTGTCATGCATGTCTGGTTCGTCTAACTTGAATAGTTTTCGTGATAGGGGGCAGGTGGCCGTACAGTTGGTGTCTTGTGGGGTGTTGCCGCCAGGACTTGTTCAAGATTGCTCGCAGCATTCTTGTGTAATTGCCGTCTAGCTTCTTCTCCAGCCGTTTTGTTAGAGTTCATGTAGTGCATCCATATATATATAATACGCATAAACTTTTGGGCTGAAAAATCCGTTGCATACACAGATAATTTGGGTAATAGTTCTGTGTGAAGAAATTCTCTCCCAAAGGGATTTGATATTTATGATAGGCAGAAGAAGCCAGTTTGAAAGGTGTGACAGATGAAAGGTGTATGCAACCCCTTCCATTCTCCCCACACCTAACTCTATGAAACTTTTTTGTTTCCTCAACGGAAAATTTATCCCAAGGGTAAGATTTAAGAGACTAGACGACTCATAAAAATAATTCAACGGTGCAGCTTTCTTATATATATAGAAAAAAAATTATTTCGTGAGTCAGAAAGTAACCGACTATAGTTTCGCCTAAGCGGCTCATCAGGGTCGGGATTAGATACCCTGATGAGCCGCTTAGGCGAAACTGTAGTAGATTAGTTCCTGACTCGCGGAATAATTTTTTGTCGCTATTTTGCTCTACTTAGTATTGAGCACTTTTTGCACTTGTAGCTTAGCAGCAATTTACGGTGGGTTTTTTTCTATTGACCAATTAATTGCGTATCAGTTGATTTTTTTCAATTGGTGTGACAAGGTTGGGCTTTTCTTTTTTTTTCCAATATGTGTATTTTTTCCCCTAGACAGTGATTCGTTGTATATTTTTTTTATTACTTGTCGGTTTTTTTCCCTTACCGTAAGTGCTATTATTCAATAAGTTATTTAATTATATATATATATATATATAGCATAATGAATTTTTAATAAGGTGATAATTTTCCATTTTATTCAAAAACTACAAATTGGAGGTGCCCGTGGTGTAATGGCTATCGTCGTAGGAAATGGACACGGCGATACGAGTTCAAATCCTAGACGATACTGATTGCATTTCACATAGCACTAATACTCTTGGGAAGGTATGAATCCAATTATTCTCCCTCCAGCTATGGGTAAAATAGTAGGGCAGACTAGGTTCTTCAGCCTTGGTGAGGCAACTAGTAAGGGAGAAGGAAAACTCTGAATTCAAACCTGTTAAACTCCGCTTAAAAAATGGCCACGTGTCATATCCTGCGCGAGCGGAGAGATTCGGCTAAAAAAAACTACAAATTGGAATTTAACGAAATATTCACAGAATGAGGGCAACAGTTAAATGCGCGTGCTGAGTAACTTTTTGCGTAAATGTAAACAAATTGAAGTCATTTGCGTGAGTAGAACGATAATTCAATATTCTAGGTTATTAACGAATGACTTCATAATTGATCAATTATTGTTTGCAAATGCGACTTGACCATTTCTGAGAATTCTATTATAACATCTGAACTTGCAAAAGGCAAACCAACATTTGAAATATTCAAGATGATTGGAAGATATCACTTGAATGTGAAAAAAAATTGAATGCATCTCCTATGATGGTACGTAAGAGGGCCGATAGGGGTCACTCAAGGCTTGTTTCACAACATTCTCTGTGACGAATCAAACGGGAATCACGAATCACTCAAACCTGGTCAGATCTACACGATGTTGTCTTAAAAAAGTTAAACCATCAGAGAGACGGGTGACAATGTATCCATTGGCAAAAAATAGATGCACAAAATCATTTGAAATGGGTACAAGATAACATGAAGGTTGAATTTTTGAAGGTTTTGTTCAGAGATGATTCTCGTGCTACTCTTTATAGCCTTGATGCTTGGAGAAAAGGATGAATCATAAATAGATGAGATTGTTGTCAATACTTGAGACGCCATCAAGAATATGATTTGGGCTGTTATTATTTAAGGTATTATAGTTGGTAGAAAGTGCCTGATGGTATTAAAATAACTGCAGATGTTCATAGTTGGTAGAAAGTGCCTGATGGTATTAAAATAACTGCAGATGTTCATAGTTGGTAGAAAGTGCCTGATGGTATTAAAATAACTGCAGATGTTCATTAGCCTTCCTGAACGAGCACTTTGAACTTTGATTAAAAAAGCAAAATATCAACTTTAGGAGAACCATCTTATTTATGCAAGATAATGCTTCCTTGCATGCAACACATAATTCTACGGAGTGCCAGCAACAATAAGGCTTCCGAGCCCCTCGAAAGATGAACAGGCTGGCCAATTCTCCAAACTTAAACCCAATTGAAAACTTGCGGGATTTTCTGAAACGACGTGTTTATGAGAATGGAGACCAATTGCAAAGTAACGAGTACTTGTAGCATGTAATTGTAAATGTATCTTGTGGAATCATATCAGAAGAGATCCAGATCCAATTGACATGTTCCATGGATCAGTGCCTAATCCAAGTCATTTCAATAAATGGATCACAAATCTCTTATTAAGCAGCTCCGCTATTATTTCTGAACCCTGTTTACTATTTATTTCATGTTGGTTACTGAATGTATCCATAACAATTTGTATATGAAACAAGGAAAGTATTATTTTTGTGTTTACATGAGTTTTAATTACACCTCGTTAATAATTTGGTACAGTTCTAATTTAAGTGTAAGTTAGGTAAATGAGCAAAGTCTCTGTGTATTTTGATGGAACCTTTGACAATTATTACACGACATCCACATGACTGTTACCATCATTCGGCAAAAACTTAATTAATTACAACTTGTTAATAATTTGGTACATATCTAATTTAAGTGTAAGTTAGATAAATGAGCAAAGTCTCTGTGTATTTTGATGGAACCTTTGACAATTTTTACACGACATCCACATGACTGTTACCATTATTCGGCAAAAACTTAATTAATTACAACTTGTTAATAATTTGGTATAGTTCTAATTTAAGTGTAAGTTAGGTAAATGAGCAAAGTCACTGGTTATTTTGATGGAACCTTTGACAATTTTTACACGACATCCACATGACTGTTACCATCATTCGACAAAAACTTAATTAATTACACCTTGTTAATAATTTGGTACATATCTAATTTAAATGTAAGTTAGGTAAATGAGCAAAGTCTCTGTGTATTTTGATGGAACCTTTGACAATTCCTACCCGAAATACACATGACTGTTACCATCATTCGGCAAAAAATTAATTAAATACACCACGTTAATAATTTAGTACAATTCTAATTTAAGTGTAAGTTAGATAAATGAGCAAAGTCTCTGTGTATTTTGATGGAACCTTTGAAAATTCTTACACGACATACACATGACTGTTACCATCATTCGGAAAAAACTTAATTAATTACACCTCGTTAATAATTTGGTACATATCTAATTTAAGTTTAAGTTAGGTAAATGAGCAAAGTGTCTGTGTGTATTGATGGAAACTGTCACAATTTTTACACGACATCCACATGACTGTTACCATCATTCGGCAAAAACGTAATTAATTACACCTTGTTAATAATTTGGTATAGTTCTAATTTAAGTGTAAGTTAGGTAAATGAGCAAAGTCTCTGTGTATTTTGATGGAACCTTTGACAATTTTTACACGACATACACATGACTGTTACCATCATTCGGGAAAATCTTAATTAATTACACCTTGTTAATAATTTGGTATAGTTCTAATTTAAGTGTAAGTTAGGTAAATGAGCAAAGTCTCTGTGTATTTTGATGGAACCTTTCACAATTTTTACACGACATACACATGACTGTTACCGTCATTCGGAAAAAACTCAATTAATTACACCTTGTTAATAATTAGGTACATATCTAATTTAAGTGTAAGTTAGGTAAATGAGCAAAGTCTCTGTGTATTTTGATGGAACCTTTCACAATTTTTACACGTCATCCACATGACTGCTACAATTATTTGGCAAAAGTTAATTAATTACACCTTGTTAATAATTTGGTACATATCTAATTTAAGTGTAAGTTAGGTAAATGAGCAAAGTCTCTGTGTATTTTGATGGAAACTTTGACAATTCTTACACGACATACACATGACTGTTACCATTATTCGGCAAAAACTTAATTAATTACTCCTTGTTAATAATTTGGTACAGTTCTAATTTAAGTGTAAGTTAGGTGAATGAGCAACGTCTTTGTGTATTTTGATGGAACCTTTGACAATTTTTACACGGCATCCATATGACTGTTACCACGACCCAGCAAAAACTTAATTAATTACACCTTGTTAATAATCTGGTACAGTTCTAATTTAAGTGTAAGTTAGGTAAATGAGCAAAATCCCTGTCTATTTTGATGGAACCTTTGACAATTCTTACACGACATAGACAAGACTAATACCATCATTCGGCAAAACCTTAATTAATTACACCTTGTTAATAATTTGGTACATATCTTATTTAAGTGTAAGTTAGGTGAATGAGCAACGTCTCGGTGTATTTTGATTGAACTTTTGACAAATTTTACACGACATACACATGACTGTTACCATTATTCGGCAAAAACGTAATTAATTACACCTTATTTATAATTTGGTATAGTTCTAATTTAATTGTAAGTGAGATAAATGAGCAAAGTCTCTGTGTATTTTGATGGAACCTTTGACATTTCTTACACGACATACACATGACTGTTACCATTATTCAGCAAAAACTTAATTAATTACTCCTTGTTAATAATTTGGTACAGTTCTAATTTAAGTGTAAGTTAGGTAAATGAGCAAAGTCTTTGTGTATTTTGATGGAACCTTTGACAATTTTTACACGGCATCCACATGACTGTTACCATGATCCAGCAAAAACTTAATTAATTACACCTTGTTAATAATTTGGTACAGTTTTAATTTAAGTGTAAGTTAGGTAAATGAGCAAAATCTCTGTCTATTTTGATTGAACCTTTGACAATTCTTACACGACATACACATGACTGTTACCATTATTCGGCAAAAACTTAATTAATTACACCTTGTTAATAATTTGGTATAGTTCTAATTTAAGTGTAACTTAGGTATATGAGCAAAGTCTTTGTGTATTTTGATGGAACTTTCGACAATTTTTACACGACATCCACATGATTGTTACCATTATTCATCAAATACTTAATTAATTACACCTTGTTAATAATTTGGTATAGTTCTAATTTAAGTGTAAGTTAGGTAAATGAGCAAAGTCTCTGTGTATTTTGATGGAACCTTTCACAATTTTTACACGACATCCACATGACTGTTACCATTATTCGGCAAAAACTTAATTAATTACACCTTGTTAATAATTTAGTATAGTTCTAATTTAAGTGTAACTTAGGTATATGAGCAAAGTCTTTGTGTATTTTGATGGAACTTTCGACAATTTTTACACGACATCCACATGATTGTTACCATTATTCATCAAATACTTAATTAATTACACCTTGTTAATAATTTGGTATAGTTCTAATTTAAGTGTAAGTTAGGTAAATGAGCAAAGTCTCTGTGTATTTTGATTGAACCTTTGACAATTTTTACACGACATACACATGACTGTTACCATTATTCGGCAAAAACTTAATTAATTTCACCTTGTTAATAATTTGTTACAGTTCTCATTTAATTGTAAGATAGGTAAATGAGCAAAGTCTCTGTGTATTTTGATGGAACCTTTCACAATTTTTACACGACATACACATGTCTGTTACCATCATTCGGAAAAAACTTAATTAATTACACCTTGTTCATAATTTGGTACATATCTAATTTAAGTGTAAGTTAGGTAAATGAGCAAAGTGTCTGTGTATATTGATGGAAGCTTTGACAATATTTACACGACATACACATGACTGTTACCATCATTCGGGAAAAACTTAATTAATTACACCTTGTTAATAATTTGGTATAGTTCTAATTTAAGTGTAAGTTAGGTAAATGAGCAAAGTCACTGTGTATTTTGATGGAACTTTTCACAATTTTTACACGACATCCACATGACTGTTACCGGCATTCGGAAAAAACTCAATTAATTACACCTTGTTAATAATTTGGTACATATCGAATTTAAGTGTAAGTTAGGTAAATGAGCAAAGTCTCTGTGTATTTTTTTATGGAACCTTTGAAAATTCATACACCACATACACATGACTGTTACCATCAATCGGCAAAAACTTAATTAATTACACCTTGTTAATAATTTTTACATATCTAATTTAAGTGTACGTTAGATAAATGAGCAAAGTCTCTGTGCATTTTTATGAAACCTTTGACAATTTTTACACGTCATCCACATGACTGCTACCATTATTTGGCAAAAGTTGATTAATTACACCATGTTAATAATTTTGTATAGTTCTAATTTAAGTGTAAGTTAGGTAAATGAGCAAAGTCTCTGTGTATTTTGATGGAACCTTTCACAATTCTTACACGACATACACATGACTGTTACCATTATTCGGCAAAAACGTAATTAATTACTCCTTGTTAATAATTTGGTACAGTTCTAATTTAAGTGTAAGTTAGGTGAATGAGCAACGTCTCTGTGTATTTTGATTGAACCTTTGACAAATTTTACACGACATCCACATGACTGTTACCATTATTCGGCAAAAACTTAATTAATTACACCTTATTAATAATTTGGTATAGTTCTAATTTAATTGTAAGTTAGATAAATGAGCAAAGTCTCTGTGTATTTTGATGGAACCTTTGACATTTCTTACACGACATACACATGACTGTTACCATTATTCAGCAAAAACTAAATTAATTACACCTTGTTAATAATTTGGTACAGTTTTAATTTAAGTGAAAGTTAGGTAAATGAGCAAAATCTCTGTCTATTTTGATGGAAACTTTGACAATTCTTACACGACATACACATGACTGTTAGCATCATTCGGCAAAAACTTAATTAATTACACCTTGTTAATAATTTAGTATAGTTCTAATTTAAGTGTAAGTCAGATAAATGAGCAAAGTCTCTATGTGTATTTTGATTGAACCTTTGACAATTTTTACACGACATCCACATGACTGTTACCATCATTCGGCAGAAACTTAATTAATTACACCTTGTTAATAATTTAGTATAGTTCTAATTTAAGTGTAAGTCAGATAAATGAGCAAAGTCTCTATGTGTATTTTGATTGAACCTTTGACAATTTTTACACGACATCCACATGACTGTTACCATTATTCGGCAAAAACTTAATTAATTACACCTTGTTAATAATTTTGTATAGTTCTAATTTAAGTGTAAGTTAGGTAAATGAGCAAAGTGTCTGTGTAGTTTGGTGGAACCTTTGCAATTCTTACACGACATACACATGACTGTTACCATCAATTGGCAAAAACTTAATTAATTACACCTTGTTAATAATTTGGTATAGTTTTAATTTAAGTGTAAGTTAGGTAAATGAGCAAAGTGTCTGTGTATTTTGATTGAACCTTTGACAATTTTGACACGATACACTCATGACTGTTACCATCATTTGGCAAAAGCTTAATTAATTTCACCTTGTTAATAATTTGGTACAGCTCTAATTTAAGTGTAAGTTAGGTAAATGAGCAAAGTCTTTGTGTATTTTTATGGAACCTTTGACAATTTTTAGCCACATACACATGACTGTTACCATCATTCGGCAGAAACTTAATTAATTACACCTTGTTAATAATTTGTTACAGTTCTCATTTAATTGTAAAATAGGTAAATGAGCAAAGTGTCTGTGTATCTTGATGGAACCTTTCACAATTTTTACACGACATACATATGACTGTTACCATCATTCGGCAAAAACTTAATTAATTACACCTTGTTAATAATTGTGTATAGTTCTAATTTAAGTGTAAGTTAGGTAAATGAGCAAAGTCACTGTGTATTTTGATGGAACCTTTCACAATTTTTACACGACATCCACATGACTGTTACCATCATTCGGCAAAAACTTAATTAATTACAACTTGTTAATAATTTGGTACATATCTAATTTAAGTGTAAGTTAGGTAAATGAGCAAAGTCACTGGTTATTTTGATGGAACCTTTGACAATTTTTACACGACATCCACATGACTGTTACCATCATTCGACGAAAACTTAATTAATTACACCTTGTTAATAATTTGGTACATATCTAATTTAAGTGTAAGTTAGGTAAATGAGCAAAGTCTCTGTGTATTTTGATGGAACCTTTGACAATTCTTACACGACATACACATGACTGTTACCATCATTCGGCAAAAACTTAATTAATTACACCTTGTTAATAATTTGGTACAGTTCTAATTTAAGTGTAAGTTAGGTAAATGAGCAAAGTCTCTGTGTATTTTGATGGAACCTTTCACAATTCCTACCCGAAATACACATGACTGTTACCATTATTCGGCAAAAACTTAATTAATTACACCTTCTTAATAATTTGGTATATTCCTAAATTATGTATAAGTTAGGTAAATGAGCAAAGTCTCCGTGTATTTTGATGGAACCTTTGACAATTCTTACACGACATACACATGACTGTTACCATCATTCGGAAAAAACTTAATTAATTACACCTTGTTAATAATTTGGTACATATCTAATTTAAGTGTAAGTTAGGTAAATGAGCAAAGTGTCTGTGTATATTGATGGAAGCTTTGACAATATTTACACGACATCCACATGACTGTTACCATCATTCGGCAAAAACGTAATTAATTACACCTTGTTAATTGTTTGGTACAGTTCTAATTTAAGTGTAAGTTAGGTAAATGAGCAAAGTCTCTGTGTATTTTGATGGAACCTTTGACAATTTTTACACGACATACACATGACTGTTACCATCATTCGGGAAAAACTTAATTAATTACACCTCGTTAATAATTTGGTATAGTTCTAATTTAAGTGTAAGTTAGGTAAATGAGCAAAGTCTCTGTGTTTTTTGATGGAACCTTTCACAATTTTTACACGACATGCTCATGACTGTTACTATCATTCGGCAAATACTTAATTAATTACACCTTGTTAATAATTTGGTACAGTTTTAATTTAAGTGTAAGTTAGGTAAATGAGCAAAGTTTTTGAGTATTTTGATGGAACCCTACAATTTTTGCCAAAATATGCACATTTAACTGTTACTATCATTCTGCAAAATATTTGTTAAATTCCAACTTTTCTTTTTTGTACATAATGGAAAATCGTCGCCTTGTTATTAATTCATAACACAGTTTATATTAAGGATCTCATTTTAAGGATTTCATATTACAGACAACATAAGAGGTGGCAATGGTTCAATTTCAAATGTGAACGGCTAGTCTACTTACACAAGTGAATTTATTTATAATAGTGAAGGATTGTGTAGAACCAGAAACACATACTCACACACGCAAATATATATATATATATATATATATATATATATATATATATATATATATAAAGTTCTGACAGAATTATCTCCCGGATTTAGAACGTAAATAAAAAAGGCAACAAAAAAGGCATTCAAAATTTCATTTTACTATCAGAACAGTATTTGCTTTTTTTTTTTTTTTTTTTTTTTTTGTTATTGTCATCACATTTTTTAAAAGATTATGACGTCAAAATGCTTTCACTCACCAGCTAGACACTCCTAAATCTGTACGATGAAATTCTTTAGCTCTCACAAAGTCATTGTCTTAGGTAATGTTCTAATTCAATAATAAATAAAATCTTTTTTTATCAGTTGTCTTCGGCCAACATTTAATGACTTGTGCCTTCATGTATCTCCATAGAAAGTAATCGCAAGGATTATCATACAGCTGATGAGCGATTCGACAACAGTAAGTCACCTTATTGTCAGATGAGTTTCATTTACAAAGGCATAGTGTTCACTATTTCAGGCCAAAATGGCAACCAAAATGATATGGCCGCTGCTGCTGCTGCTGCTGCTGCTCAAAAACGTACCTTTCAACTATTTTCCTTTATTAAGGCTTGTACGGTGACAATTTAAATCTGGGATATCATTCTGCAGGACCACACACACACACACACACACACACACACACACACATATATGTATGTATGTATGTATGTATGTATGTATGTATGTAAGTATGTATAAATTATGTTTAATTGGATTTGTTGGTGTAAAAGAATTCCGTGTGCATGCTCACACGGCACGTCAGGAGGAGAAGCAGTGGAAGACAAGAATCATTTACTGTATATGGGAAGAAGTTATCGTCTGCATTGAGGGTTTCAAGATACCTACTGAGGAGTTCGTTATCCTTGTCATACAAAGTTATGATTAATTGAAAATTCGCCTGAAGCAACAACCAAGATATTCGAATGTACGTGTGGGCGCTGAGGTTTTTTGCATATTCCCGATATAAATAACCTTCACTTAAAATAAATAACTGGACACATGACAAATAGAATGTTACAAGCAACCTATTATTAGTTTATAGCATTGAAATTAAATAACAGAGGGCGCTTCTTCATTCTAAATGAAGAGAAAATCGTGGGAAACCAAACTACATTTAAGACAAATGCATCTTGACTTATTACAATTGGTTGGAGATTTCGCCGAAAGTAAAAAAAACAATTCTACTTATGTAATGACCTCTCCACACCACAATTTAGTTATTTATGGGAGGCTGAAAAGGTAGATATAGAGAAATTAAAAACAAAACGTGCCGGAGAAGTAGTTAATGTGTGACATTTTTGGTTGGTTGGTTGGTTAGTTGGGTTTTATGGCATATCAACCTTTGTAGGTTATTTAACGCCAAACCCATTTTTATGCAAATTATCAGTTCTATTTCAAACAATTCAGTTTAGCATGAGTACACAGTCTAATTGTCAAAAACATTTCTATTTCAAGCTATTCAGTTTATTCACAGAATTCTAAGTCAGCTAATACAGTTTAGTATACGTCCAGATTTTATTTACACACAGTTTAATGGCAAAACAGTTTTATGTTAAACAATTCAGTTTAGTGTAAGTACAGTTTCAATGTATAAAACAGTTACATTTCAAATAATTTAGTTTAGCATAAGCACGCTGTTTAAATGTAAGTACAGTTTAATTGTCGAAAACATTTCTGTTTCAAGCTATTCAGTTTAATGAAACATTTCTAATTCAAACAATTCAGTTTAGCATAAGTATGCAGTTA
The DNA here is from genome assembly GCA_963585895.1 of Sepioteuthis lessoniana. Taxonomy (NCBI): domain Eukaryota; kingdom Metazoa; phylum Mollusca; class Cephalopoda; order Myopsida; family Loliginidae; genus Sepioteuthis; species Sepioteuthis lessoniana. The sequence continues at coordinate 75,199,707 of OY757935.1, forward strand.
GTTCTATTTAACCCATAAAAAGGGCCCTATCAGGTGCTACCATTCCAGGCTAGAGTGGACCTGGGAGCAATGGCAATGAAGGGGTACTCCGCATTCCCCAAAGCCCCAGCATTACCTC
>OY757935.1:75202324-75227324 GCA_963585895.1 Sepioteuthis lessoniana
GGAGTGGCAGTACCACCTTGAGCTACCGAAACTGTGTTATCACCCCTGTTTGGCGGCTGATGAGGGCAGGGTATCGTATGTGCTTTCACACGTTGTATGATGAAAAAAAATCAATTTATGCATCCTGTGTATATTAGAATACACGAAAAACAATTTGCTATACAAAAGAAGCAAATTAGTATCTAAATGTAGACATATCAACAAATTTCACTGTCATTATCACATATCTCTGATTGATCTCAGGATTTATTCTCCTCCTTTTTAGACTTCCATGGAAAAAAGGAGAAAAAAAGACGAAGAAAAAACAAGAGAGAAAGGGAGAAAAATATTTAGAAAATTTTTTCAACTTGGTTCCAATACCTTACCACATTATTCTTTCATGTAAAAGTCTCGTCACAATAACAACAAATCACGTGACACTAGACTGACCACTTTTACCTCGAGACCATCCGAAGATTGTGAAAAACACAAGAAACTTAAGTAACCAACTTTATGTTTCAATAATTCGAATATTTTTAGGTTCATAAGTCCTGGAGACAGACTCCACAAAGCAGAAGCTATATGGCCACCTACCACCCACCACGAAAACTATCAAAATTAGATTAACCAGACACGTGAGACACTGCTGGAGAAGTAGGAACGAGCTCATAAGTGATGTACTCCTGTTGATCCCTTCACATGGTCAAGCAAAGGCAGGATGTCCAGCTCGAACCTACATACAGCAGCTCTGTGCCGATACGGGATGTAGCCCTGAGGATCTTCCGAAAGCAATGGACGATAGGGAGGTGTGGTGGGAGAGGGTCAGGAATATCCGTGCTGATAGCGCGACATGATGATGATGATGACCTGCTTTATGGTTATAGCTTCGAACACTCTTTTCATTGATCTTTTCTTATTTGCAGTTTTTTTTATCTTATATATATATATATATATATATATAATGCGTGTGTGTGTGTGTGTGTGTGTGTGTGTGCGTGTGTGTGTGTGTGTGTGTGTGTGTGTGTGTGTGTGTTAACTGTATGAAATTGTAAATTCGTCAGGAGACATCTGAAAGACGTACTCCGAATGGTGAATATGAAAACGTTTTTACGACCTATATGGAAGCAGTTGCAGAAGGCATACCAACCAAACCAAAACCCAAATGTTGACTTCCATGGGAATCAATATCACGAAAAACGAGATTACGTGAAAATAGCTTCCTAACTTAATAAAAGAAATCCAACAAATGCAAACTCGCTGAAACTTAAGAAAGTTCAGAAAAAATTAACATATACCAAAAAGAACAATTAGAACATATTCAAAGCCTTATCAATAAAGTCAGAAATTTGACAAAAGATTGACAATCATGATTAGCATGGCAGACAGTAAATGAAGTGAGCAGAAGGAAAAGCTCTTCGTGAGCAATACTAAAATCTGTTAGCCAAGAAGAACGAATGCAGAAGTGGAATGAACATTTCAAGAATCTTTTTGGTAAGCCACACACAAACCAATCCAAAAAAAATATTAATAATAGATTAAATGTCAAACTAGGAGACTTTACGGAGGAATAACTTAACCCATTATTGAAAAAAATTAAAGCATTAAAGCTTCAGACCTCGATGAAACACACTCACAGAACTATGGAAAACGAAATACCTTCTTTGGTGATGCAAACACAATAGTGAAATGGACCAAAGGCTGCGTCCTCCTCTTCCCCAAGAAAGGCGACCACGGAATCACTAAGAACTACAAAGGCATTACTCTAACTTTAATAGCTACCCTGCTTCTCAATCGAATCCAATCGAAAAAACTTCTTAAGAAAAATGAGAACGGCTTTCAGAGGAGGCGACTCACAACTATACCGATCCTGACAATTCGTTAAGTCATTGAAGGAATACATGCAAAAAATCTCGAGGCAACACTACTGCTCGAAGATTTCTCTAAGGCTTTGTTTTCCATACACAGAGGGAAGATGGTGTAAATACTTCTAACATATGGTCTCTCCAAAGAAACTGTTGCAGCTATAATGATCCTTTATAAAAAATAAAAAGCAATGGTTCGCTCACCTGATGGAGATCCAGACTTCTTCGACAATTTCGCTGGATATACATAAAGGTCGTTTTGATGATGGTTTCACACTAAAAAAAACAGCAAAAAGCAGACGATATTCCGCAGAAACGATGGCAGACGTATACTACGCAGATGATCTAGCGCTTCTCACAAATGCACCAGCCCAAGTCGAATAAGGCTTCTGTGGACCTCGGAAAATTAACTGACCGGCCAATTCTCCAGAGGAAGCAACGGGGAGTATTGGCCTCTACGTGAATGCAAATAAAATCGAGTTCATATATTCTAAACAAGAAGGAACCATCTCCATGATAAGTAGCAAGACTCTGAAAATAGTAAATCTCGGTAGCAATATCTCATCCACTGAAAATGAAGTCAACATACACCTAGCAAAAACGTGGGATGCTATTTGTGGTTTACGGATTTCTTGGAAATCTAATCTATCCGATAAAATGAAACGGGATTTCATCCAAGATGTGGTTGTGTCGGTACTAATGTATAGATGCACCACATGGACACTAGCAAAATACTCTTTAAAAAAAAAGCTAAAAGGAACTACGCAAGAATGCTACCTGCTGTTTTGAACAAATCCTGTAAGCAACACCCCCCAAAAACAGCAGTTGTATGGCCACTTAACTCCCATCTCAAAAACTACGTGGTACATTCAATAAGTTTCCAGACTTTTTTGTACAGGCATTTAAAATTGTCGTAGAGTCTTGAAAATTCACTATGTTATTGCTATACATCTTATGAGATGACTGACCAATCTTTATGATTTCAGGTTCAAATGAACAGCTACAGCAGCAATTGGAATACACCCTACTAAAGCCTAATTGTCACAGCTAGGGAATTTCAAAAATGCAACCTGGACGTGAGGACACTTTAGAAGAACGATATGCAATAAAATTCTGTTTTAAACTTGGAAAAAATGCTGCCACAGAAACGTATTGAATGCTTCAGACTGCTTTTGGAGCATTTTGCATGAATCGAGCATCAATTTTTGAGTGGCATAAGAGATTCAAGGAAGGCAGGGAGTCTGTGAGGGATGATGAGAGGTGTCGGAGGAGTAAGGAAGTCAATAGACCAGAGTTGATTGGCCAAAGGGTTAGGGTTAGGGTTACTATGTTGAGGTTTTAAGGGAGTTCAGGAAGAGATTCCGTCGGAAGAGGCCAACACTCTTCAAATCGGGTCAGTGGCATTTCCACCTGGACAATGCACCAGTCCACAACTCCATCCTTTTCAAAGACTATTTGAGCAAGATGGGCATCAAAACAGTTCCTCAGCCTCCCTATAGTCCAGACCTTGCTCCCTGTGACATTTCGTTATTCCCTAAGCTCACAGGCTGTCGTTATGAGACAATTGAGGAGATGAAAGAGGCTGTGACGAAGGTCATTGACACGCTCACACAAGAGGACTTCGATGGGGCCTTGCAGAAGTTGTTGGAACGGTACAAGTGCATTGCAACCGGAGGAGATTACTTCGAAGGGGACTAGAGTTTCATGTGTGTACTATCAATAAAAGTACCCATACGATAAAAGTCTGAAAACTTATTCAATGATCCTCGTAAGATGAACAAAACATGCGGGACACTACAAGAGAAGCAAGGACGAACTTGTAAGCGACGTTCTCCTGTGGACTCCAACGTATTGAAGAGCCAGTGCAAGCCGACCAGCAAAGACCTACTTACATCGGATCTGTGCGGACACTAGCTGCTGCCTAGAGGACCTACCAGAAGCGATAGCTGACATCGATGGATAGTGAAAGAGTCAAGGAACTTCGTACTGTCGGCGTGACTTGATCATAATGATATGTATGTATGTACTTGTGTATGTATGTCTGTATGTATCTAATCTCAGTCTGTAAGTAAATTATCAGTAACACACGATATTTTAGGGAAAAAAAAATTCTATGATAATTTCCCGGCGATGAAAGGGAAATTTCTTTCGAGTTGATTCTGTTATGGGAATCAAGTTATAGATATTTTGGAGGTATCTCAATTCAGAAAATTGCAAATTTACATACACCCTTTCACTGATTTCCCTTGTTTTTCACTCTTTCGAAATGAAAACAAATAAGTTGTATATTAATGTTTGATTGTTAAAAGGATAACAAATCGGGCAAAAGAAAAACAGAAATAATTAAATGATATTCTTTGTAAATAAATAAATATGAAATAGTGACGATTATTATTATTCCCGTTTTTCCTATTCTATCTTTTCAATAAAAAGAAAAAAAGATTTATTGCAAATTTTCCCCGCTTCTTTAACTCTTCTTTTTTTTTTTTCGAAAACAGCCAATAATTTAAAGAAACATTTGCATTTTATTTTCTTAGTAATCTCATAATTATTTGTTATTGTTTGTATTTTCTGAATAATCTCATAATTTTCTTAATAATTGATCGTCTTTATCTTAATAAATCAATTGTTAATTGATTTCGATTTCGGAATTTATTCCGTAACGAGACGAAACATAGATTTTACTATAGATTTTACTAAAATCCACATCTATGTAAAAATAAACTAATAAAATCAATTAATTTATTTAATTATTCATTATCTTATTTTTTAGAAGAAATAGATTTTTAAAAAAATCATTTCTAATTATACTATGATATATCTTATTATTCACTCCACTCTGTTAACCCAAGGAAGCTCTTTTTATATTATATATATATATATATATATATATATATATATATATATTATAACAGTGTTGGTTGTCAGTACACATACAGAAATAAAATAATGTAGCGAAATATGAAGATACACCTAAGAATTCACATCCGTTTATACAACGCGCTGCGTTTGCATATTCACTTTAACTCATACAACACACATTAATACGCAACTATAACCCACACACATACACACACACACACTTACAACCACACGTAAAAAATCATACAAAACCACAACGTTCTTTGACTGTATTTTTTCGATTTTTGATTCATTCCATTTTCTTAACTGCCTGATTGTTGTTTTGCAAAAAAACTCCATGAAACCTAGGGGTCGCAGTCTAAATTCCATGAATTAAATATATATATCAAATATATTCTTATTTATTATATCTATAGATTTATATATATATATATATATATATAATCCGAGGAGAAAATCCAAAGGATTGGAGTATCCAATTTGAGTGCTCAATGCCAACGGCTATCTACGTATAATCAATTTGGGATTAAGAATATATAAAAACTCAACGTGTAGAGTCAAAACCATTTCTTATATATATAAAAAAAAAAAAAGGAAAATTTCACTTTTTTGGTGTCATTATAAATTATAAATAAGTTGAACTTATAAGAATTTGTACGAACGTGAAATAAATTTATAATGATACCAAGAAAGTTAATTTTCGTTAATCCCAAACTAATTATACCGTTAGTATTGAGCACTCATATTTGATACTCTTATATCTTGAATTTCCTCCTTGGATTATATATATATATATATATATATATATAATTTGTGTGTGTGTGTGGTTGGACAGAAGTCTTTCATTTAAGCATGTTTGATTTGATAATAAAGATACATTTTGTCATTATAATTTTACCAATCAAACATGCATATATATGCATGTGTGTGTGTGTGAAAGAGAAAGAGAGAGAAACAGAGAGCGAGAGACAGAGAGAGAATGTGTGTGTGCGTGTGTGTATGTTATAGATACGAAAATCATTCAACTGATTTTAAACAAATTTGGTACACATATGTGGCTAACTTCCGGGTAGATTCTGGACAAAAAATGTTGTTATATACCCCAAAATATTTTTAACGCCACTTCCCCGAATTTATCTGACTCTCACAATGAAAACCCAGAAAATGTCGATTGCATTTTAATTACAGATCTATACAACATTTTTTTTGATTTTTTTTATTTCTTCGACTCCAGAGAAAAAAAACATTCCCGAACTTAAATGACTTTTAATTTTAGCGAGGAAAGTTCCTTATACCATTATTTCAAAGATTGAAGAAAATTCTACAAAATGGAGCCCTTGGAAATTTAACGAAGGAACGTGGAAAATACCAGTAATGAATGATAAACAAAGTCTTTTACGGAAAAAAAAGTATTAGGATTGTAAACACGGCTAGCCGGGTACATCCACCCGTTCAATGAAAAAAAAGGCGAATTAGTTTGGTTTGGTTTTCTTAAAGCAATTTTTTTCAGAATTTTTTCCATAAATATGAACACCTCATTGTTTGGAATTGGTTTATAGTACAAATTTGTTTTTTAATCTTGCAAAAATGTTTATTGTAAGGCTATTCAAAATGACTGTAAATTAAACAGTGTGCCCAGAGCTTGAACAGAGGTCCGTCATCAAATTTTTGGTGGTTGAGAAATGCAAAATATATGAAATTTACAGAAGAATATGTAATGTGGACGGAGAAGCATGTTTTATTCAACAAATATTCCCAAATTTGCTAAACCGTTTAAAGAAGTTCGAAATACTATTCAAAATAAAGACAGGCCAATCAGGCCAACAATAGCGAGCACACCCGATATGGTGGATTCGGTTAATGCGCGCATTTAGGGTGACAGAAGAGTTACAACAGATGAAACACCAGGGAATTTTTATAGGTACAGCACACAAAGCTGCGCATGATAACTCTGCACTTTCTAAGGTCATATGTCGTTGGGTTTTCTAAATGTTGATACCACAGAGAAGTGTCAAGTTGGCCCAGTTGTGTCTCTCCTGCTTTGTAAAAGATGGGGAGGACTTCTTAAGAAAATTATTACATGTGATGAAATATGGTTTGCCACCAGGACCCCGAGTCGAAAAGATAGTCCATGGGTTTTCTCTATCCAACGGTCTAATTATTTTCACTTTTATCTGTTGAAGCGTTCGTGCAAATAAATAGGAGGCATTTCTTTTGGAGTGTGTTTCGTTTAGTTTGAATTGGTTTTATGGCATATCAACCCTTGTAGGTCATCTAATGCCAAATCCATTTTTATACATATAAACAGATCTATTTCAAACAATTCGGTTTAGCGTAAGTGCATAGTTTAAATTTCAAAAACAGTTCAATCTCAAGCTATTCAATTTAGTCAAAAGGTTAAATGGTTCCAAGTATTGCTCTGTATCACCAACAGTTCACTTAAACATCAGCCATTTATTTACCCACAGTTAAACGTCAAAACAGTTCTATTTCAAACAATCCAGTTTAGGGTGCGTACACAGTTTAGTTCTGTTTGACCCATAGATAGGACCCTATCAGGTGCTACCACTCTGGGCCGGAGTGGACCTGAGAGCGATGGCAATGAAGGGGTACTCTGCGTTCCCCCAAGCTGAAGCCTCACCATCAGATTGTTTAGTGTCATATCCAGAACACTTTTTGGGGAAGCCTTACCTCTCTGCAGAGAGGCAGTCGGTATATTCTACAGTCCTCCTTTACGGGCCAGCGTGTTTCATTTATAGAAAAAAGTCAGAAAAATAATTTACCCTGCGATAAACTTTAAAAAAATCTTCACAAAAAACTTGTTCCTAACGATGACCAAAGGTCAAAAGTATTTTTTTAGATTCTTTTAAATTTTCTTGTGTATCTCACTCTCTCTCTCACACACACACACACACACACATACTTTCTCTCTCTCTCTCTCTCTCTCTCACACATGCATACACACGCGCTCTCCCTCTCTCTCTCACACACACACACTCTCTTTCATATACATACACACACACTCTCTCTCTCTCACACACACACACACTTTCTCTCTCTCTCTCTTTCTCACTCTCTCTCTCACACACATATACACACACTCTCCCTCTCTCCCTCTCTCTCTCACACACACCCTCTCTCACATACATACACACGCACTCTCCCTCTCTCTCTCACACACACACACTCTCTTTCATATATATACACACACACTCTCTCTCTCTCTCTCTCTCTCTCGTGGGTTCTGCATTCGTGTTGAACGCCATTTTGTAAACATCCAATTTCTCGATATAACGAAGATAACAATGATATGCTAATTAGAATCTTTCCCTTTTGGCTCAATGGAAACATTGATATAATCATGGAACTGCTGTTCAAGAATGAACCCAACCGATTCATGGATCGTCTAGTCATGTAACACTTATAAACATATTTACTGGGTTTCTCGTTGGTTATCACATGTCAAAAGAAGGTCATCAGGGACTATATGCCTTTTTAGAGAATACGTTAGTCCACTCAATTCGATGTTCGTTTGCCTAAAACCCTTCAAAGTGATGAGTTTGGATTAGACGAAAATGCCTCAAGTGAAAGAGGAGAGGAAAGATCCAACTGGAGAAAGAAACTGTGCTGACAGTATGTGTGCATTCATAGAATTAGCTTCCAGATCTCCAAGAATAGAAATAAGGCAACAATGATTTCCGTCTGTCTATTGGACATCTGTCCGTTAAAGTTGATGCCAAAAGAAAAACATTTCGTGCATCGGGCAAGCAACCACTCCTCTCCATCCGATTCTTTTAACTTGTTACAACCAAGTAGAAACCTGGTGAAGATATTTATACATGCTACATGGCTAGACGACCCGTGAACCGGTTGGGTTCCATCAATAACAGAGGTTTGGGATGATACTGACGCTTCTATTTAAGGAGTGAAAGATTCTAATCCCAGACCAGTCAGCAAAAGCTGTAGAACACACCGACTTCATCTTTGCAGAGGGGTAAGACCCCCCCCTCCTCCAACGAGTATCCTGGATATACCACTAAACCATCCGATGGGAAGGCTTTAGTCGTGACACTTTAGGGAGTATAGAAATACTCTTTCATTGCCATTACACCCAGGTCCACTCTGACCCTGTTAGGGTCCCATCTGTGGATAAAATAGAAATATTTAATCATTTGGAGCGAATGCATCAATAATGATGAATAGAATTTCTAGCGTTTGATAATAATACTTGAAAATGTGTGCAAACAAATGAGCTCAGGCTGGTTTTAAAATTCTAACCTACAAAATGTTAATTTAAAAAACATATATTTAATTCATATGTATAAACAGGATCTGAAATTAAACAACCGACAAGGGTTGATATGCCATAAAACGCAACCAACCAACATAATGTTAAACAGCAATATTTAAATCCATTCTACTACGCAAATGGAATTATTAATGCCAGATAGCAATACTTGAAACCATTCAACTGTGTGCAAATAAAACTATTTGTGTTAGATAGCAATACTTGAAACCATTTAACTGTATGCAAAATAAAAGTATAAGCACTAGATAGCATAACTTTAGATCCTTTAACTCTGTGCAAATAAAACTATAAGCGTTAGATAGCACAATTTTAGATCCTTTAACTGTGTGCAAATAAAACTATTAGTGTGAGATAGAAATACTTGAAATCCTTTAACAAATAAACCAACCTATCAAAGATTCTAATTATCATTTCATAGTTATCTCCGCTACGTTGATAATTTTTGATGACTAAAAAATAACGTTCAAGCCGCGTCTAGACACCACAAAATTATCATTCACTTTTAAATTGAACTGGAAAATAGTTTATTCTCTAAAAGCATTTAATAACATATGACATGGATTTTCGGTTCGTTCCTAGTGACCCCGTGTGCTTTGGCAAGCTGTCACATTTTGATTAGTAAACAGCAGCGCGATCAAGGCACTCGGGTACAACGGGCGTGTAACCGGAAGGAGACCACGTGATGAGAACCACGCAGTCAGATTTAGACAGACTGCAGAGAATCGCAGTCTAACGTGGGACACGCAGCTGATCAGGTCGTCTCTGACGAGCTTGCAAGGGGGTGCAAGCGTTGGTACCCACTGGCTTCCTGAAAGAAGATATGGGAAGAAGAAGTCCTCTCTTTTCGTATACGTCTCTCCACTCTCCGTGCGGCCCACGGGAGCCTCTTAAAAAAAGAAACACTTGCACTTGAATCGAGACAAAATTGTTTTGATTTTAAAAGAGTCGGCACTTTGATAATTCATAATACGGCTCTACCACCAAAAAATTTGCTCACCCCTAGGTTAAATAGTATCGCTGCTGTTCTTCAATAAGGATGACATTAAATAACCCACGAAGGTTGATATGCCATTAAACAAAGAGACCGAAAGAGACACTGAGAGTATAGATTAAATTCAAAACTAAATTAGATTAAAACTAAATTCAGTGTGTCTATTGGTACGTTGGCTGTATTTGGAGGAGGTATGTATTTGAGATTCTGGCTAAGGACAAAATAATTAAAAGATTTTTAATCAGTCACTGTAAATGAAATGTATTCAATCAAGGAGTGTAAAGCTCCAATTTAAGCACAAGGAAATCCAGTTCGGTATACTGGGAAAAAATAAAGGGGCACTTCCTTTTGTCTGCGACATTTTAAACAAATGTCACTAGGTATTTATTAGGCTTCGTCAAAGTTGATATATTTCCTGACCGAAATCAGACAATGCTGTATATACTTAAACTAGACAACATTACTGGTCAAGCAGCTAGCACGAAGAACTAGGTTCCCCCAACCCCCACCAGGCAAACATTCCCCCACTCCCCGAAACTCATAAAAAAAAATAATAGCCGAGCATTTTTTGTGGCATCGTAAACTTCTTTTCTATTTTTTCCTTCAGAACTCATACGAAATGCCGGTCTACAAAACAGTTTCGCTATTTTTTATTTCGTTGACATGTTTGCGTCTATATAAACAGAAAAAAATGGAAGTTGCCATAATCATACATGTTAAAGCTCGCGTTCATTTGGTGTGTGATTCTGCAGACTCTTTGTTGGGTATGGGACCGCAGCCACATTACATCAGTGATGGTTCCGTGGTTTACGTCGCCAACAGGTTTTTATGTGGTGGGGTGGCTATCTTCCCGTCCCCCGGTGTTGAATTTAGGGTAATCCATTCTCCTAGACTGGTTGTCCCACTAAGGTTAGAGAACCCAGTGTGCCCTATTATATATCCATTGCTGGAGGGAGAATAGAAGGATCCATGTTTTTTTTTCCAAGGGCATTAGCCATCATTGAAATGCAAAGTCTCGTCCAAGTATTGAAGTTGATACACCGTGTCCATTTCTCCCGACGAAAACCGTTACGCTACAAGCGCCAACATCTTCTTTTCACGATAGAAGAATGTTGAAATCTACAGTATGAACAACAACAATAAGCGTATAAACATACAGCACGTATTGGAGACAATAATAAAGGATAAGACCTTGGTGCGAATATATGTGCATTTACCAAACCCCTCTGCCACGAGCAGGATGCGACACAAGGTCAATTTTTAGTGGAGTTTAACAGGTTTGAATTTAGAGCTTTCCTTTATCCAAGACTGCTTTCTTTGCCAAGGTTAAAAAACCAAGTCTATCCTACTATTTCCCCATAGCTTGAAGGAGAATAATTGGATTCATGCCTTTTTCCATGGGTATTAGTGCAATGTGAAATTGAAACAGCCTAGTCAAGGATTTGAACGTGGATCGCTGTGTCCATTTTCCACAATGATAACCATTACACTACGAGTGTCTCGAACTGTGCCAACAAAAAATCATTATTCTTATCAAGTAAGAACGGTTAACTGAAGCAAAATTTGTTTGTAAATTATTTTGACTTACTGTGTTTGTTTTCCTTATCGATCAAAACAATTTTTTAAATTTCTTCGATTATTGATAGATTCTTTATGCTATTATACATATAGACAGACAGAGAAACAGACACAGAGAGGGGGAGAAGACAGAGAGGGAGAAAGAGTAAGAGAGGGAGAAAGAGAGTGGGAGAAAGAGAGAGAGGGGGAGGGAGAAAAAGAGAAAGACAGAGGGGGAGATAGAGAGCGGGAGAGAGAGAAAGAGAGAGAGTAAAAGAGGGAGAAAGAAAGTGGGAGAAAGAGAGGGAGGGAGAAAGAGAGAGGGAGAGAGAAAAAGAGAGAGTAAGAGAGGGAGAAAGAAAGTGGGAGAAAGAGAGAGAGGGAGAGGGAGAAAAAGAGAAAGACAGAGAGGGAGATAGAGAGAGGGAGAGAGAGAGGGAGAGAGAGAGAGAAAGAGAGAGTAAGAGAGGGAGAAAGAAAGTGGGAGAAAGAGAGAGAGGGAGAAAGAGAGAGAGGGAGAGAGAGAAAGAGAGAGAGGGAGAAAGAGAGAGAGAGAGAGAGAGAGAGAAAGAGAGTTTAGCACACTTGCCATATCGTATCTCGGTTTACTTTAACCCAAACAAAAGAAGCAAAAAAATTCAATAGCACCTCAAAAGATAGGACATTCCCTTTTTGGTTGAGCTGAGAACTTTTCATCTCCTAACTGTATAAAAAGCGCGCATTATTATAAAAAGAGAGAGAAATATATATATTTAGGGACCATTTTTCTAGTGTGTAGAGTGTTCGCCAGTGTTCCGGGAGACCGGGATACAACCCCAGGTCGAATCATGCCAAAAATGTTACTTGATGCCTCCTTACTTAACAATTAGCATTATGAGGTACTGATTAAGAGTATGTGAAGCAATTAAGGGAAAGAGTAACGCCCTACCCTACACCTCGGTGTAGTAGCTATTGAAAAGGGAGCCTTCGGGTTGCCCTTGACTACTATCGACCAATTTTACTTTAGGAATCATTCGAAATGTAAGCGAGAAGACACTGTTGGATTATTGAAAATATCCCCTGGGGCAATAATTGCTGAGGACCGTTTGGCCCTTAATAGACATTTATTATACAAATTAACGCAAGACAATAAATGTGCGTTTACGTCTCTTATGACCTCCCATACATAAATGAACGGAACATTCACACAGACACAAATTTTAAAAACACACTGAACATTTATTTTCAAACTTACAATTATACAGCAACACTTGCATATGAGCTACTCACAGAAAAGGAGCTAATCTATAGTAATAATGGGGAAGGGTTTGCCTGTCTGTCTGACTGTCCTTTACAGATGATTGGTTTGGTTTGGTTTCTTTGTTTAATGGCTTATCAACCTTTGTAGGTTATTTAATGCCAAACCTATTCTCCTAGAAGAACAGTAGAGGTGCTATTTAACCCATAGCTGGGAGGATAAGGGGGTTCAATACCTTTCCCAAGGGTATTTGCCTGAAAGTGAACGTAATAGCGCGACTGGAGTACGAACTCGCTTACTACGATTCCGCAGTCCATCGATTTAACCATTACCCCACGAGGACATATCCTTTACAGATGACTAAATGACTTGACGTGGAGTTATCAAATATGGTATGTATACATATTAAACACTTGGAGGATTTTTAACATAAAAGATATTTGTTCCTCTTATGGAAATGGGAGATCCCATCGTAAGTGACTATTTGACTAGGAACATTTATGAGCAGTAAGCTATGTTGATAAAAGATTTCACAAATTGTACAGAATTTGAATTTTCAAACTTCCAAACAAAAGATATCTTATTAAATGCGTATTCTTATCTAACTAAAGATTATTGATTGTGTTTATTGGGATTTCCTGAACGTCTATAACTGTGCAAACAAATTATCATTATTCTTATCAAATAATTAGTTGCAGCAATGATCATTTGCAAATTATCATTACTTAAAATAGGGAGGTACTGTAAGCAACCGGAACCTTGGGTGCCAAATTAAACAAAGTTTAGTGAATAACAATAAATGATGGACTGTTCTGTTGACCTCGACATTTATGGCATAGGAATCCTTGTGGGTTATTTAATGCCAAATTGTCTTTATACATATATATTAAAACTATATAATTTGGTTTGGTTTAGTTTGGATTATGGCATATCAACCATTGTAGGTTATTTAATGCCAAATCGTCTTTATACATATATATTAAATATATATAATTTGGTTTGGTTTGGTTTTATGGCATATCAACCATTGTAGGTTATTTAATGCCAAATCCTCTTTATACATATATATTAAATATATATGATTTGGTTTGGTTTGGTTTTATTATTTTAGGTTATTTAATACCAAATACCCTTTATACATATAAATTAGTTTTACAAGAATTGGTCTGGATGTGTTTTATGAATATCAACCATTGTTAGTTATTTAATACCATATCCTCTTTAATGTATCTATAAAACATATTTATCGACTTTGAAAGAAATTCAAGAGTCAATTTAAAAGATCAGTGGGGGGGACTAGTACTAACCAATTTTCAAATTGTTAAAACGAAAAAGTAAACAGGCTTAGAGTTTTATAGGTGAATTGATTCATTTTAAATCATGACATCCCGAACTAACTCTTGTTCCCCCTTTTGGGGTTAAAAGGTCAAATCTTTTGATTGATTCATCAGATCTTTGATTTTGCTTTGATTAATGTGACAAGAGATAGTTCTCCACAAAGCTTCGGCCGGTTTGATTGGCTGACCAGTCAAAAAGTAGTAAAGAAAACGAAATGATCTGTGATTGATTAGACAATCGAGAATATTTATTCCCTGAGGAATCCTCTCTAAAATTAGATGTTTTTAGGGTTAGATGAGAGAACAGATCCGATGTGCATACCGAAGATCGGTGAATAAGAAAAGAAATCTCTCCAAGAATTAAAGCCTCTCCAGCAAAAGCCTCACTCTTCGAAAAATTGAGTTATATAGAAAGACTGCATCAGGCAGATACCTCATTTGTCTCACAAATACAACAAAAAGCAATAAAATCAGTATATATATATATATATTGTTCTATATTATTGTTACAATAAATAGTTGTTAACTGTTAAAGGAGAGTCTTTCTTGTCTTTGAGTTGCCAATATCCAGACAACTTGATCCAACGAACCACCCCAACTGTCAGAAGAAGTTCCAGATAGATTTATGGATCTCTCAAACACAACGTGGGCATAGAGGGAGCTGATAAACCAACTAGCCGGAAACGCCCGTGGTAGTCATGAAACTAAGGCTACAATCAAGAACCGGGACTAGCATAGGACCTCATAATAATCTGCCTGAATACGGAGAAGAGTCCTGGAGACTTGGGGAGACTTAATGTCACTCAAACTCCAGTGAAAAAACTCTCAAAAGAGTAAAATAATAATAATAATGATAATAATAATAATTATTATTATTATTATTATTATGCTTTAAACTATATAATAGCTTGCAAAAAAGACTGACTTTGGCATTAAACAACCCAACAAGTCTTGACATGCCATAAAAATCAACCATATTAACGTACCATGCTTTGTTTGGACTACATAATTTTCAGTCACAACATATAAACATTGTTTACAAAAATGAAACAAATAGAAGAGTTTTATTACATTTCTCAGTTAGTCTATCCATGTGTTAACTTCTTACCGCTGTAAGCGGGTACTTCAGCTAGTCTTTTTTTTACTTTTGTTTATCGGTCCAACATTAGCAAAAACAAGATGAGTGTCCGCTGAACGGATCGAAATAGTCGAGTAATTCCAACTGGTGCCAGTAGTCGCTGTTCTATCCCGGGAAAATGGTAGAATCTGAAATGTTTATTTTCAAGGCAGGGAAATTGGTGCAACACAATCTTCCCTCATCGCGCTATAATAAGTTAACCTCAGTAAATATCAACAATAACTGCTGGACTCCCATACATCGAGGTCGATGAAACAGTTCATCATTTATATATATTGTTATTTACGTTGCCTAGTTTGAAGTACAAGCCTCAGACTGCTACCTGCTATGGTCACCCCCTTAAGTACTAAATGGTCGAGAAAGAGATAGATAGAGAGAAAGTGTGTGTGTGTGTGTGTGTGTGTGTGTGTGTGTGTGTGTGTGTGTGTGTGTGTGTGTGTGAAATTCGCGGAAATTCCATTCTGGATCAGAGTCTACCTGAGAGTAATGGCAATGAATGGGTACTCCCCACTCTCCCAGATCTCCGGAATTGAAGCCTCACCACCAAATGTACATTAGTTTCATACCCATGATCCCCCTATTGGGGCTGATCTTGACCTTCAGCAAAGGACGCAGTCAGCGTATTTTAAGTTTCTTGGTTAGTTATGGCTTATTTAATGCTGTTTCGGTCCCGGCTTGAAGCGCCTTGCGTGTCTAGCCACACTGAAAAGTTGTGATACAACGAAGCAGTAGGGCAGACGAGGTTCTTCAGCCTTGGTGAGGCAACTAGTCTAGGAGAAGGAAAACTCTGAATTCAAACCTGTTAAACTCCGCTTAAAAATTGACCTTGTGTCATATCCTGCCCGAGCGGAGGGGTTGGTAAATATGGATACAACGAAGCAGTCTGTCTGTCGATGACAATATATACGGTTTCCCACCCCCGGGGAGAGATGAAGACTTTGGCGAAGAAAATAATGGTTGCCACTCGCGTAATGCAAAGCTCTTTTAACGAATTGAGAACTTCGGTATCCGATTGCGAAAAAAATGTAAACAAACGAAAGTTGATACATATGGGCTAAATTCCCAAACTGACGTAGATTCGCTTACTGGCTCTGTCGTCGGCCTGACGTGAAAGTTAGGTGAGTTGAAGCACCTTGTGTGTGTAGCCATACAAGAGTTGTGATACAACGAAACAGTCTGTCTGTGGGTGACAATATATATATATATATATATATATATATATATAGTCATCCACAGACAGACTGTTTCGTTGTATCACGACTCTTCAGTGTTGCTAGACACGTAGGACACTTGAAGCTGGGATCGAAACCCGCCCAACTTTACGTTAGACTTAGTATCATACCGCTCAGCCAACAAGCGAACCACGGGAATTGTAAGGTATTAAGTATTAGCTTTCGTTTGTTTACATTTATACCTAACCGGATACCAGAGTGCTCAGTTCGTTCGAAGAGCTTTTCATTATGCGAGTGGCAGTCGTAAATTCCTTCATCAGAGTGCTCAGCCCCCATGGGGGAGCGTATACAAACTATTCGCTTTCAAATCAAATATATATTTGATTTGTAAGCGAATAGTTTGTAGTTAGCTTTATTTTTTAACAAGTTGTTAAAGATCATTTGTTTGTACACTGTTAAATGGTTTCAAGTATTCCTATCTAACACTAATAATTCTTTTTGGTGTTAATCCTTTGTTTGATAAACAGAATTCCTAATGTTAAAACATTAGGAATTCTATTTATCAAGTATTTCTCTATAAGTAAAGTAAATTTGGCGACCGTAGTCGAGGGCGACCAGAAGGCTCACTTTTCAATAGCTACTACACTGAGGTGTTGGGGAGGGCACAACTCCTTTCCCTGGATTGCTCCACTTTACCCTTGATACGTACCTTATACTGCTGAGGGTTAAGCTAGGGGGTATCAAGTACCATTTTTAAAGCCTTTGGTATGACGCGATCGGGTATGACGCGATCGGGTCTCCCGGACCATTGCTACATGGTTTCGAATAACTACAAATAATAAACCTTAGTAAATGATTGAACAATTCTATTTGACCCATTGAAGGGACCCTGACAGCTACAACCACGCCAGGTCAGAGTGTACCGGGGAGTAATGCCAATGAAGGAGAACTCCAAATTTTCCAAAGCTCTAGGACAGGAGCTTCACCGTCATATGCAGTTTAGTGTCATACCCAGAACACCCATTGGAGTGAGGGGTCTTACTCTCTCTCTCTCTCTCTCTCTCTCTCTCTCTCTCTCTCTCTCTCTCTCTCTCTTTCCAGAGGTACACTCAGATTATTATAAGTCCCATCGACAGACTGATATTACATCGGTGAATTAACGCTTCGTTACAAGAATGTTGTGAATACAACAAAGAATTATACGAAGAGATTGTATTTTGACCTGAAATCTGGTTGCATTGTAAGATACCGTTGGGGGGTTCTGGATTAGTGGCGATGATGCTTTGGCTCCGAAATCATGCCTGACCCAATGAAGACTTCGTTGACTGCATAGCTGTTTTTTCTTCAGTATGTCAGAATAATATTAAAGGGTTCGATAATATCCCAGTCGAAGAAGTGGGTTAACTATACTAACTCTGTCCCAAAGTAGTTGTTACATTTAGTGTTCGAACTTCATATTCAAGTGTAACCACAATTATGGGACAGTGGTAGTATTAACAAGGTAAAGATAAAAGGCGAGAAAACAGATCGGTTGGAAAATTACAAGTTTCTATAGAGCACCCAACTGGAATTGAACTCACGATCTACGTAACCAGTAGACTATTTGCTGCATTAAGTAAGAGTATTCGTCTATGAATTCTTTGAGTTCCCTAAGTTTCGCTTAGTCTCGTACACAAATCACATATTGCTTACGAGACCTGTTATTCCTAAATAGTCACTCGTCTCAGTACTGAGCAGGTTCATAACTTGCTTAACTTCGATAATCTCGCAGGAACCGGTACTTTAAACGTAACTCTATCGTAAGTCATTCGTACACGATTTCTTGTCATCAGCTGTCATTAGTTTCCACATAATACCTTAATCCTCTTTGAGGATTAACGCAACTGGATTTAAGCAAAAGAAAGTGACAACATTGGAATTCTGGCCATCTTTTTTGTGATTTAATGTCTAGCAAACTGCTCTTGCATATCAATTAATGAGTTCACTCTTCAGTGGGTGACCCATTTTAGGGAGCCTTGTGCCATACCTGAGCTGTTAGGAGTAATTAACTCCTGGAAGTTTCAGTAGCTTCCCAATTATGAGCTGGGTTCAAATCCACTCCATGACTACTTCTCCCGGATCTTCATTCCCCCATAAGAATAGGCAAAGCAAAGAGGGGCACATAGCGTGATGGTTATCATCGGTGGAAGTGAAATTAGCGACCCGAATTCAAACCCTGGATGAGGCTGTTTGCATTTCACTTCAAAATAATATCTTTGAAAAGATATGAATCTATCTCTTCTCCACTAACTGAGTATGAATAGTAGGGCAGACTGTGTTCAATAGTTTTGATTAGGCAACCAGTTTAGGAGAATAAAAATTATAAATTCCGACACACTGTACTCCCTTTAAAAACTGGCCTTGTGTCATACCCTGCTTGTGGTGGAGGCGTTGGGTAAATGCAAGCAAAACAGAGGAAAATACACATAATCGCATAACCTATAGATACATACATATATAACTCCAGAACATTTACGTACGTGTTGTATAGCCATGATACAACAATACGTATACATCTATATGCGGAAACATAATCAACAAAAATGACGAAGGAACACACTTCTTTAGAAAAATATATCTCTCACACTTTATTCTCGAAAGGGTTGCGAAAGGGTTGTGTGTGAGAGATGAGTTGGAGACGGAACGGACTGCAACATATTGACCCCTAGTTCCTCTAACTATAACAACACTTTTTTCTCATTCTGCTGGGCTGCTCAACCGGGGGTCACTGAGGGCCGCAAGCCCTCTCTCTGGAGCTGGTTCTCACAGCCTCGAACTGCAACTTGAACTCCAACTGCAACTGACTCCAACTAACTCAAACCGTCTGTGGCACCTGGTTATATAATTGTTTGACATCCAACTGCTTCTTGTGGGCGTCGCATCCGCACCGAATTCAACCCATCCACAGGTCAAGGTGACATCTCGATATCTTCGACTGGATGCACCTGTTTCTTGATTGACGGCTGGGTCGAAGGTCAATATGTTAGATATGCACTGGATGTACTCGTGTACAAGTCGATCTCGAAATAGGTCGACCTTTGATTTATTGTCAAAATATCATTAACTTGTGGAATATATTTTTGAAACCAAGAATTGCTTCATGTCCTTTCCATTATATTAGGATTTCAAGCTTACAAAATTATTTCTTGTCGACGTAAACGTTTTACCTAAAAATTAGATCTTCCAAATTCGACCAATACACGAGTATATTCTCTATCCTCACAATACACGGACATGACAATTGAGCAGAAAAATTGATAAACCTGTCTGTTATAATTAAACTGAAGTAAATATCATTTACATATCTCGGATTATTATTCTTTTTGGGTAATTAAATTAACAATTTTTTGGTCACTGTATCATCCGGTCTTCTTCCGGTGTATTTTGCCGAAGTTGATAACCTTCCGGGAATTTCAAACAAAACATGGGTAAACCGCTTTTAATTTCTCGATTCATATCCTGGGATATCTCGTCTCAGTACACCTTCTAGCTACCCTTTTTCTCTTTTTCCCTACTAAAACTGGACCAGGGATTGAACTCACGAATTCCTGGTAAGATCTAAATAGAAGCTCTAAACCAAGGCTTTTACCCTCCCACTTTCCCAAAGGACCCTTTTTGATTTCTGCCTCTTCAGCTACAGAGGGTGTTATTATTGTGTATTGGATCCAGTGCTCTCTCTCTCTCTCTCTCTCTCTCTCTCTCTCTCTCTCCTTCTTCTTCTTCTTCTTCTTCTTCTTCTTCTTCCAAATTCCCTGTGGGTTACTGGCTATGACCAAAAAAAATAGGAATACTTAAACCTATATAATTGTTTAGATTGGTTTAGATTGATTGATTTTGATATCATGTCAACCCGTTTGGAGTTATTTTATGCCCAGAGGTTAGGAAATTGCGTACGTTTATATTTACATTTTTTGTGTGGGGGGGGGGGGGTGTTTTTTGTGTTTTTTTGTTTTTTGTTGGGTTTTTTTTTGCACAGTTATATGATATCGAATATTCCTATCTAATACAAATAATTTGCACGTAGTTATATGATATCACGTATTCCTATCTAATACAAATAATTCACAAATAGATCTATTTGACCCATTCATGGGACCCTAACAGGTATTACCACTCCAGCCGAGAGTGGATAATGGCTCTCAAAGAGTATTCCACACTCCCCAGAGCTCCAGAACTGGAGCCTCACCCCCATATGCAGTTTAAAGCCTCTCTTTATGAGGGAGTCTTATCCTTATATAAGGGATTCGGTCAGCGTTTTCAATGCCCTGCCATACAATTGAGCATAAATTGATTGTATTTGATAGGAATACTTGAAACCATATAACTGTGTGAAAACAACTGATTATTAACCGGGACATTGGCCCAGCGGTTAGAGTGTTCGCCAATGGCCCGGGAGACCTGGGTTCAATCCCAGGTCGAGTCATACCAAAGACTTTAAAAATGGAACTTGATACCACCTTGCTTAACACTCAGCATTATAAGGTACGGTTCAAGGGTAAAGTGGAGCAATCCAGGGAATGGAGTAGCGCCCTCCCCTACACCTTGGTGTAGTAGCTATCGAAAAGGGAGCCTTCGGGTCACCCTCGACTATGGTCGCTAACTTTACTTTTTACTTTACTTATTACTATTAAATAAGAATAATTACTTGAAACTATATGATTGGCATAAATTATTTGAATTTTGGCATAAAATAACCCATAACAAGTTGATATACTGATAAAAAAATTAACCGAACCACAACCAGGAGTGGACTGACAGTGATTTGGGTTGCTGAACGAGGTTATTTTGACCTCATAACTCATTCCACCATTTCATATTAATATGCATAAACTTAACCAGACATTTTGGTATTTGGTTTCATTGGGTTTTATGGCATATCAACTATTGTAGGTTATTTAATGCCAAATCCTCTTTATACATATATATTGAATATATATTATTTGGTTTCATTGGGGTTTATGGCATATCAACTATTGTAGGTTATTTAATGCCAAATCCTCTTTATACATATATATTGAATATATATTATTTGGTTTCATTGGGTTTTATGGCATATCAACTATTGTAGGTTATTTAATGCCAAATCCTCTTTATACATATATATTGAATATATATTATTTGGTTGGATTGGGTTTTATGGCATATCAACTATTGTTGGTTATTTAATGCCAAATCCTCTTTATACATATATATTGAATATATACTATTTGGTTTCATTGGGTTTTATGGCATATCAACTATTGTAGGTTATTTAATGCAAAATCTGGTTTATTCCTATATATCAAATACATTGGATTTGTAAACATAAGTCAACAAAATTAAATTGTTTCAAGTATTGCTATTTATCACTAACAATTCAATTAAACATCAGTCATTTGTTTATACACAGTTAAATGATCAAACAGTTCTATTTCAAACAATACAATTTAGCATAAATCATTTGTTTGCACTCAGTTTAACAGTTCTATTTGATCCTTAGATAGGACTCTATCAGATGCTACCACTCCGGGTCAGAGTGGACCTGGGGGCAATGGCAATGAAGGGGTACTCCACATTTCCCAAAGCTCCGGCATTACTTAAGCCTCACCATCAGATTGTTCAGTGTCATATCCATGACACTCGTTGGGGGGGGTCTTACCCCCTCTGCAGAGATGCAGTCGGTGTATTCTACAGCCCTACCCTCAACCGACTGGGCTGTTGGTATTTGGGTTTGACGGCAACTACACAAGAATGTTGTGAGTAATATTGAACAAGTACTGGATGCAACACCCCACAAAGAAGCAGCTGTATTGCCACCTACCACCCATCACGAGGACCCCTTCACATGGTCGATCAAAAGCAGGACGACCACCTCGAACCTACATACAGCAGCTCTGTGTAGATACGACATGTAGCCCTGAAGACCTGCCGGGAGCAATGGACGATAAGGAGGGGTGGCGAGAGAGTCAGGGATATCCGTGCTGTTAGCGCGACATGATGATGATAATGATGATGACAGAGTGCATAGCTAGCGGAGTGAATTATCAGAAAAGTGTTAAAACATTTCTGCTATCATCATCATCATCATCATGTCGTGCCGCCAGCACGGATATCCCTGACCCTCTCTCGCCACTTCTCCCTATCATTCATCGCCCCTGGCAGGTCTTCAGGGTTACATCCCGTGTCCTCACATAGCTGCTGTATGTAAGTTCGAGCTGGTCGTCCTGCTTTTGCTTGGCCACATGTGGGGGTCCATAGGAGTACATCACTTATGAGCTCGTCCTTGCTTCTCCAGCAGTGTCCTGCGTGTCTGGTTCGTCTAACTTGTATAGTTTTCGTGATGGGAGGCAAGTGGCTGTATAGTTGGTGTCTCGCAGGGGGTTGTCGCCAGGACTTGTTCAATATTGCTCTCAACATTCTTGTGTAATTTCCGTCTAGTTTCTTCTCCAGCCGTTTAGTTAAAAAAAATTTAAAAATTTCTGCTATAGCACAATTCAAATGAAGCAACTTAAAAAATGTGACTTCAGTTCGTTGGATTCGTGTTTCTTTGGGCTCTCGGGCCTTGTCTAATTTCCCGACTCCTCAGTCGGCCACTGACCAAAACTCAATGCTTACAGTACATTACATATGACAGCAAACGAATAGTTGCTAATGTTTGCGACTTGTAGGCCAGACGGTCGCTGGTTGAAACGAATTTTGACAAATATTAATGAATGAACTTAGACGTTTCGATATTCTTACCCGGCCTTGGCTGGGCCGTCTGGCATTCGTTCCGGATGGGGTATCGATATCAATGGCAGATTCGAGACCAAAAGGCCCCTAGCTTCGGCTGGGCCACCTTCGGCTGGGCGAACTGCAACATTGACCCCTTTGTCCCATATGTTGCTTTGTCCCATATGTTGCAGGCATCCGTGCCTGGACCCAGATTTGGGTCCAAGACCAGCAAGGCTCATCAGGTCCACATTGCTCTAGGTGGGTCGATGACCTGCATAGACCAGCAGGGTTCGAGCTTCGACTCGTGCCCGATCTTCCCCTCCCTTAAATCTCCCTCTTTAAGCCGACCTTCGGGTCATTGATCTTGTGTCAAGTCCTGTCTGATGGGAGACAGTGACAAATATAACTTAGACGTTTCGATAGAATCAACAAAAAAACTGTTACGTAATGCACAAGTCATAAGTGATGAATATAACAAGCGCTCAACAAACACGTAGAGGCATTTTGATGACTTTCAGAAAATTATTGACATTTAAGTTGTTTTCTTCGAGACTTCTTCACCTCAAGCCACTTCAAATTGAGAGATCATTTAACTAATTACATACTCACTCGCACTCGAAATAATGGACAAATAATTATATATATATATATATATATGTGTGTGTGTGTGTGTGTGTGTGTGTGTGTGTGTGTGTGAGCAAACCTTTATGTAGACTTTAAAGTTAATTTAATATATAAGTAAGTAAAGTTGGTGACCGTAGTCGAAGGCTACCAGAAAGCTCCCTTTTTAATAGTTACTACACCGAGGTGTAGAGGTGGGCGCTACTCCTTTCCGTGGATTGCTCCACTTTACCCTTGATACGTACCTAATATTGCTGAGTGTTAAGCAAGGAGGTATCAAGTACCATTTTTAAAGTCTTTGGTATGACACGATCTGGGATTGAACCCAGGTCTCCCGGACTATTGGCGAACACTCTACCCACTAGGCCAATGATCCATTTAATATATACGCAGATTTGAATATGCTTCAATTGTATTTGAAAATACATACATGCCTTGAAAATTTACGTACATTGTTGGCGTAGGTAAAAGTTTCAACCTTTGTTTTTGTTGTTGTTGTTTCTATTAACTAACAAACAAACAAGAATTTTCTACAATGAATTCCGTCTCTAGTTTTCAAAAAAAAAAAAAAAAGAATAAAAAAACGGCGGGAAACTTTTGCGCACATACTGAATTAAAGAAACCAGCTATCGATAATCACATTCAAAAACACGTTACATAAATGGATGAAAATAATGAAAAAGAATCCGACAGTATGGAGGAAAATTGAAAAACAAAATAATCCAAGGTGAAGAATTTATCGTGAAAGAAGGTCGACGCTATAACGTTTCGGTTTTAATAAACCATCATCAGGACTTTAGAAAAGATGATGTTTAAACATTAAACATCCATCGTTGATCTAACAATACTCGGTATCATCTTTTCTAAAGTTCTTTATGATGACTTATTAAAACCGAAACGTTATAGCGCCACCTTTCTTTCGCAATAAATTCTTCTCTTTGGATTACTTTGTTTTCAATCTCTCTCTCTCTATATATATATATAGAGAGAGAGAGAGAGACAGACAGACAGACGGAGACAGAGACAGAGAGATAACAGCAATATTATTCAAAATAAAAATGAATAAAATTACCAGACTCCAAACTTCCAAATTTCTTCATCATCAGGTAAGTTGGGGTATTTTTATAGGTTTTTCTATTTGATAATATTATTGTTATGTTGGCTGTACAATATTTTTGCAGTGAACACTACTTTATTCGATTC